>JAWWMO010000001.1:114211092-114247237 GCA_035047845.1 Dendrocincla fuliginosa
GGCCACCCCCGGGCTCTGCGCCTTTTCAATCCCCCCCAGCCCGCTGTCACAATGGCCTCTGGGCACGGCGCGGCCCCCGCGTCACAAAGGGCCACCCCGGCACCCCAACAACCATGGAACCCGCTGGCACCAGCTGGGTCCGTGTGCAACAGGCCTTGCAAGGACCTGGGTAAGCTTGAGAAGTGGGATCATGAGAACCTCATGTGGTTCAAGAAGGCCAAGTGCAAGGTGCTGCCCCTGGGTCAGGAGAGTCCCAGAATCATCAGGGTTTTGGAAGAGATCTATATCATGCTGTCCCACCATTAGCCCTGCTACACCAGAAGCACCCTAAACCCTGTCCCCATGTGCCATATCAACGTGCCTCATGAACAAATTGCGAGTAATTCACTGTGTCTTTAACAGGGATTTTGTTTTGAGCATCTGTGGGGTTTTGCATGTGTTCATGATCAGAAAAGCAATCTCCGTCAATCTTCTGTACAGCTCTTATCCCAAGCTCAGCATGACCTGGAGCATTGCAGTGCCACCAAGATCCCACCATTCCAGGAAGGTCTCCCAGGTCCACTCAGAGGAGTGCCTGGGGCCTTTTGTATGCTGTGAAAAAATGCCTGAAGTTGGAAAGCAGAGGTCTCTTGAGGCTCACTTTATTGCCCTCTGCATTCCCCACCCACCACTGGTTGGGCTGTCACTGCGGGAAGGGTTATCGAAGTGGAGTCCTCAGCTCAGAGCCTCTTGTTTGCCCTCAGAAATTTCAGTCCTTAAAACCAATAACCTGGGCCACATTGCAGGTATTAACTGTACTGCACCTGTGTTGCAATCAAGGGCAAAAATGTACCTTTGCAATCCTAAACTTGTGCTTTTAAGCAAGATGTTCCACCAGATTAACTGCAAGAGGAAAGGGTCAGTTATAAACTATGCACACTTGTCCTCACTGAGCTATGTAAGGTCAGCCTTTGCTGATAAGGATGAAGGTCCACCATATTCCTTTAAAAATGGGATCCCTTATGAAGAAATAAACCGGTTTTATAAGGAACTGGCTTCTGCTATTTATTTTCAATGCATGAATTGCTGTCATTCCAGCACAGCTTATGACAAGCTGAGTGCTCACTGTATTCATATCACTGATCACATGAATAATCTCTAAGACTGAATATTGGAATTTTTTTATATAATGACAAAAGTGGGCTTGGCAGAAGTTCATGACAAAATGCAAACAATGAGGGTTCTGAAACCCTTTTTTGTATTGACAACACACTCAGACAGAAGGTTTCCCCTTATTCTTGTGTTCACAGATGGGGTTGTATAATGGAAGTAAATTTTTAGAAGAGCCCAAATAGAGCAATAGCCTTGCAAATTTAAGATCAGGAAAACATGGCAGGAAGAGAAAGAGCACCTAGGGAACTCCTGCCAGCACACCTCAATGTCTGTAAACATGGCCAGAACAGCCCTCTCCTAAGGGATGAATGGCACGAAAAACCCCAAAGAACTGGCATGTCTGTAGGCACCAGCAGTACACATTGTCCTGGCATCTCCCACCCCAGACAAAAGTGTCTGAGGGAAACCCATACAAAAGGGTGTCCAGCAGCCTTCATTTATTTTTAGTAGAACAGGTAAGACATGCACAAAAGAGCACATGATAGATTTAGACTCACTAACCCACACAAAAACAAAACAAAACCAAAAATCCAGCCAAAACTCAGAAAAAACTCTGTCATGGGACACAACTGGCTTTCTGTTTGTTTCCCACTCAGCTTTACTGAAACAAGTCTTTCAAGTTGCCTTGTGGCAGACTGTTTTATGCAATACTCTGTTCAATGTTTTTCAGAGGAGGGTTGTTTCTACATCCCATTTTTTCTGAGGTCAGCACCCTTAGAGTATGTTTCAGCTGCCTGCCCCCTTGAGGCTCATAGAGCCAGGCTGCCTCCCCGAGAGGATATCTGTCCATCAGTCAGTCTCTGGAAAATGTGGAAGACTTTTTGCAGGCAACTCTTTATCTTCCATCTCTCAAACCTATTCCCTAATTTCACCCTTGTATGTTGCTTTGAGGTCGGATGGTCTGGGGCCAAACAGAGGACCGGTTTGATGCAGGAAGTGTTAAGGGCAGCAGGGCTCTCCCCCAGTAAAAATATTTTAGTTCAGCAGCCCAGGACAAAGTCAGTCCCTTGAGCAGATCCTAATGGGGCAGTTCATAGAGACTGAACAGCCTCCAAGCTGTAAACTGCAAGAATCTGCCCCAATTCCACTCAGAGCCCTTCTCTGAAAGGTGCTGCAGGGTGGGATGTGGGGGAGTGGGTTGCCCAAGTTTGTCAGAGGTACAAACAACCACTAGCTGAGGTCTTGAGGGATCTTTCCCTGTTCAGATCAGCAACAGCAGAGAGTTATTCCTTAGAAAGGATGGCAGCACTCAGGTGTCTTCCCAGTCCAGTCATGACACCTTTAGACTCAGCTCTGTGTGTTTAAAGGTCTGTGTATAGGTCTGATTCCCACACACTTTATTGCTATATTCAGCTCTCATTATGAATGTGGGTTTTTTCCTGGATGAGCTCTCTGAGAGAATAACAGATTCCCCCTTCCAAAGCTTCATTTTTGCTGCATATCAGGATTGTTTTCTGGAGAGGCACAGATTTTTTCCCTTCTCAAGATCCTGAAAGCTTTATTTTTTTATAGTGATATCCTTCATAGACTCTGTCACTGCAGTCATGGACGGCAGCACAACATGAGATGAACTATCTGTAAATGCCCGTGGGGAAAAAGAGGAATTTACCTGCCTCTTTATGCTGAGGAATCAGGCTGTGAAACAAGACAATTGCTTTGAAAAAACACGAGGCTGCACTTGTCAGTTCCCTTCAGGAGAGCTGGGACAGTGGCCCACAGTGCACCTGAACCTCTGAAGCTTATGTTTTGCCATGAATGCTGAAGAGTCATCAGGAGCTACAGGCAGGACTTACAGTGCTGTCTGTAGGTGACCACACTGCTGAAATAAGAACAAGGAGTCAGGATGAGGTACACTGATCTGAGACTTGGCTGTGGGTCTCTACACCTTGTATAGTACCTGTGAGGGGAAGAATTACAGAAGATCTCTTTATTAAGGATCATAATGTGCCGGACCTTTCCCTGGCATTTTTGTAACTTCTTAAGACAGCCCTGAGTGAATGTCAAACTGGTACATGGTGCTGACCTTCCTGAAGAACCTGGAAAAGCAAGCCCAGGTATGAATGATAATGCCAGCTCCACATTTGTCCTTGCACCAAAGCTCTTAATTTCTAGAAATACTTCTCAAAATGCCTCAGGGCCTTTATATTCTGTCTCATTGTAGCTCAGATGTTTTCTGGGTGCAGTTATAAAAACATTGGCAAAGACTTCACACAAGTACAGTGAGTGCTCTACACCAGGAAGGAGAACCAGCTCCTTCTTGATGTGACATGGATTTATAGTCCTGGATAGCTTGTCTATCTACTTTTTCCAGGCAAGGATTCAATGGGAAACACAAGATCCTTGGCAGAGTTCTTTTATGCTCACTGGTGGGAGGAATGGGTTAAAAAGCGGAAGACTGGGGGCGGATTGTGAATTGCCCAAGTGACTTTGCAGCTGGGAATAACCCTTGATAAGCCTGTGTAAACAGTAGGCCAGCGATCCTCTGGCATGGACCTAGTTTAACAGTGCAGTGCCCCTGTGTCCACTTGTGTGCCTCTGCCTGGGTGTAGCTTCAGGGATCCCCTGGCCGGTGAGGTAATGGAAATAAATTTATTCTTTTTGTTCAAGTCGTGAATTTGTGGTTTTTCTGGCTGCCTGCCTGTGCTGACTCACACACTCACTGTCGAGCTGACATAAGCCTGCGTAGACCACAGGAGGGCAGGGAAAAGCTCTTGATTTCAGGCTTAAAGTCTGCCTGACTCTAAGCTCTCCCATTACACTTCTGTTGGCTAAACCAGGCTTTTTACAGATCTACCATGCCTACCCACCAGCCTTTGAACCCAAGTCAGAACACCCTTTGGTGGAAACTTCTATTATAGATGTGTTTTCCTTAATTACAAACATTACTAGGACACAGGGGGGGGGAAATCCCATCAAAACCACTGACGTTTCCTACAATGATTATCAGTAGTTAGTGCCATTACTATACGTTATGCCCCTTTAACTTCTTTCCGCGTACATTTTATAGTTCAGCCACAACACCCTACTGACCCAGAACCTGTGGGTGGCTCAGCCAGCAGAGTTTGTGTGTTCCACGCAAGAGCCAGAAGGAAAAATCAGGTTTCTGATCCATAACCCCACTAGACAATAGCCTCAACACAGGGTAATTTGCAACTGCTCTGCTCTGAGGGGACAGAAACACTGTCCTGAGAACAGTATGTGCTGTGAGGACCGCAGTGTTAACACATAACCAAAAGTGCATTTCAAGCACTCTCTGGAACAGTGTTCCCTCCAGTCACTTCAGTGGATACCCACATTTATGAGGCAGCTCCTGACGTGGACAGCCTGGAGAGTGTAACCTATAGAAGCTTCAGTGCTCTTGTGGACACTTGAGTAGAAACAAAAAAAGAGAGAGAACCTAAAAAGCATCAAAGTAGGGTGCCTCAACTTTCTATTTCATCCCTACAGCCCTGTCTCTTGCACAGTGGCTCCAATGCTCTGAAGCACTGCAGTTTCATGCTATACAACCAGTTTTCTCTGAGGGTGACCAAGACTATTCTTCTTTGTGTATCACAGCAATATTTTTCTGAAGTCACACTGAAAAATTACCTTCTTGCAGGTTTTAAACCAACCTGTGGCCAAGCATGTGTCCAAGCTCCTGCTGCTAAGGAAGGCTCAATCTTTCAGTCACCTGGGAGAGAGGCGCAGTTTTTCTCCTTAGCCTTCTCTTCTGTTCACTTTCCTTTTATTCAGGTGATGGAAGAGCACTCGGGACATCTCTCAATTTCAAGAGTACTCTGAAAACGATGCCAGTGTTATGGATATTACCCCATCTCAGGAGTGACAGAGCACCTGCCTTTTACTTTGTGGTTTTAGCTTTGGGTGCATTATGAGCACAACAGGATGTGCAAAAATGGTCACGCATTTTCAGGGGTGTTGCACAGGACTGCTCACCTTCTGCACTGGGTCACTGGGTGCCCCCAGGACAACAGGATATGAAAATTCCCTGGCTGAAAACAGAAAACTGCTGCTCCTGCAAGGGAGGGACTATTTTAGGGGGTTAGATCTGACCTTTGCAGAGTTTTCCTCTGAGTTACCGAATCCCTCTGGATCACCATGTGCCTGTAGTGCTTGTAGGAGACATTACACTGTGTACTTGCACCGTTAACCTACCCCTGTTCTAGCTTGTGCTATATTTCGCAGGAGCATAGTCCATGTGGGGCTTTCCCTGCCCCAAGAGGAGCAGACTAAGCCCTCCACTTCATCCATCAGGACATGGTCACATCTTCCCCTTATTTACCTCTGGACAGCCTACACCTGCATTTATCAGCACATTCTGCTCATCCTTATGGACAGATACACAATCCTAACTTACTGGGCTTGTTCCACAAATCCTTCCTGGCTGTAGAGGCTGATTTGGGTGCTCATGTCCTGCAGGGACTTGTCACTGCCCCTCTCTCACCAGGCAAGCAGGCTAACCTTGGCCGGCTGAAATAATTTCTGCTAGTTTACTCCCTCTCCTCCAGAAGGGAACATCTGAAAAATCTCTGAAAGGATGACTGTCGGTCCTTCTGGGAACCCTTTGAGGATGCAAAAACACAGGCATTAGGCTCCCTTGTTCACATGCAAACCCGTGAGATCTCACCACAGTAGAAACCTGCTGTTCTTGCCCCATTCAGAGTCTGACAAACAGCCTGAGATCCCACCTAGGTCACAGCCAAGACTGTAGCTTTTGTAGCCCCATCACAGAGTGCTACAATTTTCGGATTAGTACAGACTGGTTGCATTCGAACTACCTATGATCTATTTATTCTGTGTTCAAACTACCTATGATCTATTTATTCTGTGTTCGCAGGATGCAGAAGACTCAGTGGCCTCCTTAAAGTCTTTATAAGTGACTGAGTGTTTGAAGGTCAATCAGACTGTGCTGAATGAAATGACCCATTGGCCTCTGGGCAAATTTGTCACTTTAGCATACCCAGGACAAAAATTCCAAGTGTTGTCAGACAGTGGTCAAACAAGTGCTGAAGTACAGGCGCTCTCCTGAATTGTTAGCTCCAAACCCGCCCTTCTGGGGCATGTAAAAGGATGCTGAAGGTCTGGCTGTTTTGTGGATTCTATGCCTTAAGGTCTTCTGACAGTTCCCAACTTCCTCTCTGAGTCTCAACTCTAAACTCTGCAAGGATACCCAAAACGTCAAATTTTCTGGGTGGAATCCCACAGTTCTTAAATTTCAAGTGCAGTCCAATATTATAAGATTGTGTATTGACTAGGCTTTTCTGACAAATCTGACCGGTGGTAAGACACACGAACAAAAGCAGAATAACTGCAAATAAGGAGGTTATTTTGTATTTATAAGCCTAGATATTATCTAGTGAGCCAAACGCTGCCAACATCTATGACATACACCGTGGTGAGGTGTCCACCTTGGCTGTCCTGTTGCTCTTTGAGGGATTATCGGGCTATCCCACACTCCAGGAATTATTTTCCAAGGTCTCAACCTTCATGTGTTTACCTGCTGACCCTCCCAGCTTGTGCACTGGCACTCCGGTGATAAGCCAGTCTCACCGGGAATGAGCCTGGAGAGCTCAGGAAGGGGCAGGACACACAAGCACCGAGCTCTTGCATCACTCCTGGAGCAACCTGAGGTTGTAACTCTTTCTCTCCCGCTTCAGCACGGCCGGTGGAAGAAGAGGTTAACTCCCTATTTTCATACAAAAGGCTCCTTGCAGAGGTGTTCGAAGGTGTGGAAATCCTCTTTGTCAGGCTGGAGCAGTTCAGTAGAACTAAATTCAGTGGAAACACACGGCAGAGGATTGCTTTGTCTTGAGGATGCAACAAAGAGGAGAGAAAATAAACAAGGTAATGTTTTCACTTACTGTGTAATTAACAGTTGCAACATAGACTCAAGTAGAAATTACAGAAACGGAGACATTAATAAAGTGGCAAAATACTTTTTTTAAAAAAAAATCATAAAATATTTACCATGTGCCTTCATCAAAAGCAAAGGAAGGGCAGTCTTGAATTAGACTTTAAAAAAATAAAACAGGACATGGAAATACAACTCCCCCAAAACAATTACAACCCAGTTGGTTCAGATACTCATCATCTATTAGGTAGCAATGTAACAGCAAAAAAGAAAGTGGCAATATTAATCCAATCCAGATACAGGAGCATCTTGTCTGACAGACCTTCTTTTTACTCCTCAGGGAAATGTTCTTGCAATATTCCATGAGTTCCTGGGCATTGCAGTACCTGTATCACTTGGTGCAGTTTAAGGTCCTTAGGGCACCGAGAAGGCCACACAGAAAACAGCAAAGTTGGATTTCCAAGTACCTCGAATATTTACTGCAGCTTGTACAACTTTCAAAAATAATATGGTCTACCTACAGTGATTTTTTAATGTGTTATTTTTTCAGTTCTAGCATTCGTGTGTCTCTGGTGATGCTAAAGGTGGAATAAAAACCTGACTACAGACACAGCATGTTAATAAAATTAACTATCAGTTGGTCAGTTTCTTAAATTCGACTTCCACCTGTGCTATCCATTTTGGGGTTTTCCTTCAAAACCTGTCCACATAGACAGCAAGATAATCAGTATTTTGCAAAGCAACTCTGTAAGACCGACTTGAGCAATCAGGAATAGTGGCATAATGTTAAGATCTAAAGCACCATCTTTGTCAGCTTTGAGTATTTATTTCCTAAGGCCATTTTCTCTAGTGCTGTTCAATGTTTTCTTTGCACCTGTACTTTGAGCAGTTTTATGGTAAAGCAGCAGGGAAGATGCCAGCCCTCACTGGCACCTGTTTTATGAGGACTGTTGCTGTTGTTACCCCAGAAGCATTTAATAAAATTGGTCCATTCCCAGCAGAAACACGTATGAGCCGGCTTGTACTCCATTCTCCTTGGAATGGGTTCAAATTACCTTCTGAAAATTACTCACCAGGTGGTTGCTCAGGAGTCTCATGACCTGTGTCCAACCAATCCCAGAGAAAACAAACACTTCCAGCCAACTTCTTCTAGCTTCACATGAAGCTTTGATATGTTGCAGTGTGGTTGGGATTTGATCACAAAGGAGTTATAGAGCTACTAAGAAAAAATTCGGTAACCCAGCAGTTAAAATCATATAGTTATTTCCTCTTCAAAAATTTACTTGGCTAATGATGAAGTGTTGGCAATTAGGCAAAGATCAAATTAAAGCACCAATCTTTCACCTCTTAAGAGTAAAATAGTAATGCCTCTGTTCTCTTTACTGACCAGCAAGGATCTGTTTTCTTGTGCCACCTTCTCTAAAGATAAGAAGTATTTTGGCTTTGTTTTATTTGTGCCTTCGAACACAACACTTCTTTACACAGGCAGCAGGCAAGCAAACACAGTTCTTTCACAAGGAATTAGTGTAGTCACTGAACCAGAATAAAGAGAGTCAGACCTAAATTAAAACAATGAAGTAAGACATATTTTAGTCATTAACAAGGAAAACGTACCAAGTAGCAAGAGTGCCCAGTGTGTGATGTCCTACCACAGGTTATTCATTTTTATCTCAAGATGTGGAAGAGTGGTAACTGTGATTCAGAAATAATCTCAGAAATCACCATTTCCCCTCCAACTGAAAATATATTCGTAGTGCAAACAGCGTTACACTGAGGCTCTTCAGTTAGAGGAAAAAAAAGTCAAGAAAAATCAGATATTGGAGTCACACTGTAAAATCTTGCCTTACTCACAAAGTTATCCTGTGAAAGTTATGGACAACACATCTGGCTGCTTCCAGGCAAAGCACAACTTCCTGAAAACTGATATCTTGCGTTTGCATATGCACTCAGCACTTTCTCATACTCACAATTAAATATAGCTTCTCCCTGAGTTAATCGCTGCCTTGAAGAATGTAAAGAGGTGAAACTGAACTGCATTTCCCCTCCTTTATAACATACCCGATCCAGTGAACTGCATCAGTGTTTTGTTTATGACCAATCAGGGATTTTCGGTTTTCTGACTCCGTCTGCACCGTTTATCACGGAATTAAAACAATGTCACATTGTTGATAAAAATCAAGTACTGATGCAGGGACAGACCATAAAAGCTCGTCTAGCTGCAGGTAAATACAAAGAGGACGCTTCATTGTTACCCTTTTATAACAGGTTAATCAACAAATCTCCAAGGACTTTTACAAATATTTGGTTGAATGTGAAAATAGCTGTGCTCCTGCTGCAATTGCATACCATTAATTCCCGTTTACAGGGCAGGAGATGCAGGCAGATGGAAGCAAATGTGCCGAAGTTATACAGCAAATCTGCAGCTAAACTAGAATGGAAAGTAGAAAAAAACCCCTTGTCTCTTTATTATTCGGACAAACAAAAGGCAATTCTTTTCGGGTAGGATTTATCTCCGGTTATCTCATGCAGGTATTCAGAAAATTCAGCTCCTCAAAAGGTCTTGTTAATTTTTTTCTTTTTACCTCTCTAGCATAGAATTATTACCAAATAAATGAAAAACTGTGGTTTTCCTGGAGGTATAGAAAATAAGGTTTGTTTTTTTTTTTTAAAATATAAGATGGCATCAGTAACATTGAACATTTTAAAAGCAAATTAAAATTAAACGATCATTTCGGAAGATCTGGTTCCACCCCACTAAATCAATGGTATTTTTTTTCCAAGATTACATTTGGATTCAAAACTTAAATTTTGGTTTCTAACTGGAAAAAAAAAATCATAATTTAAGATTTATAGTTGTTTGTTTCTTTTTATTTTACCAATCAGTATTTTTCTGTATGCATAAGCAAGACTAAATATATTTGATTCTAATTTATATTGAAACGCAGTTCTTTCACTAATAGTTTAAAGCCAATTGCATAGGGAGTAATTTTCCTCTTGCAAATTCATACGAAATAAAACATTTTAAAATGTATTTGTGTGATTTCTTTTTATAAGAACAGTGAGATCATTCTTCACTGCTGCACTGTAGTTGCTTCAGACCTCCTTGCTGGCACAGGAGTAACTTTAAACCTGGCTTAACTGGCTGAGTAGTTTGGATTTATGGCTGCTTTGTGTTAAAAAGGCAAGACGGAGCTTAACTACCAGATCTGTGGGGAAAAAAAGTCCCAAAAATCAGGGGGGAAAAAGTACAATAAATGAAAGTTGTCATTCAATTTCTGTGTCACAAGAGTAGGACTATTTCATTATGGGTAACAGGTTAAATTTGGAGGTCAAATTCTGTTCTGATGTAGGAAAATGCAGCTGTATTTACAATACACCCAGAAAAATCCAGCAAAGAGCAGTATTTGAATTTTTATTCTCTGTTGTTATAGAGTAACAGAGAAGAAACCCACTGAAACAACATGCGCCTAAATGAAACTGAAGGTCACTTATTATTCCTGACAGTTTCTTCCCTCTGGGAGACAGCAAAGAATTTTGTAACTCGGAGACTTTGTCTCTATACCAGAAAGCTAAACTAGGAGGAAAAAGGAAAAAAAAAATAAATAGAGAACCAAGAAGAATCTGGGCAGTATTCTGGGTTTCCATCTGTGTGGGGGTTGAAACTGGCACAGTTGCTGAAAGAGTGGGAAAGAAGTGAGAATGTTCACAGGGACACACCTTTCTAATCTGCAGGGCATGAGACCCTCTCCCAGTTCCCAGATAACAGGGTAATTGGTTTAAGGAGTTGTGTTTCTTCAGCATATTTAGTTAATGCCCTAACAAAGGACTGCCTTCTGCTTCATTCAACAGTTAGAATTAAAACCAAAGATTATATTTGAAGATGTCTGCCCATTTATCTTGATCTTCAAATATACCTCCAACGGGTAAATTAATGTGCGTGTATTCATGGTAATACCAGCCAGATGCAAACGTACTTCCAAAGTCAACATACATTTAGTTTAAGCTTAGTTATTAAATGACTAATTGTGTTCCCAGGTTTGATGTAGTTTTATGGGTGAGTGCACAACTGTAGTGTCTGTCATAAAGTGTCAACCACAGAGATCTTTATTCATGCTACTGAGGGAAGAAAAAATGTAGAGAGAACACCACTGTTTGAATACTGGTGGGGTTTCCTCTCCCTCCCCCCCCCCGCCCCCCCCCAATTGTGGGCTTTAGCACCGCATTTCCCTGGAAATAGCTCTAATTGCAGTTCTATTGGAATGGTAAAAGAACGTCTTGTGCTGAAAGCCGAAGTGTCAAGGGCAAGCTCACCCTGATGTGCTTTGAGTACTCTGGTGTTTGGGTTTAGGGAGACTATCTCCCACTGCTCGGGGGTTTTGATTAGACACATGAAACTCAGGCGAAAATCAGAAGTACAGTGGAGCATATGGCACTTTGGGCATTAACTGAGTGGGAAATGAACCGTGGTGACAAAGTGCCCGCAGAAACAAAGAGAGTTATGATAAATGACCTCATTTCAGTATTCAACATCCTCGCCAGGGGAAGCAGAGGGCCCAGGTACCAACCCCTTCCCTCTCGTGAGCAGTGACAGGACTGGAGGAAAAGGCATGAAATGAGTCAGGGGAGTTGAGGCTGGATATCAGGGAAAGGTTTTTCACCCAGAGGGAGCTGAGCACTGGAACAGACACCTCTGGGCAGTGCTCACAGCACCGAGCCTGTCTGACTTCAAGAAGCATTTGGACAACATTCTCAGGCACATGGTGGGATTTTGGGGTGCAGGGCTAAGAGTTGGACTCAGTGATCCTGATGCATCCCTTCCAATTTAGAATATTATGTGATTCTATAAATAGGTGGACAGAGCTACCTTTTAGGACAGGGTAAAGAAGGTGCCATAAGAAACCAAAGGTATCACGTGGTAGGATGGACAATGGTAGGACATGCCGGACACTTAAAAAGATCAGTTTATTCATCAGTTTAGCACCAGTTTGTAGAAAGGTTACATTGTATATCTGTAAAACACGAAAGAAAAATAATTTTCCCTGCAAAAACGTTTGCCAAACACTTAACTATCAATATTTAGTGAGATTAAAGTTTTGGAGTAAGTAAGCATTAGGTTGGGGCATGTTGAACCCCTCCAACACTCTCAGTTCTGGGCACTCAACCCTGGGCTGCCCAGCAAGGGCACATCCCTCTCCATCAGACACTGCCTGCCCCTCCCAAACCATGCAGCCACTCCGAAAAAACAAACCCTGCCCTGATCTCTCCTTCAGAGGCTGCTTGTAATCCATTAATAAAATGAGTACTCAGCATCCCGCTCTGCAAAAAGCTACCTCTGCGTGACTAAAACACAGAGCAGAGAAGACAAGCTGAACAGACCCGACAGCTTCTGCTGCCAAGGGGAGGCAATGTCCCCCTCCCCACCTCTGCTGCCGCTGCTCCGGCTCTCCCGCTCCTCTGACCTTTGTTAGCGAGCCCAGTTAACCTTGGGGAATATTAACCCAGGTTGGAAAAAGAAAAAAAAAAAAAGAAAGCTTTTACTACGTTAGAGATCTGAAAGGCCAACTCTTTTAGTGAGTGAGGAAGGGAGGGAATAAGCGGGGGAAGGAGGGTGGGAATGAGCTGTTCACTGACCAGCTCAGCCCTCTCGGAGAAGAAAAGGTGTTAACAGGGGTAATCAGCGACCTGCTGGCTTATGCCCAGATCTTCAAGTCTGTAACTAAGCAGAGCGCCATTCATTTTACCCGAGCTGCACTCAAATCTCCCCCACGGCACGTCTGGTGTTTTGTTTCCCAGCGCACAAAGCCACGCGGGTCCTCGTAAAGGGTTTTAAAGCTTCCCTGGCACAGCGTATCTGTTCCCTACACCTGAATTGATGTAGTACCTTAGAGTGGCTGCATACAGATAACAGGGACCAGCCTGTATTTTTTTTATCTCCTTTTTTACGTATTTGTAGCCGTTGTGCAAGATATTTTGGCAAATCCAAAGCGAGATCCAGAATATTCTAAACTCAAAAAAACCCCAACACAAACCCTTTTGAAATACATATTGTTAGGTATCCTAATAGCTAAATGAGCTTTGTCTTGAGAGAGGAACTTGACACCATCAACACACAGGAGTATATAACCTCCACATGACTTTCAAAGGGAAAAAAAAGTGGATTTCAAAAGAAAATAAATGTTCAGGTTCTCCTGAACAGATCTTGAGGGATTTCTTCTTGTCGCCCTGATGCCAAGTGACAATTTGCAGGGCCATTTTCCTCTGTCTTGGTAAGGAAACTTAACAAGAAAACTTTATGACCAGGTACCCGCTTCTAACCCAAAATCTAAACTCTGAAGGCCACTGAGAGAGTTACTAAAAATTAAAGACAAGGATGGGCCACACAAGTGGACAAGCTAGAGAGCCACAGAAGGTGGCAGGTGCAGAGCATTTCGGTTGTGACTTGGGGTGATTTTACATTTTACACTTCAAAGGAAATTTGAGCTCCAATTCCTGCAACTGAATCCATACTGAAAAATTGCCAAATCTCACTGATTTCTTCTGGGTGCATATAAGTGGAAATAGCCCTACAAATGGTGCAGCTGGAAAGCCTAAGCCAGCTTTTAAAGCCAATACTCCTTACTTTTTTGTACTAGTGGGTTTGAGGATCCATTAGCTCTCTTTGAACACACACACAGAGCTGGAAAAATACTGAAGGTTTGATCTTCTTGTTGCACTTGATGTAATTCCTTGATATGCATTTGAAAATATCAACAAACCCCAGACACTTATCATGCCAAACTTGTGTACTTTGCCTTATCTACATCTCCATGCAGAGATGTAAAGCACCGCATGCAGCAATATTGCGGCTAATTTGGAGCTGTTACTAAGAATGAGTGGAATTTTTTTATTTGCCGACTTTTCCAGTACGACTCTTGAAGTTTTGGGATATAAGTGGTCAAGTGGTGTGGTTTTCTTTTTTCTTTTCTGTGGAGCTCAGCTTTGGCAAAGAAAAAACCTCACTCGTTTTATCACAGAATCATAGAATATGCTGAGTTGGAAGGGACCCATCAGCATTATCAAGTCCAGCCCTTAGCTCGGCGCAGGACCCTGAGAATCCCACGAAGAGCATCGAGATGCCTGAGAGCATCGTCCAAACACTTCTTGAACTCAGGCAGGCTTGGTGCTGTGACCAGTGTCCTGGGGAGCCTGTTTCAGTGCTCATCCAGAAGCTTTTCCCCATCTCCAAACCTAAATCTCCCGGTCTCAGCGTCATGCCATTTCCTCAGGAGTAGTTCTGCTTCACAGGAGTCACCACAAGTCACCAATGCGACCACTGAGAGCGCAGTAATTTTCCAGAGTGCCCCGTTATTAAATAAAAAAAAAAAAAAAAATAAAAAAAGAAAAGCCAAGTAAGACGGAAGTCATTTCCCCGGGCCGGTATTTTACGAGCAGTCTTTATCAGGCGCTGACCTGCCCTGCTCAGGGAAGCGTTGTGACTCCTTAGTTCCCTGAAACGGAGGCCAGCAGGGGCCGATGGGCGAGTAAAGAAAAGAAAAAAAAGCCGCGGGTCCCTTGGGCTGGAGCAGCCAAAGCCAAACCCGGGCACAGACAGCACGGGGGTCTCACACAGGGAGGGGACACCGCCACCGCCTCCCCCTCGGAGTGTCCCTTCGCTCCCGTCCGTGGGAAGAGGAGGAGAGGGAAATCCCGGGGGTCGGGAAGAGCATCCTCTGCGGGGTCTGGAGGGCTCGGTGCCCGCGGGTCCAGCCGCGGGGACACCGAGGCGGGCAGCGCCCTCCTCCCCGCCCGCCGCGGGAGGGAAGGGGCCGGGCGGCGCATCCACCTGCCGGCACCTGCCCTTTTCCCCGCACCTTGACTCCTCCCCGGCCGCGGCGGCTGCTCCCGGCTCCGTACGACCGCCTTCCATCCCGTCCCGTCCCGTCCCCGCTCCGCTCCGGCGGGGGCAGCACCAGGTGAGCGCGGTGCCCGGGTGAGCGCGGTGCCCGGGTGAGCGCGGTGCCCAGGTGAGCGCCGTGCCCAGGTGAGCGCCGTGCCCAGGTGAGCGCGGTGCCCAGGTGAGCGCGGTGCCCGGGTGAGCGCGGTGCCCAGGTGAGCGCGGTGCCCGGGTGAGCGCCGTGCCCGGGTGAGCGCCGTGCCCAGGTGAGCGCGGTGCCCAGGTGAGCGCGGTACCCAGGTGAGCGCGGTGCCCAGGTGAGCGCCGTGCCCAGGTGAGCGCGGTGCCCAGGTGAGCGCCGTCCCCTCACATCTCACGGCGCTGGGTCCCCCGAGAGCCGAGCGGGGCCACCTGGGGCTCGGTGGCTCCCCGAGGGCCGGGGAAGGGAGAGGGGAAGGGGGAGGAGGAATCGCCATCCTGGCCGCTCCGAGCGGCGCCTGCCGCTTTGGGGCTTTTTAATTAAGGAATTTTTCGGCTTTGCCTGGCGGGGATGCGCAGGGACCCCGGCGGCGGCTGGAAAAGCCCCGTCCCGCGGGGGGTGGGAGGCGATGAGTGATAAAAAGGCGAGGGGGGACGCGGCTCGCCCCTCTCGGCTGTGTTTTCTCTGCTTTCCCCGGTCGCCCCCTCCTCGCAGCCGGTTTGTCCGCTGGGAGATGCAGCGCGATAAAGTTGCGCTTCCCCTCGGGCAGGTGTGTAAGGGAAGCCGGGAGCTGAACTCGCCCGGGGGGGGTGGATGGGTGCTCTGAGCGCAGCGGGGAAGGTGCGGAGCTTGTCCGAGTCTTGCCCTGGTGATGAAGGGCAAGAGATGAGGCAACTTTCTCAAGGTCACCGGGGGAGCAATCGGTCACAGGGAGGGTAAACCAGAAAAACATGTAGCTCTGGGGCCTCTTCAGCGTGTTTTAATGCTGCCACTGGTTCGGTTTTCTTGCAAAAGGGGTTTTGGAAGACCATTGAGCCTTTGTCCTAAGTATCCCTGTTTGCCTGAGTGCGTGACGCTAATCCCTCTAGTGCTTTACATTTTGGAGGAGCCCTACAATTGAAATTTCTGGGCCGAAAATTTGCAAGGTGAAATGACCCCCACTCCACACCTTCCCTCAGGTGGCTTTGTGTTCATAGCTTACCTGGCCCTGGAATTTCAACCTCAAGTTCCTGGGTGGGTGGGTGTCAGTGAATTTAAGGGGCCGTTCTCACACTGAGCCTTTGTCCTAACTATCCTTGTTTGCCCTGAGTAAAGTGACACTAGTAGTGCCTTTTAGCACTTTAGAAAGAGCCAAAGGAAGCAGCTTGGATGATTAACAGTATTAGGTGGGGGAAGAGATGGGCGTTTTGTGTGGCACGGATCAATGAACTGGGAAGTGATTGCAGCTTTGGCTGTTACCTACAGGTATCAACATAAATGTAAAGCCAAAAGACAGGTGGACTAAGATACTAAGATAAAATTTGATGTCAGGGTAGGATTTAAAATGTCTTTTTTCCTTTTTTTTTTTTTGCATTTCACTCGTAAACTGTTAAAATTATACTGGTTCATAGGATAGTTGGCCTAGAGCAAATCTATCATGCCAGTTTAGCCTGAAAATGGAAATAAGTCGAAACCATGTTCCTGGATATTGATGGAAAAGCAAAGTGACTCATTATTCATAGAATCACAGAATATGCTGAGTTGGAAGACACCCATCAGAATCATCGTGTCCAACTCCTGGCTCTGCACAGGACATCCCAAGAATCCCACCATGTGGTGAGAGTGTTGTCCAAAGGTGTCTTGAACTCAGACAGGCTTGATGCTGTGACCACTGCCCTGGGAGAAAAACCTCTGGGTGAAAAACCTTTTCCTGATTCTTGGATGCCAGTCAAAACATTTCTCTTGGAGTTGCCAGTCCTGAAGATAGGAGCTTTTCTTCCTGTGGCTGTCCAGGATTGGTCGACACTGAGGAGTTCCAGGTGACACCCGAGCAGTGCCCAAGATCCTGCAGCAGTTCTTTCCCCACATCTTTGATGCCTGGATCCCGAAACCTGTTTCTGGCAACTCGAGCCTCCCCGTGGAGTGAATTCACACCTCCTGCCAGCAGATTTGCTTTTCATTCTTGTCTGCCATCGACCCATTAGAAGTGGTTTGCAGCTACTCAGGATCTGTAGTTCACAGGTTGAAAATACCTGACCTGGGCAGATACCTAAATAAGTCTGATTTGTTAACGTTGCTGGGTTTTATTTTTTTGCAGAGCGGGTAACTATTGCTACCATATTCATACAATATTCATTTGCAACTCGAATATGGTAAACAAGTAATCTTGAGAGGTTTATTTCCTTGTCAGCGACTCTCAGTGACGTAAACACTTGAATTTTATTGCCAGAAGATAATAGTCAAATATGAAGATAATAAGCAAATATGCCTCTACCAGAAACTTACTTGCTTCTGCAGAGGCAGAACTGGGGATGTAGTGTAGGGGAAGTAATCTAAATGCCAGGTCCATCTCCTCCTGTGAGAGCACATCTGGTTCTGCTGGGCTCTTGGTCTTTTCTATCTCAGAAATGGTTGGTTTTGTTGTGTTTTTTTGGCACTCATCATTCACTCAGCCAGGCAGGAGCATTTCAGCCTCCTTCCCCACCCCACCGTTCCTAACAAAGGCACGTGATGTCTTTGTGATAGGCTGAGTTTCATGTCAATGTCTGTTTTCAGGGAAGACAAATAGATGATTATTTGTAGTACAAATATGGCACCCTATAAAAAAGAAGACGCTACACTCAAAGATTTTGAATGCCTTCTTTTTTTTACATGTGGAAGTAGAACTAGTCTTGGTTTCTTGGCCTCAGGAATCCTGTTGTGGACTTCACTGAGCTGCTGCTGCTGCTGATAGTGCTTATCAAGAGGCACTTCTTTGACACGTGTTGATAAGTACCTTCTCCAGTACAATATTTCTGCAGTTAGTCTAGAATAGCTTCAAGCATATTTCTTAGGAGCTCTGAGAATGCTGAGGTTTTATTTGTGGCAACCTTTCATGTAAATATTTACACAGTCTCCTGTAGTTCTCTGGAAGATGCGTGATGTTACTGCCTAGGCATGCCAAGTAGTGATCACCTCTGTGGAGAAGGTTTGCTGAAGGGCCAGGATGGTGGAAGAACCTGATTTTGATGAGTTTGGGACATTCAATTTGATGCCTTCCACAAGATAATTTGTACCCTGTGGATTAAATTACAATAATTTCTTTTTTAAATCATCACAATAAAAATATTCAGTGCTACTTCCTGAAGAAGTGTTAAGGAATTCTTGTTAATGACATGGAAAATCTTAGTTTCTTTCCTTTTTCATAGTTTCTTTACTTTTTCATTCATAACTGGATTTTTTTAACCTTTCTATACCTCATTTGCAAGTCATGGTAATTTTTGGTACTAATTGTTAAAGAGGTACCTTGACCACGTTTCTTTCCTCTTGTCCAGGTAACAAAAGCAGGAATTATCCTGCTTTGTGAAACAATAATGAAAATGCATCTGGAATCACCTTCTTGCTTGTTTTTTTTCCCTCTTAGTTTTTTTACTGCCCTCTAATCTTTCCTCCTCACCATCATATCATGGTTATATTGTGTTTATGGCTACTGAAACTACTTGGTGGTCATAAACCAGTTGGGAATAAGAAAAAAATGAAAGCATATTTCCTTTCTAGAGTCATCAACACAATAATTCGTTGGCTTGCCCTTTTCTAAGCATGAGCTTTGCACTGAAATTACTGCTTTGCTATCTTAATGAGTTTTGCCAGTTTGTTCATTTGCATGTACTGGATAGAAGGAATTTTTTCGATGTGACACACTGTGTTAGATTCACATTGAGTGCTAGGATGCTTTTATGCTTCCTCCTTTTAGAAGATGAACTTGTCTTCATTCATTTGACTTTTGACTGTTCTGTCCTCTCCCATCTTTCTTGTCTATGTGTGGTTGCTTTTACGTAGGTCTAGTTTGATTTTTTTTGCTTCTTGTTTATTTTTAATTGTTCATAGTTATCATGGAGCTTAGCAAACAACTAATGTTGTTTCTCTTTCAGGAAATAGCACAGAATATGTATTGAAGCAATATGTAAATGAAGGAAGCAAGCTGTTGCCAATATAACTGTGGCTTCTTTGGCCAAGTTGAATTCACGGTTTTGAATTGGGATATCTGGAGGTTCTTATTGCATCCTATTGGCTTAGGCATGGAAACAGCTTATAGTGATTTTCATATAAAAGCTTGTGGAAACCAATGAATTGTTATAACATGGTGTGTGCTAAGGAAGTACCATTATTATTTCTTACATGGGGAACCAGGGTAAGAGCCAACAGGTCTGGTTTCCTTGGCAAAATCATGGTTAAACCTTTAGGGTTTCTTTGCCTTTCATTCTTTCTGTTGTCTTTTTGAGATGTTGGCTCCTGGCTAGTGAAGGACATAGGCTGTTTGAAGGAGCCATGATGTGATGGTGCTGGAAGGAGGCAAAAGTGGAGTCTTTCCTTTGTCCAAAAGTCACCAGGTGAGGGGCTTTCGGGGGATGTGATGGTGACCACTTAGAGCTGAGCAGCTCAACCCTGTGCTTGGTGCTTTTCTTGTCCAGGCTGGCATTATGGTAGGGAGGAGGAGCATAAGACTAATTGTCTAGAAGGTCTATATTCCAATAAGTATGATATTATCAAATGAAGAATGACTCTACTGCAGCTTTTACTTAAATACCTGATTTGCAGAAATCCATAGAAAAACAAAACAAAACAAAAAAAAGTAAAGAAAAAAGATAATGGATTTGTTTTGAATTAATCTAGTATTTTTAAATTTTGTATTGTTGGGTTTTTTGTTCCCTTTTTTTTTTCCATTTTGACAGGTTTTACTGGAAATAATGATGTGTTTTTTTAATCTTAATGATCCATGACATAACATTAATGTTAGCCCTCCTAAGGCATATGTGAGAAGCTCAGATATTTCAAGTAGTAGCTGCCAGCTGTGAGGCAGCCCATTTTCCTGTATTCATCAGTATCCTGTGTCAGTGATTGCTTTTTACTCTCCTTATCTCCTGTCATTAGGAACAGTAGCTTTATTTCTGTGCTTTCAGAGTTACCAAAGAAAAACAGGCTCAGTTTTGGATCTTCTGTGTTGCTCGAGGTCCAAGTGCTGGTTTTGCTCCATCCATACTCGAGTAAACTTAAGTTTTTGAAATTCAGGGGCTTGGCTTCACGTGATGGACAGGTCCCCTTCGTTATTTGGGTTTGTTTTTTCCAAAGCTGACCTGAAAGCCTCTGGCACCCTGGGCCCTGTCTCTTACACCTTGAAGCCTCTTTTGGGGGGGAACTCAATGCCTGTCTCCTTGCCTGGGATCTGTAGAAGTTTGTTTTTTCAGATGTACCCAGTGAAGTGCCAGGATAACTCAGCAGACATCAGGAAGAATGACTGGCAGTGAATAGTTGTGCATTCCCACTAAACTCTTCTGCATCAGAGTGGGTTTATGACACTTTTACATGGGGTCTATTTAAATTTGTCTGGTGTGTGAGATGAGTTAAAGGCCAAAGATAAGACAGAGCAGTCTCTTCTATCTCTATGGTTGTTGGGATGGGAAGTGTTTGACAGGTCAATTTGTTTCTCCATGAGCCAGCTTCCTTATCTGAGAAGTTGTTGCAGTTCCCTTGATGTATTTGGAAAACATTTTGAAGTGTGGGAGTGATGTGTGCTTAAGAAAACTAGATTATATCATTATTGGATGCTACACATTGATTTTTGCCTTAAACATTTGCAAACTAACAGGTTTGGTTTCATCTGGTTTTAAAACACTGGCAAATGTGTATATGGAATCCCGTGGAAATCTGTATGTACCTATGACCTCCCTGTATTTTGTGGTGTAGTAACTATTATTAATCAGAAGCTGGATGGGAAATAGATTAATAAGTACTAAATTGAGAGTGATGGTTTAAAGCTAGTTAAGCAACAGAGATTTCTTTTTCCCTCACTCATTTAAAAAACAACCCCAAAAACCCTTCCAAAAAAGAGTGAGGAACATTCTTACCTGCCAATTTGCAAAGCCTTTCAAGTGGTAATGTAAAAAATATTTGGGTTTTTTTCCTTTAGTCATAGTACCTGCTGACTTACCTCAGAATCACCACTTCTGTCTGCTATCAGTAAACTTGCTAATCCTTTTTTAACTCTCCTGTTCAGAGAACAAGGAACAAAAATATCCTCCTGCAACTTGCTAATTGTCCTCTAAGTCTGGGCAGAGCTGCACTTCCTGACTCCTGTGAAGAGCTGCCTAAGAATGGATGCGACATAAAGCCAAGCAGAAGTCCTGAAGCCTTAGTCACCAATCTGATGGACTTACTGTAAGTAGGAGGAAGGCTTGTTTCCTACCTGTCTGCCCTGCAAATAAGCTCAACGGTGCATTATTTACATTTTTTTGCTATCACTAATAAGCAAATACCAGCATCAACCTTCCCAAGCTGTCACAAAGTGTTGGCACGCTCGAGGTGCCAGGCTGCTGTTGAAATCTGCTTTAAAGCCATTTGCAGTTCAGTTTTGGGTGAGATGACACCTTGGTAGAGGTTCTGAAAAATAATCTTACGCTTTGGGCTGAATCATGCTGTGTCTTAATGCAGTTGCAGTGTGCCTGGGTGCAGGGTTCTCCTCTGCAAGCTGGAGAAGGGCATTTCTCAGGGCATGGCTGAGGCACTTCTAGGCTTTTTCTCACATGGAGTAACACAAGAGGATTCAGTAGATTCCAGTATTTATTAAAATGAAAGCTTGTGGAGGTGTATAATTGCCTGTTTTAGTAGTGCACCAGCAAACATTTTGTGTTTCTCGTTTCTGTGCTGATCGGTGGTTTTACTTCACATTAATGTTTAACTTTAAAATAAACGATGGTATGCTTGAAACATCGGACATGGCCCTTCTCTTTTACTCTGTTTTATCAATGTGGCATATTGTTCCCCAGCTCTGCTTTTCCATCCTTTTGTGGTGGCTACAACACACAGCCAAGAAAACAGCACCTGAGAGTGGGAAAAAACGTGGCTGTGGGGCTGCGAGCCATTACCAAATGAGTTGGATTTGTGCTTCCTGATGCTTTGCTCATGTTCTTGTTTCACAAACCTCAGAGTAAGTGTTACATGAGTAAGTGTTGAGAGAGGCAGCAGGACCTGAACTTGGTATTGACACCGTGTGGGTTGTTGCCAGGATATTCTTTAACAGTGAGAGTGAGCCCTGACTTAACCTCCTCAGTTGGTGTGGTGCTCGTGTTAATGAATAGTTGCCACTGTATAATCCTCAGGGTTGCATTGAGAGGCTATTGAGATCTGATTTCACGCTGCACCTTAATTTGTACCCTCTCTTCAAATACTTCCGTTTAGTTTGGTTTGGTTTTGTTTTTTCCCTCTCCAGATTTGGCATGTTTCCAAAGGAAAAACTAACACGAAAGGTGGATAAATCTTCTGGTTGTGATTGTTTTCTGTCTTTGTTTTTTTTGTATAGGTTCATGGTTTACTTCCAAACACTTGAATTGTTCCTGTACTGTTGACAAAGGAAAGATGACCTCTACTGTAGTAAGTAAACAAAATGTTCACTATATTCCTCTCTGATTTTTTTTTCTTTTAATGATGTTTTATTTCTTTGTAAGCAACAGCCTATGGAGTAATGTAAACATGGAATATTTGTTGTGTTTTCTGCTCCTCAAAAAGGGAAAGAGACACTGTGAGGCAGGTGTAAGAGACTTGAATTAACTAACACTTGAAGTGCTCAGATGCTCTCAAGAGAGATTTATGCTTTTAAAGCTCTTTTTGGTGGGATAGATCAGAATGGCTTCTAACCAGCTCTTGAAGCTTTTCCAGGATAAATGTTCCACAACCTGTTGTAGGCCAGTGTGTTTCAGAAATAGCTTAGGTATACCTGGTGTTGTGACAGGACAAATTGGGGCAGTAAGCATTTATCCTAGATCTGGACAAAGGCTGTTACTTGTCAGCATTTCTTTCTGTGACAGTGCTGTCTAAAGCTGTCCTTGCTGTTTATTTCTACCCTGTCAGATGTTCCAGGGCAAGCGTTTGTGTGACCAGCCTGGAGGGCTGGGCTCAAGAATCCCCCTTAGGCTGAGTTACTTTGGATCAGGGAACTGACCTTGTCACAGATTTTCCTCACTCTGTGTCATTTTTATTATTCAAAAGTGGGGTATTAGGCATGTGCTGTAAATCTCTTCCTCTGTGTAAACTGCAGTCACTAGTAAGTGTCTGTATGTGGGGTGTGTTTCTGCACTGGCAGAATTACACAGTTAAGGTTCTGAATGCAAACTTATTTTGTCCTAATCCTTGTCTTGCCTCTTGTTTTTCATTTTCTCCTGTTTTATCCCTCGACATCATCCTTTAGGGTCCACCGCCATACTATGAGAACCATGGCTTTCAGGCAGAACACATCTATCCTGCCCAGCAGGCAGTGGGTGCTAATCCATATCCACAGTACTTCTCCACAAATGCTCCCTCAGTGCCAACCTATGTCCCCAGGGTTCACACCCATCAGTCCACTAGGCCAGTAGCACATCCATCCGGGAGAACGTGTGCATCGAGTAAGTTTTCCTGGGATTTCTTTCAATTTTGGGATTAAGATCTGCCACAGTAAGATAACATAGAAAAAGGGATCTTCCCTTCTGTTTCATGCATTAAAGGAGCTGCCTCTCTGTGGATGAAAAAGTGGTGGCTGGCTTGGATGCTGGTGTCACTGCACAGGAATGTGGGTGATTGGAAGGAAGGATGGTGGAATGGAGAAAAGCTGTCTGGCAAAAAATGTCTCATTTTAATGTCAGGGAAATAAAGTGCTGCTGGATGGAAATGCATGAACCTAATTTCTCTTTTCCTCCTTGCTTTCGTTTCAGGTTTAAAGAAAGCCCTAATAATATTATTATCTATTTTAATAGTCATTTGTTGTGCAATTGCTGCTTTCTTCATCTGGTATTTTGGTAAGTTTTATTTAAATTGTTTTGTTTTGAAAGAAAAGATGCATTAAACTTTGAAAGTTAGAAATATACATTCTCATCTTCCATTTAATGGCCAAATTAAGGACAGGCAAGTCTCTGTCACTTATCTCCTGAGAGATAAATTACTGTTGCTTCCTAGTGGCTCAGTTTTGTTTGTGGGTTGGTTTTTGTCATTCTTTCTCTTTAATGAACCATGCTGCTGTCTCCTTCCTTTCCCTTCATCAGGTAAATATGTTTTTGATGTTGTTAAGACAACTGTTTCACTGTCCAGAAGTGGCTTATTTTGAGGTGGCTCCTCTGGAAAGCTTCGCTTTGTCTGACAAGAGTTGGTGCAGGAGAGTTTGGGCTGTTAGTGAAGAGTAATTGCACCTCTGGCAAAGGTTTTTGCACTGAGGAAGAGCTGGCATGTGACTGTGCATGGCCAGCACATTCTGTGATGTAATTTCTTGGAGACGTCACCGTGGGGCGTCAGAAACAGAACTCTGTTCCAAGTTTCAACTGCGCTTAATTCTAAGTGAAAGGAGGAGATTGCAGTAAATTTGTATACCTTTAACTGCAAGAGTGTAAATGGTCAAGATATGTTCTGTTTTGGTAAAATGGGATCTCTCTTGGAGCAGAGGTCATTTTTATCCATTTATTTGTTTCTGTGAGGCTTTTGTTTTGAAAGTGTGTAAACATTGCACAAGCCCAGCCCAACTCACCACTGTGAGCTGTACAGTGTACAATACATTCACCTTGGAAATCATCCACAACTGGGGTGACTGAGCTCTTAAGCTGGGCTGGAACAATTCTGTTCAGCTTATGTGGAGTTTGCCTTGTGCTATCTTAATTTCCCTTTCCATGAAAGCCGCTTTTCATAGGAAATTAAAAACCAATTTGCTCAGTTTTTAGGAGCCTCTCTGTTCTGTGCAGCAAAAGAGGAAGAGAGATCTAGCTGAGGGTGTCCCTGATCATTGCATTGGGCTTGGACTAAATGATGTTTAAAGGTCCCTTCCAACCCAAACTATTTTCTGATTCCAAGGGAGTTCATTTAGAACTACTAGGATGCCACTCTGTGTTCCTAGGGATGATTTTCTTACTCTCACTTTGATTTATAGAGGGTGAGTGTAATCTTGTTTTAAACGACAGCAAAAGTATATAATTAGAGCACTCACTTTCTTCCTCCTTAAATTGTTATGCTTTGTCAGTGTAAAGCTGACTCCTTTTTGACGACTTAGTGGTGGTTATTCAGAGGAGGCCAGTGGCCAAAATCCAGTCTGCTGATTCAGTCACTTCACCTGACAAGTGATGGAAAGGGCAGAGCAACACACGCTCTGTCGTGTCATCAGGCTGGCTTTCCTCCCAGCTCTGAGTTCGAGCCTCATGGCAGTGTTTCTGTCTCTCCCTGCAGTAGAGAATCATTGTCTGGGCTCCCTGATTGAGTGTGGATCTTCAGGAGTGTGCATGTCGCCCTCTCAGTGGTGTGATGGAGTGAGTGACTGCCCCAATGGGGAGGATGAAACCCGCTGTGGTGAGTCACGGCCTTGGGGGGCTTGGGGGAACACCTGAAGAGAGTTTTGGAGCAACAGGGCCATTTTAGCCTAAGCTATATGTCTAAAATGGTTTAGGATGATTTAGAGCTTTGATTGGGGTATATCTAGATATTTAGTTTGTTTCCAGTCTGATTGAAAAGCTGAAAGAGAGTGTCTGACTCAGGGGTTTGAGCTGCCTTGACTTTGAATCAGTTTTAAAATATTACATTTTAATTTGAGCAGGGTTTGTAGAAAACCAAACGTAACACTGTCTGTTGTCTCTGGAATGAACAGTCATTGTTGACTTCTCAGTAAACTTCAGATGATAACATAAATCTAGTGGTCTTCAGTCAGGCTTGTCCTTTTCTGTGTATTTTGCATTCCTTGTTCGCTCCATAACTCTTCAACTACTTCATAACTCCTTTGTATAAGAAAGCCTGGCCTGATATTGTTTCCAGCTGAAAAGATGCCAAGGGAAGAGAGAATGCAAAGCTGATGGTAGAAGGTGAACATCACTGATGTGTAGATTCCAAAGGTGTTGCATCTTGTTTCTGGCACCTGTGCCATGCTGGAAAACTCCAGCTGTGCTCTTATTATCTCACAGTGTACTGGCATGTGCTCTAAAGCTGTTCTTCTCCATTTGACTGAATAATGGGTTCCTGGAGAAGCTTGTTCAGTCTGTGCTTTTGCTTGAGCTATTTTATATTCAATTCCTGTGCAAATAAATGGGCATGGATAATGCCCATGCATTGGATAATGTCCATGCATAATGGACATGGAATGCCAGACCTAATTGCTCCTTGTTACATTCTTGCTCTACAAACTTCTCTGAAGAAATTTGGTGTATTAAGATATAATATAAAGTATATTACAGTAGATTATTTATACACAGTATATGATATATTAAGAAATACATTGTTGTTTAGGTAAAAGATAAGATTGACTATTGCAATTTTTCTCAGTGGTGAATATTTCTCAAATATGGAAGAGAATTTACAGCATAAAAACTAAAATGAGAAGAACAGCGTCTCATATACCTGCAGTTCAAACCTGGTAGTTCTTCTAAACTCTATTACACAACAAGAACTATTTCCATAGTTTAATTTTGTTGCTGTATTTCTGTCTCCTGGATATTTACTCAGAATTTGAGTAGAAGGCAGCATTAAATTTACAACAGTTCATACGTAGAAGTGAATATTATGGGTAAGAATACTTTAATGTAGAGAAAGAGCAGTAATATAGTGTGAGATGTTCTTGGTTTGTTTTTTTTCCCCTTCTTCCTTTTCTGGCAGTTAGACTTTTTGGACCAAATTTCATCCTGGAAGTTTATTCACCTCTCAGCAAATCCTGGTATCCTGTTTGTCAAGATGACTGGAATGATGACTATGGGAAGATTGCGTGTAAAGACATGGGCTACACTGTGTAAGTCCAACCTTCCTCAACCTTTGCAAATACACAGAAAAGGTTAAAATTGCTCTCTTTCCATTTTTACAAACACATGTCTGAGGCAAAAAGCAGTTGGCACATCTAGTTGTTGTGAACACACGTGAGTCTGAGGGGATCACTGGAGGCTGTTGCAGAATGGAAAGAGATTGTTGCTCCAACAAGTAATGGGGTCTGGCACACATGGGGTAGCCACTTGCTGTGGGGTCACCTGTACCAAATACATTCACTTACAGTGCACTTCCAGAGCTCTCTCAGATCACTGAAATGGCTCAATAACATCCAGTCTGACTTAACCTGTCATCACAAATATTACACAGAAAGCCATGATCTCCAGAGTACACAACAGCAGCTCTGTGGAAGAAGGAGGAGGCTTAGGGGTGACCTAGTTGCAGCCTGAAGTTGCACCTGAAGAGAGCCCACAAGAAACATGGAGAGGGACTTTTTACAAGAGCAGGTAGTGACAGGACAAGAGGGAATGGCTTTAAACTAAAAGAGAGTAGGTTTAGATTAGATATTGGGAAAAAATTCTTCCCTGTGAGGGTAGTGAGGCACTGGAACAGATTGCCCACAGAAGTTGTGGTTGGGTTGTTCCATCCCTGAAAGTGTCCAAGGCCAGTCTGGATGATGCTCTGAGCAACCTGGGCTAGTGGAAGGTGTCCCTGCCCATGGCAGGGGGATGATCTTTGAGGTCCCTTCCAACCCAGGCCTTACTATTACTCTGTGATAAGATCAATGTAAACATTTGTGACCCTGAGTGTTGCCCATGTTCTCCCCACACAATGCCACAGCCTAAATTCCTCTGTGGTTGAAATCTTTGATGCTGCCTCTCTTTGATGCAGCTGGAAAATACTGTCTTCTTTTGTGCATGGAGCAATGGAGTAAATTTTGAAGGCAGGCAGAGCTTGTGTGTGCCCACCCTGCACTGAGGGGCTCTGAATGCATGTCTGAACCAGCAGTGACCCCAGTAGTTCCAGCTCCATCCCAGCAGCAGGAAAATCCCAGTCAGAAAACCCGTCAGAAGAGCGACACTTGCTGCCCTTTTCGTTGTCCCACTGAAACATGCCTGTGACAATTTACTCCCCCTGAACTTTGCTGTGCAATATAAAAGTACATATGCTGAGTATTTCTGCTGTGCATATCATATAAAAATGTTATTTAAACCTGGCAACTGTTTGATGGGAAATGGAACTTGACTGATGTTTAAAGAATCTGAGTCTCTGACACTGTACTGCATCACCAGGTTTCTGTGTTTACTTAAAAATAAAGATAAATATTTTTAACGTCGTCACGTCAGAAGCTCCAGCTTGGCACAGCTTATTGCTACTTGTTTGAAAAATGGAACTAGTGAGGTTTATAATGGGCTTTCTGTTTTGCAGGGATACATATTACTATAGTCGTGGAGTAGAACCTGACGTCAGCTTTAAAAGCTACATGAAGCTGAACAAAAGTGCTGGGAATATCGACTTGTACAAGAAGCTGTACAGCAGGTATCTTGCCTAACACAACCCTCTTTCCTTTCATGAAGGGTCTCTTCAGCTGTTGGAAGAGGTGTAGGTTCTGCTTGCAGCACAATGCAGGCACATCTTTCAGCAGGGATTGTTAGAGGGAAAGAGACTTTGGTTTTAATCTGATCGCACCAACTGCTCTCCATTCTCTTTAAAAACACAGCTGCCTTTTTTTCCATCAATCCTCTCATCTTTTAAAAGAAAAGGTGTCCCACCCTGTTCCCTCCTTGCTCTTTAGAAGGTTACCATGTCAAAGATAGTTATCCAAGGCTCTTTGACCATCAGCAGGAGTTTCTCTGTGGGGACAGTAGCTACAGGCTGTAACACATTCACAGCAGCTGGTACAGCTTTTATTTTCAGTCACAAGAACGCACAGCATGCAGAAATTGATCTTCCACTGTGGAAAGGATCATTTTTATTCTCATTAAACAGCTCTGAAGTGCCTAGTTTCAAAACCTGTAGACTGCTGTGCCTGCAAGCTTCCTGCAGCTCCCTTGTTTAGATGCTTCTGCAACTACTTCATAAATCAGCTCAGCTTTTTCTCATGCTGCTCTTCATCTTGCTCCTCAATAGGCTTACAAGCCTTTTGTACTGGTGTCTTCAGTCTTCCACGTGACAGTTTTGGTGAATGCTGGGAATTGTGGAGGCCAGATGGTTGCTGGTAGGGTAACTGGAGAAGGTGAAAAAGGAGGGAAACCTCAGTGGGAAGATGAGGCTGAAGGCAGGGCATGTAGCTGGAAAGGGTAGAAAGCAGCTGGAGGGTGCACTTTTCTCACCATTTCCTTCACTGTGTGCCTAAGATCCTGTTTGGTTTTTTATTTCTCTTGCAGTGATTCCTGTGCATCAGGAAAGGTGGTTTCTCTGCGCTGCATAGGTAGGTCACTGTGGTTTTCACACTTCTGCTCTGAAATGCTCTGCTTAGTCCTTTTGAATCTGCATAAATACCTGCTGTCTTTGGATGGGCGAGTGATTTAACTCTGGTTCCCAAGTTTCAAATGGTTCAGTTCAAAGGGCAGGGTGGGAGAGGAGGCAAGGAGGATGTTGGATCCCCAGTGGCTTTGGTCTTTGCTGCCACTGGTTCCTTTAAATGACTGGCCTGTGGTGAGGCTCTCACTTGTATCCCTCACCTGGAGTTGTGGTGGGGTGTTTGTGGAGCCTTTGCTCTCCAAGACGCAGCCATGGGACAGGCAGTGCCGCCTTGGTGGTGATGGCTGTCCTGAGGAGTCTCCTGGCTGCTCTGTGGCACAACACAGAATCATGGAATGTGCAGAGTTGGAAGGGATCCATGAGGATCACCGAGTCCAACCCTCAGCCCTTCACAGGACCATCCCCAAGGGCCACACCCTGTACCTGAGAGCATCATCCAAATGGTCCTTGAGCTCTGTCAGGCTTGTGCTGTGCCCACTGCCCTGGGGAGCCTCTTCAGTGCCCACCACCCTCTGGATGAGGAACCTTTTCCTGAGATCCAACCTAACCCTGCCCTGACAACTCCAGCCATTCCCTGGGTGTTGTCCCTGGTCCCCACAGAGCAGAGATCAGTGCCTGCCCCTCCTCTGCCCCTCCTGAGGAAGTTGTACATGTAATGAGGTCTCCCCTCAGTCTCCCCTTCTCCACCAAGTGCCCTCAGTGTCCTCAGACTGCTTATCCTTGAGGCCCTTCCCCATCTTTGCTGCCCTCCTTTGGACACTCTCTAATGGCTTAGTATCTTATATTGCGGTCACCAAAACTTGTGTGAGTTTTGCCAGAGATGCTCTGAAGGTGGAATGACCCTCTGGTTTATAGCTTATGGTGAACCAAGGGCAGCAGCTTTGAAGGGGGGTCTGCTCTATGGGACAACTGGGATTTCAGTGTCAGGGCAGAGGGGCCTGAGCTGTGGCATATCCAACCCCAGCAGAGCAGAGGGGGAGAATCCACCTTCCCACTCGCTGTAACTAACACCCCTGTGTGTGCTTGACTCCCCAGAGTGTGGCCTGCCCACCAAGAGCGTGACCATCATGAACAGGATCGTGGGTGGCAGTGGGGCCGTGCTGGGGCAGTGGCCGTGGCAGGTCAGCCTGCACGTGGAGGGCACCCACGTCTGCGGGGGCTCCATCATCACCCACCAGTGGATCGTGACGGCAGCACACTGCGTGGAAGGGTCAGTCCCACCCATCCCCCAGCTCCCCATTTTCATAGAATCATAGAAGAGATTGGGTTGGAAAAGACCTCTGAGATCATCGAGTCCAACCCTTGATCCAACTCCACTCTTTACTAGATCATGGCACTGAGTGCCATGTCCAATCTCAGTTTAAAAACCTCCAGAGATGGTTAATCTGCCACATCTCTGGGCAGGCCATTCCAGTGCCTGATTACTCTCTCTGTAAAGAATTTCTTTCTAATAGCCCTCCTAAACTTCCCCTGGCAGAGCTTAAGCCCGTGGTCCCTTGTCCTGTTTCTGGGAGAAGAGACCGACCCAACCTGGATATAACCTCCCTTCAGGGAGTTGTAGAGAGTGATGAGTTCACCTCTAAGCCTTCTCTTCTCCAGACTAAACAACCCCAGCTCCCTCAGCCTCTCCCCACAGGACTTGTGCTCAAGTCCCTTCCCCAGCCTCGTTGCTCTTCTCTGGACCCTTGCTTTGGGCTGAAACGCACAAATTTCTCCAGGTCTCCCAAATTTCTGCTTCAAAACTTGCATTTGAGTGTGAGGTGCAGTGCTTGGTCTGTGCAGCACTATGAGCTTGAAGGATCAAGGCATTGTGCTTGAAAAAGGCTGAAAGAAATTTTATGTGTTTATTTTATTTCATGTTTTAAAAGTGGAAATTAAACAGGATGGTGGTGTTGGACACTGAATTAAAGATGTAAATTCAAGGCACCAAAATTAACGCCAGACAGCACAATGTTTTCATGAAGATGTTGAATTAAACTGTGAGAAAACCCAAAGAAAAAGGGAAAAAAAATATTCCCAAGTGCACAAATACCACACTGCTGTAGATATGATCAATTTAAAGATAACTGTACCATTTATTTCCTCATATCTTCGTGCCACAGGGTAGTAAAGTCCAAATCAGTATTAAATGTAGATTTATACTTATCCAAGGAGCACTTTACGTAGCCATCAACAAGAAAAAGAGCTGGTGCTTTGTACATTTTTAACCTGTAAAGGAGAGTTGAGGGTGCTGTGGTGCCTTGTGTGCAGTGGCCCAATAGGTTTAAAAGGTGGCTGCTTGTGTTGGAGGGAAAACCCCCAAAGCAAAACAGTTTCAGTGTTGGTTGGACCACAGTTTGAGACTAAGGCAAGGAAAAATATCTTTGTCCTTAACCTTGAGAAAGGAATGCAAGTGTTTACTTTTGTGTTGTGATCTTATCCCTCCTTTGTTTTGTGATTTCATCTCTGTAGTATGCAAAAGCTTTGGGAATGACAACCAAGCTGTAGCTGGCACAGACCTGGTTTTCAGTCTTGCTTTGGGTTTTTTTGGAGGTGGCATGACTTGCAGACACTGCTGCCTTGGCAGTTCTCATGGAGGGAGTTTTAACACTTGTGGGAAAATTTCTATTAAGCATTTTGTAAACTGTCCTGGAGCACAAGAAGCAACTTTAATTGCACCGAGCAAGCATGCTTAATGTTAAAAAAAACCAACACCACCACAAAAACCAAGCTAAAAAAAACCCTGGCATTTTCAAGACAGTGGAATTCCCTCACTAGATCATGTTTTTACTAATTCTGGCTTCTGCTGCCCCGCGTGCTTTGGGTAGAAATGTGAGGGATAACACTGACATGTGAGACCTCAGAAATAAGTGCTTGATCCCCTCAGCCGTGGCAATCAATAGACTTCAGTGTTGCAGTCTCAGACTTAATTTGTGGTGCTGATTGACATCAGGGGATGGATAGTGATACTTAACCCATTTCAATCATTTTTTGGGTATATTTGAGGAATTAGAGTCAAGCTTTCCTAAAGCTGGATGTCTTGAAATTTGTTTATCTTCAGAAATGGTAGTCAAATGCATGTGCTGAAGACAGTTTTTTCAAGGTCATAATCCATGTCTTGTTATCCCAGAAGCAAACCTAGTATTTCTTTCTTCTGTAGACGACTTTCTGACCCACACAACTGGAGGGTTTATGCTGGGATTCTGAATCAGGATGAGATGTTCTTTAGAAGTGGATACAGAGTGCAACAGATTATTTCCCACCCGGATTATGACACAGATTCTAAAGACAATGATGTTGCCCTTATGAAGCTGGAGTCACCACTGACTTTTACTGGTATGCATTCTGATCTTCTTAAAGCAAAAATCCAGTGACAATGAGCACATCTTTTAAAACTTCTGAATTTCATCAGGAAATCACTGTAGGTACTTGTGGGAAGAAAACAAAATGTGGGTAGAGACAACTTAAGAGACAGAATGGAGGTAAGAAACTGAGGGCACAGCCTCTGATTTCCTAAGTGGGATTTATTTAAATCTGTTACATGGTTGGCAGATTGGGCTCATCTCAATAATGTACTTTTTCCTTAAAATGGTGCTTAAGCATTGCCAACTGCTGTATGTAGAGACAACTGTATGTGCAGTGGTGGAGCAGCTGATCAAATACTAAATCAAGTTAGGTCAAGTGGTGGTCAAAAAAACCCCAACCCCAGAACCAAACATGATAAGAAGTTCCTTTCATATATGTAGATTTAGGTTGTTTGTAAGCAAGGGGTACAAAATGGAGGACAGATGACTATTTAACTTGAAATGGTTTTTGTGTACAGGTCCTTTGTATTTTAATGTATCATCTTAAATCTACTAGAAGTATTCTGGGAAGGATTTTCTCCTGCTTGAGAGCAGGGAGAGTGCTCTGTTTACCAGGTTTTTGTGCTGCATGCTTCTTGTGTATATATATGCACTGCATCCTGCTTGCATTGAAATTATTTTCAGCAGAGTTTTGCAAAGAGAATGCAGAGCTGTCTGAAGTTTTTCCTCTCAGTCCTCCACTGATCAGAAGAGCGGGTGTTAATTGTTCTGGTTAGCCTGATGAATTGAGCTAGAACCACTAACTGTGCTTGCTCCTCACTTTGAGGTGAAGATTGGGCAGATTTGAGGTGAAGATTGGGCAGATTCGAGGTGAAGATTGGGCAGAGTTGAGGTGAAGATTGGGCAGATTTGAGGTGAAGATTAGGCAGTCCTCAGGGAAAGGGCAGCTGGTAAACTTTCTGCTGCTGCCTGCATTGCACAGCGTTGCTCACTGCAAGGGAAGGCAAAGTGTAAGTGGTGGTGGTGCTGAGATATTTCATACACATTTATTTTGAATTATGGCTGCACACCTGGGATTACAGATGTCACTCTGTTTGTTCTGCAGAAACTGTACGGCCAGTTTGTCTGCCTAACCCAGGAATGATGTTCCAGCCTAATCAGCAGTGCTGGATATCAGGGTGGGGAGCAGAGTACCAAGGAGGTAAACAGTGCTTCTGGAATGTTTTGGTCTTCTACACAAACTAGTCCTTTCCAGTCTGTGAATAACCATTCCATGGCTTGATTTGGCAGTTTAATCCAGATCTGTTGGCACACTATCTTTTCACCCCTTTTACAGTCCCCAGTATCTACCCAGGGCATTCTCAAAGCAAGTTGTGATCTCTTGCATTCAGCAGACTGCAAAGGACCCTCAAATCACTACTGAGGGCCAAAAATATTCACCCAGCAAACAATTCTGTGCCCCTGCCAGCAGGGCCACTTCTCTTCTAACAAGGATTGCCATGTGCCAAACCAGTCCTGTGGAGGTGGGAAAAGGGCAGGAGCCTGTCCTTTGCACCACATCAGGCTGAAATGACATGATGCAAGTGAATTTGTGAGAATGGAAGGGGGAGCAAAGGTTTCTTTCAGTATGAGAAGGCACTGGGTGGGAAGGGCAGTGTTGGGGAAGCTGAGCCCTGAATGTGGGAATTGCTGGCAGCTGATGCTGGACCATGAAACTGGGGAGCTCCTTTTCACCTCTTACAGACTTGTTATACCTTAAATGTCCATTCTGCTGTTTCTAGTAAGTGTTTTTCATCTTGGACAGTGCTGGCTGCTGGGATTTGTTATAGCAATGCAATATGAAGCGTGTTCTAATTTTATATTTGTATGTTTGTGTGTATTGCAATTTCAGGTAAGACATCAAATAACTTGAATTATGTTGCGGTGCCCTTAATAGAACGGTCAAGGTGTAATTCTGTCTATATCTATAATGGCATGATTTTGCCTACAATGATCTGTGCTGGAGATCTAGCAGGAGGAATTGATTCCTGTCAGGTAATTATTCCTCATTAGCATCTAATAATGATCTGATTATTTTGTGGTCTCTCTCTCACACAAACAAATCCTATCCCTCCCCCCCTGCAAAAATTAAAAATTGGCATAACGTTTGGTTTAGCTTCTGGTTCCTTTGGTGGTGCATCCTTTTAAAAGCTTTTGTTTCATCTTCTGCTGCCAGTGCTGAGTTCTCACTAAATACCCAGAGAGGGTGGGGCAGTTCTTATTAATGCTTCAAGGGTGGTTTGTTATCTGGTACTTGAAAGTGATCAAATGCTCTTCATAATCACAGCATTATTATCATTATTATGTTATTAATCACAGCATCATGGTTGTGAACAGTCAATAATGCAGATCTTTGTTAGGGCTCTGGGCAAATGATATCCATCACTATTGCATGCAGACATAATACCAAAATTGCCATCACTTTTTGTTTTAGTGACTCCCTAAAACAGTGGTTAGCCCTTTTTTGAAGCTTACCCTGTATTCCTGAAGGGAAACAGATCGTGTGTCTCCTGGTGGCCAGGTCACTAATTAAATGATTTTGTTCTGTGCAGGGTGACAGTGGAGGCCCATTAGTGACCAACAAAAACTCTGTGTGGTGGCTGGTTGGAGATACCAGCTGGGGAACTGGCTGTGCTACTCCCAACAAACCTGGAGTGTATGGGAATATGACCGTGTTTACAGACTGGATTTATAGAAATATGCAGGTAAAATATTTGGGTGTTTTTTGATGGCTTTTTGTGTCCCGAATCCTGACACATGATTTTATTTTTAAAAATAAATAAGTAAACATGACTTGTCTGCTAATTAAGCTGTTCTGTTGGGAAGCATCCAAGAAATTGATAAGACAGAACTTGAACCTTTGTGTTTTGTTTTGTCTTTTAAACAGGCAAACAGATGACAATGATGTTTATCCTTGCTGATCGATGTTTCTGAGGACAAGAATAAATGAAGCCATGGGTGCCTGGGATATTTATTCACTTTGCAATTGATTTTTTTTTTTCTTGTTGAATTTTCTTTTTAAAAACAACATGAAAGATTGCACACTTGGTTCTGTGCTGGCTACAGTGACTGATCTTAATCAGTGAAAGACTATCACAATGAGCACCTTTCTTCTCCTTGTGGTGCCTGGCAGAAAGTCATTCTGTCAATTGCTTGCTGAAATGTCTCTTTTTAGTTGAGTAACTTTCACTTGATAATCAAGTACAGGCTTATAATGGCAATTTAAATCACAATTTAATTTAAGATTTTCGTAGCAGGATGCTGAGACAGTTTAGTAGCTTCTAAATTAAATGTTAAATAATGTGAATGTTGAATCTCTGAGCTGCTGGTTGGCAATTTAAAAAGAATGAATGTGTTTTTTTAGTATAGAATGACAGAATGGTTTGGGTAGGAAGGGACCTTAAAGATCATCCAGTTCCCACCCTTCCTGCCATAGGCAGGGACACCTTCCACCAGCCCAGGGTGCTTCAAGCCCCGTCCAACCTGGCCTTGGACACTTCCAGGGATGGGGCAGGCACAGCTTCTCTGGGCACCCTGTGCCAGGGCCTGCCCACCCT
>JAWWMO010000001.1:114247337-114268056 GCA_035047845.1 Dendrocincla fuliginosa
GATCCAGGGGCAGCCACAGCTTCTCTGGGCACCCTGTGCCAGGGCCTGCCCACCCTCACAGGGAAGAATTTCTTCCTGAAATCTAATCTAAACCTGCCCTCTTTCAGTCTGATGTCACTACCCCTTGTTCAAAGTCCCTCTCCAGCTCTCCTGTAGGTACTGGAAGGAGCTCTCAGGTCTCCCTGGAGCATTCTCTTCTCCAGGCTGAGCAACCCCAGCCTGTCCTCACAGCAGAGGTGTTCCAGCCCTCAGACCACCTTTGTGGCATCCTCTGGACTCACTCCAACAGGTCTCTGTTGGGAATCCCAGATTTGGGTGCAGCACTCCAGGTGGAGTCTCAGGTGAGCAGACTAGAGGGTGAGGAGTACATATGAAGGAAATTTTTCATGCACTGCACTAGAGGCACAGGAAAAAAACCCAAACAGCTGTATATTCAGGTAGTTAAAAATCCTCAGGATCTCAACACTGCAGCCACCAAGTCAGATTGTTCGAAGTGAGACCAGTCTGGCTGCCTCAATCATTAAAAGTGCTGTTCTGCCTTAAGCTGCTCTGAACCCACAGAGGGCAAGGCTTGCCATCACTCTTGATGTAGTCTATGGAGAGGGATGTAAGGTGTGGAGAGGGATGTAAGGTGTGGAGAGGGATGTAAGGTGTGGAGAGGGATGTAAGGTATTGAGAGGGATGCTCCAGAGCTGTAGCAGAAGTGACAGCCCCAGTGACAGACTGTGCATGTCGAGGTTGTCTCTTTGAACTCTCCCTGCTGTGAAAGGCAAATGGCAAGCTTTTTCAGCAAGGCTGTGTTGCCAGACCTCGGATTGCAGACACACAGGCAGAGACTGGGTGTTTTATACAAAGAAACACAAATCTGCGTTTCTGCGTAACCAGATGAACTACCTCATTTATTAAATTTGGCTTCTTCATTCCTTAAAGCTCTTCTATATGTATCTGCCTGTATGTTTTTAGCAAAGCAATTAATATCTGAGTGCCACCTCAACTAGGATTTTGAAAATAATTTATAATCATAGTACAGAGGATCAAAAAGCCATATCAAGTCACTTTGTTAAGAAGGATAAATCTTTATTGAATGAAATGACTCCACTAGTCCTGTTTTCTCTTTTGGTACTGAAATGGAATTTTCTCACATGTAAACACTGCACCAAATAAATTTTTTTTTTTTTTTTACAAATAGTTTTCCTTAGTAGTGCTTTATATCTGTTTGTGTGTATTTTTTTGGAAGCAGTTGCTGGATTCACTGCCTGAAGTGCTTTGAGAATCTGGTTAAAAACCCAACCCAAACAAACGAGAGAAAAACAACCCATGAGGGTGATCCAAGAAACTGCTTTAATTCCAGTATTTCAGGTCCTTGAACAAACCAAGGGAAAGAGAGCTGGATGTCCTGGAATGCTGAATTTCAGTGGTGGTTGGGTCTGATGGAATCACACCTGACTTGTGAAATTGAATTAAATAAGGAAGTTTAGCCTAGAGGCACTGCCTTGAGGGAGTCACACCCTGTTTTGTTACCACATCTCACACTGCCTCGAGCAAAGTGTACCTGCCTCTCTTCTCTAGGTGTGAGACAGGTGTTTTCAATAGCACATGTGCATCCAGTGCACCTTGGGGGATACCATGAGGTAATCAGCGGGTTCAAAGTACTTTCAAACCAGAAATTAGATAAATGAAGTTGTTATGGTATCAGGTTTTTTTTTTTTTAATGGCTTCTGACCTGCAGCACTGCAAATCCATTGTAGGAAAATAGTGTAGAGAAATGTGGAGAGCTGTCTGAAGGGACCAGCAGGGCTAAGGAAGCTGTGCTGTAGTGGGGGGAATGCTGTGCCACAGCAATCAGCTGTCAGCTGCAGTTTCCTGTCAGAGGGTCAAACCCTTTCTGTCATTTCTAGCCTGAGGAAAAAGTTTCTCTTGTCAGAATCTTGGAAATTACTACATGGCACATTGGCATAAGCACATTTTTTTTCTAGCTGATTGCAGACATTACTTTTGCTACAGAAAGCACAGCTTTGCCCATTAAAATAAATCCTCCATATGAAAGATGTCATGAACACAGTGTGCAGTGATACATCTTGCACTGGCTTCCATGAAATGAAAGAGCCTTTGGAAAGGTTCTTCTTGCCCTGGGGATGGGAAGGGGAAAGGCAGCAAATCACATGCTGAGACACCTTTCTAATGTTTGATCCATTTAAGGCATTCAAGTCCTGCCATCTGTTGACTTGCTCATCAGTCCCAAAATTTCAGGCATCCAAGAGAAAGAGCCTCTTAGCCTTTCTGTGCAAATCAGAGGACTGAAAAAGGAGGCTCAGCAGAGCCAGTGGCATCCTGTGGAGGCACCATCAGATGTAGTAAACTATTTTTTTTCTTCCAGGCTGGAATTGTTTCATGCCCACTGTGTGTTCCCTCTCTACCTATTGGGCCAACACTTAGCAGTGGTGACACTTTGCAGAGTCATCTCTTAGGCAATGGCAGGAAAGGCAACTACAGCAAGAAAAAAACCCACAGGGAAGGGGGGGGTCACTATGGTTGTGCAGTAAACTTCACTTAGGAACTGAATAATTTGATTTCTCCAGTTTCTGAGTTATACAGCTGCCATCCTGATTAAAAAAAAAAAAAAGAAAAAAGCCCACAACAGAACTTATAATGCTCAGAGTGATAGCTTTTTAATGATAATTTCAATGGTTGTACAGAGTCCACGCAGCAAAAAATTGGATAACAGTCGTTTAACCCCAACTCCCCCAGTGGAGCCCTTTACGTAAAAGTAGCTGTTTGCATAGAACTGATTATGGAAAATAAAGCAGAGCTGAGCACTGGAAAGGAGTGTTAAAGGTCTGGGCTGACATTGCATGTTTAGGGGACTATACAAAATTCTTCCATGTCGCTAGAAAACAAGGGGAGAGGAATACTTCTGAAACCCAAAGGAATTACAGAGCACTGAAGTCCCTCAGGTACTGACAGGCTTTGGTGAGGCGATCCACTCGCTGGCTGAGATAGTTCCTGTGTTTAGCAGCTTCACCGTCCTCCTCGAGGAGAACATTCAACTTGTCTTTATCTTGCAAAAGATGCAGCATCGTGGTCTGTATGTGTTCTCCGAAGTCATGAAGGACAGAAGACAGGATGATCAGAGGTATCTGATTGGAGAGACGCTTACTCGCTCCCTGCAAGATGAGGGGAAAAAAAAAGGCAAAAGACTAGTTTCTCAAAGAGGACTGAAAAAGGAAGGGGCTGTAGGGAATCTGGTAAAAAGTGATACCAAGGCTTCAAAATGTTGGATTGGGTTACTGTTCAAGAAGCGAGTACTGTGAGCTAAAAAATGTTTGCAACTACTCTCTGTGCCTAAAGATCTAAAAATTAAGAGGTACTGGAATGTCAGCTTTTGCTTTCTTCCCTCAGGAAACTAAAGCCAGTGCAGGCTGTTCCCTGCTTGGCTCTGTCAGGTATAATTTATACAAGTTACAGGAGGCTGTACCTGACAAACAGGACTTGTGAACAATTTCTGGTGTCAAACCATCTTCACTGAACGCTACCAATATGTTACAGTGCAGGAAAGCAAGGAGTGATTTTTCCCAAAGCTGGTAAATTCCTGTATTTACATGGTATTACTGATGTGGTGGTGCTTTTAAGTGTAAGACAACTTTGGAATAAGATTTAGCCTTAAGGGGAAATGTCTTCAGCAGTAGTGAGACCAGACTGTGCCTACATTACATGTGGTGATACCTCCACGAGATAATTTCCTGCCTAACCTGACCGACTGCCTGCTCGGGTTATTGATGCAAACTGGAACAGATTGACCCTGAAGAGTTTGTGGGGCCCTTTTTCCAGAGACATCTGCAGGGTTTTGGGGCTCAGCTGGTGCTCTTGGGCAATGCCAGGTTCAAAACCTCTCCCACATGGGATGGAGCTTCTTCCAGCCTGCCTGGTGCCAGGTAAGCACTTGTGCCTGAGTGACTGGCTGTAATTAAGAGGTGCTGTCTTCCTTTTCTTTGTAATATCTGAAATGAAAATGGCAGTGGGAAGACCTGTTTCATTTGTAGGTCCTATAGGCAGCCTGTTTTCACAGAAGTCTAAGGTGTTTCTGGTTCTGGATACCTCTGGAGCTCAGTCTCTGCAAATTTTTTGTGTACAAGGATGAGGTTGAACTTGAGCTGAAAAATACCTAAGCCTAGATGTTTAGTTTTTCTTTGTATTTAGCAGAGATCTAGTCAATAGGAAGCAATTTGGCTGAATCAGCTAAAGCACTTACTGAGCCTACTTGTTCTCTACTGACCCTGTGAGAGAGACCAGGTGTTTTTCTGGAGCCAAACACTACCCAAAATCTTGAGTCCTGTCATAGGTGACACAGTTTCATGAACGCTGTTTTCAAAGTCCATGGATGCTTAAGAGCTTCCATCTCATTCAAATTCTATTTGGCCATGCATAAGTCCCATGGAGATTTGATGTCCTGGAATTTGTTTTTTCTGTTGAAAATGGCTCGTAGGGCATTTTAAAAAAATGCTTAACTAGCATGTAAGACATACTTGTTATAGCAGTGAGTATAAGGAGGTAGGATGGAAGAGTTTATGCAGTTCTTTCTCCATCAGCCTGAGTAGCCTGAACATTTAATTGCAGGAACTTGTCAAAACCTTGCTACTGGAATGCAAAGTGAGCTGCTAGTTACTTTGCTGCATTATTAATATTGAACTTGCTGCTTTCTGAGGGAGTTTTACTACAAAGCAAATCCTGATATTGCATGTACTCTGTTATTCTCTAACAAGATCTTTTGTTAAAACATCCCATTTGTCTGCAGAGACTCAACTTCTAGGGAGCTATCTACAGTACAGCAAATGCACTCTGATCTTTACAGACAGCTGATGCATTGTAACTTGATGTTTTTTTCTCACTCCTCTTGCTGCATTAGCTCAGGATCTGACTGCAAGCCCTGGACACCACTCCCTGCTGGCTGCAGGAATATGCAGAGTGGCTGGAGGGCGACCTGAGCTTGCAGATGCTGTGCCAGATGCCAAAGTGCTGTGTATGATGTTATTAAGCTTGTGAAAACCGGTGTTATTTGAAAACCCTGAGATGAACTTGCAGGGGAAAAAGCAGTCCTAGGACTGTTGCTTCCTTTGCTGGAGAGGGGAGCTGGCTATCACTCAGGGACTTTTAATTACAGGGAGAAGGGGCTCTTCCCCACCCTGTCCTCTCCTCTATGCTGGTGAGTGACTGTCCTTTTCTCCTCCCAGGGCTTGTCCTCAGCAAGAGAGCCCTGTCCTGGCGTGGGGCTGTGTAGGGCGCAGGGAGTCACCCCCTTTTCCATGAGAGGCTGGAGGAGGAGAGGACTCCCTTGCTGATGGTGTGTCCCCCAAGCCAGGGGCAGCTGCAGCAGGGAGCCATGCCACGCTGGGAGGTGGCTAACAAGGGGTTTAGGAGACAGCTGTCCTTTGACAACCTGCAGGCTTTCCTGCTCACCATATCCTGCACTCTGCAGCCACTGCTCCCCAGTGGCTGTGCTGATACAGCCCGACAGACCAGCCTTCTCCTGACATTTTCATCACTGGTCAGAAGCTCTGATTAATCTGTGCAGCTGAGTATGTACCTGAAGGAGGCACTTATATACCCTCTGGCTGCTATTCCCTGCATAGCAGTAGTATTGTATAGAAGACTATATTGATTACAGCAAGACCTGGAGGAGGGGGACGTGCTGTAGCATTCAGGGGGCACCAAAACTGCTGTATTATAGTCTGTAAACTCACAGAGAAATAGGCCTTTGTGTGAGAAACCATTTCCCGGACAAAGGAGGGCTCTTCTTTTTGAGCTTGTAATGGATTAGGTACCCCCTTGGCCTTCACAGAATTAAAATCATGAATGTAAAGGTCATCCTGGCAGTATACAATTCTCTCCATTTTAAACTGTGTCCGGATATGTCTTTCAGCCTCTGCCGCTTGCTGCTCTTTAATGTCTTCAATTCTTATCTAGAAAAGAAAGGCACAAGAAATTCTAAGACATTTGCTTCCTTTGGAGATAGGAATGCCAATGCTCAGCACTGTCCCCAGGGAATGGCAAGGTGGGCACAGTGTTCAACAGCCCTTCCTGCAGCACTGTCTAATCCCAGACTGGCTCTTGGGAACACGGGGTAATGCTTTAGATTCTGGTTACCCTGTCGTGAAAGAGCAGGAAAACACGGCAGTTTTGCCCCCTCCTTAGACATGAATGGGATCAGTCAAAACCTGGTGCTTGAAACCCAAAGGAAAACACAAAGTTGGCAGGAAAGTGTAGCACTGGCCAGCCATGGGTTCAGCCTGCAGCCTCTCCTTGGTTTTGGCATGTGCTTCGTTTGCATCTCCCTCTTGCAGTAAGTTGTGGCAGCAGGCACTGATGGGAATTCCATTGCCCCTCCTGCTCTTCTCAAACACTGCAGTGTCCTGTCTGTTGTCAGCAAACCAACCCTGTCTAACCCCTCACTGTCTGGTGCTTTTTGATACTTCTACCTAAAAGTCTGCGGGGACGTCAAAGATCCCTCAAAGATCCCTCAAATTCCCCTAAAATGCTTTCCTAGCATCCCTAAGAAAGCATCCCAGTTTTCTTCTCTTGTCCATTGTCTAACAGACCTCCTCCCAGTCCCCATGTTCTTGATGAAATAGCTTATTTGTTTGCTGTCTGGTTGGCCTGGAGGGTTTGACCATTAAAGTCAAATAGCAAACCACCTATTTCACTCACATTTGCCTTTGAGGTTCCTTTTTCAGCAGTACCCTGTGAGTGGACTCTGCTTCCTGGGTGCCAGCATTGCTTCTATCTCTTCCTCATAGCCCTTTCTGAGAAAATGCCTTCAAGGGCATCCATACCATTTAACTCCATCACAGAACATGCTATTGCCCAAGGTGTGAACTGTCATCTTCTAATTTTTTTCAGAGTTGAATGATTTTTGGCCTGTCTGTTCCTGCTCCCTTTTATCAAGGATGAGATTCCTGCACTGGCTAACACCCTCTCATTTTCAGAGAGGGAAAAGCACTGTTTAGGACTCTGAGGCTACCCCCATGCTTACAAATCATTGCAGGACTTAAATCTGAAATTAATTATAGATTCTTCAAGGCAGCCATACCAAGTTTTCCTTCCATTCTGTTGTAAGCATCAAGAATGTGACCAGAATTAACAGGGAATATTTATATTAGATCTTGTCAAAGTTGTGCAAAATACACTTTCATTAGTGCCATTATAAACATTCTATCAATTTCTTCCTTATTTTCCTGCAAGAAATTCCACACTTGCATAAGGTTAATGCAATGAGACATGTACCCTAAGCGTGGTTGTCTTTACAAATGCCATTCTGTCTTGCTTTTGACTTATCTCAGGTGATAGGCAGTGTCTCACCTTAGCAGCTCTGCTTAGATTGTGAAAATTAGCAAAATTCCTTTTAACAATTTCCATAAATTTCTCTTCAACCAGTTCTAAGGGAAGAACAGACAGACAAAGACAGGTAAGTAAGGGAGATTTTTAAAGTATTGTCAATATAAGACTGGGGAAACTTCTCATTTCCTGTATTAATTCTGAAACATCTGAGCAGCTGTACTGGTGCACTGTGCCTTCATGATGGATACAAACAGGTAGGAATTTAGATTCCAGGTCCAAAAGTATGAGCAATTAAAAACCTCCTGTAACCACTCAACACCTGAGAGAGTGAGATTCCTTTGATAAAGCAATTTCTGTGCTTACAGCTGTGTCTGCCAGATGTAGCATCACTTGGCCATGTCAGCACATCTGCATCTCACCTTGAGTGGCATTTCCAGGATGAGGAGCTGGCACGTGGAGTACAGAGCAGCGAGTGTGGCGTGGGATTGCTGCCCTCTAAGGCAACACAAGAGACACAGAATCACAACATCATTTTTCCTTGGTTGTCTTTTACTAGATGAGCTCTGTACCCTTCCCCCCAGCCCCAGCAGTCATACAATGTCATGCAAAGCAGCTGTGTTCAGGTTTGTGAATTCCACTCCCTGGGTCTGGGAATACCAAGCCAGGTATTTCTACTAGGTATTTCTACTAGGTATTTCTACTACACTGTTTCCTTACACTGTTATTTGTTATATTTACTTTCTAACTCCCTTCCACCAGCCACTGGGAAAAGCATTAACAAATGCTGGAGACCACGAGTAGAGAATGAAGGCTCCAGAGAAGAATCAAGTCCTCAGGCTGAATCAGATTTACTTCCCCACTCTGAAGTATCCTGGTTGGAGCTCTTGCTCCAGCAAGGGAGAGCATCAGCTTATCTTGGAAAAAAATAATTGCCAGGCACCCCAGTGTGCCCCACACAAGAGCCTCCCATGGGCTCTGAGACTTACCAATCACGTTGTTCAGGATCTCAATGGCTGGCTCCTCCAGTTCCAGGATTTGCTCTTTTATGATGTCCTCAAATGTCCTGTAATTGGTGAAGCCTGGGAACTCCCGCCCACGGTACTGGGCTTCGTATTTATTTGCTTTACTGGGTACAATTTTTTTAGCTGCAATAGTAAAATGACATTGCTTTACTACCAACTCACTCAATGTATACATTCCACATTTAAGAAGGAAGTCCATTTCTCCTCTTTGGGTTGTTCTTGAGAAGAATGACTACTGAGATGATATTTCAAGCGATGCTGTTATTACAGAGCAGAGCTATCACATTGTTGCTCAGTGAATGAGGCATTTCACTTCCAAGTTTAAAAAAACCAGAACAAAACAATGCCCCAAGCTCCCCAAACACCTATTCCAGGAATATACTGCTGGCTAGCTATTTTCAGGACATCACAGTTAATATTTCTTTGTTGACACATTTGTAATCTTAAATGGGTTATATCCCTTTGAATATTTTTGAATGGTTTTGATTTTGTCCTGTTTTGGGGTCAGATTTGTGAACCATGGACCAAGTGCACATGTGGAAATAGAAATCAAGCCATGAACGCATTCAGTTCTAATACTCAGATATATGAATCTATGTTTGGATAGTAAAAAAAAACCCAAACAAAGAAGAAAACCCAAAACCAACCCAACCAAAAATAAAAAAAAGGAAAAGACAGAAGTAGATGTGAAGTGTCTTGTTCAGAGTCTGAAAACATACCTGTACAGTTACAGTAATACAAAGCCATATCAACATCCATCAGCTTGGAACAGAAAGTTCAAGGTTTCAAGTACCCAAAGTATTTGTTCTTTTTCATACTTAAATTTATCATAAGGAAGCTGAAGTTAAACAGAATCATCAGGCATGCAGTGATGCACCTTCAGAAATCTTAGCAGTGACTGATGCCTGTGCTTTTCGTTGAGGAAGGTCTTGCTAAAGCCACCTCTAATTTTCAAGCTACATGTGAATACTTCCCCATGTCATTGGGGTAGCTGTTGTAAGAGCTGTGGGTGCTGCTGCCCTCATCTGTTGCCAAGTCAGACACAGTTTAAATCAAGGGGGATAACCTGGAAGTGCCCAGAGGATCCCCCACTGTGGTTCTGCTGCCATGTGATGCCTTGTGTGACTTGGGCAACTCAGGTGCTCATTGTCCTCTGAAGAGGCTGCATCCTTCTGCTTTCTCCTCTCTTTACATCTATTCCTTCATGTCTTCATTGTCTTATTCTTTTATTCTCTCCATAAAATCATGTTGCTTGGCTTGGTACTTCAAGGATACACTACTACTGCTTCAAGGGACTACTTGGATGGGACATGAGAGGCACTGATAGACACCAATGTCTGTCTGTCTGTCTGTCTCCACATCTATCCATATATACACATAGATTTTTCTCTGGCTGATGACACCTTTGCAGCCTACATGTACCTATCATTTTTATAATTTTTAAGTGATCATTCATCATTTTAGTCATTAGTGATGTTGATACAGACATACATCAAGGACTAAAAGAATTTGTTCCAAAAGCTACTGCTTCACTGGCAGCTGATGCTATTTTGTCTCTGAGGGCAAATGATGGGTTCCAGAGGTGTGAAAAAAGTTATGCAAAAGATGTTGAGTGCACAGCAGAGGTCACTCTGTGTGTATCACCCTCCTAACAGAACTCCAAGTTAAGAACTGAGTTCAGTCAAGCACTTAGCAAGGTGCACAGAAAGGGATACACTCTTGGCAAGGTTGTGGTTATTTCAGACCCAGAATAGCTTTCCCCACACCTTAAACCAGAGTTAAGGTGGAACAAATAAAGACCCAGATTCTAAAATATTATTATTATTAATACAACAAGTTATTATATATAGTTGTTAATAATGATGATGGTGATGATGATAATGATAATAATAATATTTTGTGTCAGTATTGTTGCTGTTATTTAAAGGAGTGGTGCAGAGAATCACTAACAAATTCCACACCAGGGTCTTGATTTTATTACTTTGCTGGGAGAAGAGAGACATCCACTGATCTCTCTGTAACAACAGCTTTTAACACAAACTGTGTCTTTGTTCCAAACCATAACCTGCCTAAGACCCCAACAGATTGATGCTCGTAGGTTCTCATTCTTCACTTTTTTGAAAACAACTTTGTGTCCAGATTTAAAAGCAAGGGAATGGACTCTCAGGTCAGCTGCAAGTGGTGGTTTCTGTGCTTACCCTTCTCAGCACACTCCAGGAGAATCACTCCCCATGTTTGGAACTCTCTGCGGATTTTCGTGAAGAGCCTGACTTCGTCCCCAAACAGCTGCTCCTCTCCTCGCATCGTCCGAGAGATGTCTTGATTGAAGAGTTTGATCAGCTGGAATGAATTGAAGAACAAGCAAGCAATGTAGAAACTTTCAGTTCTTCAGTCTGATTTGAGTATCCTAAGTAAATTAAAGCAAGCACACAGTTCATAGAAGACATCCCCTCCTATCATCTTTTATCCTCTTAGCTCCTGTTTTGGCTCCTTGTTTGGCTTTGGGGTTTTTTGTTTTCAAAAGCATCCCGGCTCCTCACCACTCCTCACATCTCCTCCTCACAGAACAGAACAAACTTGATGGCACTTTTTTCCCCCCTGTGGACTTTTAGAACAATTTACTAAATTCTAATTGACCAGACTTGTGTGAAGTCTTTGAAGACTGATGAGCTTTCACAAGCACCTCTGCTGCCTCCCAAAGGCTTACTGTGAGGGATTAACTCAAGTGAAGACACTTAGATGGATCACTTATATGATTTGGTATCAGGAATATACTTGAATTTACAAGTGCTGTAAACAATGGAAACCCTTCAAAGTGCTGAGCAGGCAGGAGTGTCAATTTTCCCTCTCTGAGATGCTTGATTTTGACCAATCAACTGAGTTGTTGTTTAGTTTTCTTGCCACATTATCACAGGAAAAAAATTGCTAGAAGGGGCCACAAGGTCTTCTGGGCCATAATTTTTGCAGGTATGATGTAATTCTGACAGGGTTTGTCTCTCACTCTCAAAGCATTTCAGTGACAGATACCACAAACTTCCTGGTGGTCTCTGCTGAGGTTTTGATAAGTTTTTCTCCCCCAGTTCCCTCTTAGGTCGGCTCTGTGACCAAACTAATGCTCGTACTTACATCTGTGAGGAAAATCAGCTTCTCAGACTCTGTTCTGGGTGTGCTTCTATTGTACCTTTGTAGATCCTGTAATGTTTTATGGAGTGTCTCACGTATTTGGCTCTCCAGTGCTGGCAAAGTTTTCTGGGGAGTAAAGAAGGACATTGAGATAGGTTGAACATGCCTGATTTTGGAAAGGAAACAAAATTCCTCTAAGTGTGACCTACACTTGCACATGATCTTTGCTTCTCTTAGAAATCCAAGAGCTGATGTTTGTGTCCCATGTGTGACAGTGGGATAACATGGAAGTGCAAATATCCAGGATCTCCCTGAGAAATCAGGCTGGACCTCACTGCCAGGTGAGCAGAGTAGCTGCAGTCTCGTGCAAGATTATACCTACAGTGAGCCAGAAACTCTGTGCCCACAGGTTGTGCCTGGAAGGTGGTGACACAGGGAATGTCCTGACTCAAATCCTGGTCAGCACCTGATTGCACATGGTTATTTAGCTGTTTATTTTCTGTAAGTCTATATAAATATTTTTTTTCTCATTTGGGATTGAATTTAGAGCTTCCTGATATTTCAGCATCTTTCCTTAGTGGAATAAAGTGTATTACTTACAGATAAATATATATAAAATAAACCTACCAATATACTTACAGTATATTACAGTAGTATAGTAATATAATAGAACAATTATATCTTACTTGAGATTTTGAAGATATTTTCAGCTAAATGGAAATTACTGTTTCAGTAACCTGTTATCAGCAACTTGTCACCTAGATCAACACTCCTTATAAACAAAAAGAAATACCATGTCTGCCATTGAAAGGGCAGGAGTTACGAGTCACAAGTAGATAAAATGATTTGCAGTTTAAAGTCAAACTTGAGGACAGAGCATGGGCGTTTTTTCCTCTAACTCCCAGTCCAATTTGTTCTCAGATTGCCAGATTGAAGGATCATTAAGCACTATCTATGCATATAAAACTGCAATCCAACTGCAGTCAATTGCATTCCAGGGTTGAAGGGCTGAATTTACTTTTAGGTGGCAACTGGTACAAACAGCTCAGTGTGGTGCCTCTGTTACTCACAATGATGTGTTTCACAAGTTCATTTGTCAGCTTCACCGACAGATGAGGGATAGTAGCCTTTCCTTCTTCCATAAGAGTTCTGCAAAAAAAAGAGGGAAAGGTGGTTTTGGGTAGCCAGGATGTGCAGGGCAAGGAGGCAGCACTGATGCTCTGCTGTTTTCACTAGTTCTATCAAACAAATTGAGTAAAGAAAGAGCCCTCTGTGAAGTGCTGGTACAGGTGTGGCCACAGCCCAGGCTCTTTTATTCAAGAGTTGTTTGACAGCTACTGGCTAAGCAAAGGGAAAGAGGGAAGAATCTGAAACCAGCAGCTTCCAACAGCAGATGGATGTGCTGCTGTATCATTTCTGCATGTGTGAAGTTCACTGGTTCAAAGCCCTTTTCACCTGCTAGTCTCTGTATTATGATTGATTTGCTGCTTATGTTCTGGGCAAACTGTGCCCTCAGCACGGGCAATGAGTGGCCTCTCTCATGCTGTGTTTCATCACATTTTCCAGTGGAAAAAACCATTTAAGTGCTTGACTTGAAGTGCTCAGATGCTTAACTCAAATTCTTTGGGACTATTCTGAACTTTTTAAGTTCCCTGCACTTCTCCCATGTATTTTGCATCCAGGAAACATTTTAAAAGTTTATTTGGTATGTAAAATTCCTCCAGGTTACTGAAATGCAACACCACACAGGCTATGAGAAATATGACTAATATCTGTTTGTAACCCTGAGTTAAATCTCAGCACATCAACAGGAAGCTTTGAAGTGACTTTAATATGTTTTTAGTTAGATCTCTTTTGCCAGAAGTACCTGAAATGTCTGTGACTTGCAAAGAAGTTCCTCTCCTGCTGGATTGCAGCGGCCAAGGTCAGTCTGTTGTGGATGTCCTGCTGCCCACGACACTTCACAATCATGTAACCTTTTTTCAGGGGGATTACCTTGTTTTGCATTATTCTAATGATGGAGTCTTCAGTTCCTCTGTCCACCAGGTCGGGTTTTGTGAGGATCCCTGTGAAATTATCCAAAGAGAAAGTTAGTCAAGCACAGGAGAGAGAGAGGGGCAGTAGAAACCCCACCACCAAACAGGAATGCTCTGTACCATGTTTTATAAAGCAATTTTTCTTTGTATTCTCTCTCCTAGAAAGCTCCCAGCCCCTGGGCTTTGCACTCTAAGACTTGGCCTCCCACCAGGCCTTTTGCCTTGCACCCCTTTTTTAAAAACTTTCCTACCATTAACTCTGAGATTTTCAATTTCTAGTTATTCATAACATGAATGCCAGCAAGACACAAAACCAAGGGGTTCTTAGAGCTACTCAAGCTTTGTAAATAGTTTGTTTAGGCTGTTTTCTTTTTTGTTTTGCTCTCTTCTTCTAGTAGCTAATTTCACAGATCTGGCTTAGAACACAGAACAGCTAAAAAAAAAATAGATAAAAAATTGCATTTCTCTTCAACTTACAGCTTAAAAATTGTCTCACCTAGTGTCCTTTCACCACTGGGGTCCACCTCCTGGGCCATTTTCAATGCTTCTGTTGTTGCAATGTCCACATTGCATGGCACCACCACCAAATTGATTGTCTCTTTGCAACCAATAATTCTTTTAAGTAGCATTTTGATCTGCAATTCAATACAGCAGTAAGGAGATTCGGTGAAATCAGATGCTTGCATGTAGGATGTGACCATTTCTAGCTGCTGCTTGATGACATTAAATGTCACATATGCTGAGGATGGTATAATATGCTAAAGGAAATGGGTCAGCAGAAGAATGCAGGCTCTTTTCCTATGCAAATATCCTTATCCTTATCCAAACGTGTAGCACGAATGAGACCAGACTGTTGTTATGCCTGTCTCGACAGCTATGTAGAGCTTAACCTCTCATGCATGTAATCTTTCATTATGGAAATATTAAAGGTATTTGATAAATAACCACAAGTAAGAAAATCAGGTTCTGATGTCTAGGCACATGGAAAGAAAGCAAGTTAGATTATATTGATAAATCTCAAATTTATAACTCTGAAAGGAGAGCAAATATCTTATATTTCAGTGGAGCATTTGTAGGGAAATTAAAATAAAAAGCCAAAACCCAAGTAGCACATGACACATCTTTGGCATTTTTTCTATGTTTCAATGCTCACCTAAAGGAGTTTCTGTTAATTTGTGTTGTTTTGCAAAAGCTTCACACAGCCCTATTGTGCTTATTCTGAAGTAATCAGCTCCTCTTTTCCCCTGGGTTTTGGTAAAGATGCCTCTCTTTTCTACTTCCCATCCACCCCAGTTTCTGACATGCTACAACCCTACAGACTCCATCTCTGAAGCGCATAAAGAGCTGGGGATGATGGAGATGTTTGGATCATGTCACAGCTGCTGCTTTCTCCTGAATACAATAGAAAGATTGGTATCTGACAGTGAAATTAAATTACTCTCCTCCCAGAAAGTAAAGCCCAGACAAACCAATCTTGTCTCATTTTTATTTGGTATGTCTAGTTTAGTTTGGGCTCCCCTTAATCCAAGTCCCCATTTAAAGGTATTTCAGGAGAAACAGTACATCCAGCTCCTGCCCATCACCCTCACAGTGGGCTTTGTCCAGCTGGTTTTATTTGCATTTTCCAACTTTTCTTCTAAAAGCAGCCAGAGGAAGAGTAGAGATCCCCTCTACTGTAACACTTCTTCTGTTTGCTGCAAAAAGGCCTGCAGGGATCCCTTAAGGGATGAGAAAACCCAAGATGGGTCTGATTTCGATGTGCTCTGTAAGTAAGGCATGCCTGAGGAATGATCCTGTAAGAAAGGCAATTTGCTGCCTTGCTCCAGAGGAGCTTGCAAGAATCTGTTCACCTTTGCCAAATACATCCACAGAGCTGGAAAGAGACCAGTTTTTCTGGGATTTCTTTACCTTCCAGATGGAGATCTAGCCAAGGAACATAGGGCTGCAGTGTGTTCAGATATGTGGCCAGCTATGAGGCAGGTTACAGAGGTGACCCTGTGCACAGGTTGGCACACAAGACAGTTTTACCTGTTCCCCAATGTCTTTTGGCTGGTCCCCCACGGCCACTCTGGCAATTCCAGGAAGATCAATTAGTGTCAGATCTGGGACATCTGGGGACCGAATCTCTAGGGAAATTAATTCTCCACTAATGGCACCTCTAGGACCAGCCACAATGTCCTGGGCTGCAAGGAGAGAAGAGCAAGGCAATGAATACAAGCTTCAAACAAAAGCTGAACACAATGACTTTGAAAAGTACAACGACCACCTAAAGTCCTTCTAGGCTTGGCTTTCTCTTTCAGATCCAGCCACACACATAAATCAACTTATGCAAAAATCTAAGGAAATTATTACACAGCACACGTAAGGTCCTTTTGGAATATGAACTGCAATATTTTATAGAGCATATATTTATGAACTCTCATGTATGCAGACAAAATACATGTAAACAAACCACAGTAAAAGGAAGCAGATAAAATATTGGTCGTCTGAAGAAATGTTTCCCCAACAAACAAGACACTTTATAGGCATTAATTAATCATTAGATGCCTTGAAAGACAAATAGGTGTTGTTCTATATTCTTCACATTTTGATCGGGAGGTTAGGACATCTAGTAAGTTGTCTCAGATCCTACTTGGACTGTGAGCAGCACAGAGAAGCAAGGAAAGCCCACAGTCATTCTCATGAGATATTTTCATCTCTGACCTTACCTTAATTAATTCATACCAGTTGGCTTGCCAGTTTTGGAAAGATAAATTAAAAATATCTAAATAATATATTGAAAAGCTAATGAGAAGAAAAAGAACCCAAACTAGAAAGAATAACAATGTGCAGAGCTATACTAGTCAAGGAAATAAGGACAATCCAACTTTCATATTTAGGGCAAGTGCTAACTTTGCTTTGGGTAAGCAAAATGATTTCTTACACAGCACAAAATGCCATATCAATAAAGCTGTGACACGGGAGGGACAATGACTGAGACCGTGGTCACAGTACCTACCAGAATTTCTCTATGCTCTCCACTCTGCCTTCTTGCAGTTTTCCCCAAAATTATAAGATTTCCACCCAGACACACTTTGAGCACTCTCTGAGCTTTTGAACTGATGACAGGAACCATTTAGGGCTTTGACAGACAACCTGCCCAAAGCAGGAAACCAGGAAGACCCCATCCAGCTAAAGACATAACCTGAGCCTTTGTCACAGACCATGACAAAAGGATCATGGATCTCATGGGTGACATCCCTGCCCATGGTGCAGGGTTGGAACTAGGTGATCTTTAGGGCCCCTTCCAACTCAAAGCATTCTGTACTTCTGTGATCATCATGGATCATCATCCCCACTGAAGCAGCAGGTGGTACAACTCTCTTGAGAACTGTGTTATGCTGCCCCACCTTATCCTGCTCTGAAGGCAGCTCTTGGTACTACTCATGGCCACGATCACTGGGGATTGCCGCTCAGAGATTCGGAGGAGGTTGAGCCAAGCACATCCACTCACCTTGTCTTATTGCCTTGTCCACCTCAGAGGCATTTTGGAGGTCCGTGACGACATTGCGGAAACTGATTTTCCCTTGCCATGCCTGGCCATCAGGTAACCTTTTCAGCCTAAGTTCCAGGGGACACCGAGTGACAATACCTGCAGCAGTGCCAAAGACAGGGGCAACTCAGCAGTTGCTACACCTGATACACAGCCCTGTGCTGCCTGACATTGCCAGAGGGGTCTCATCCAACTTCCCTCTCAGAATAGGAGTGTCCTCGGCACTAGATGAGGTCACCTACGGCTCTTTCCAGATGTGCCTGGTGTTGCAAAGCTCCACAGGTGGAGGTTTGCTCCTCTCTGGGTGACCTGTTTCAGTGCTGCACCTAAACCCTAGGAAAACTTTTCCTCAAGTCCAGCCTCAAAGACTAGAAGGTATCGTCAACTCACACAGAACTTGCAGAACTTATGAGTGCAAATATACCCACACAGGACTGAAAAGGGAATCTTCTTGAGCTGCAAAGTCTGCCAACCATCTTCTCTGACTTAAATAATGTTTTGGTTTTAAGTAAAGATCTTTGTAGGCTTTTTGAAACGTCCCCCCCCATAAAAAAAAGGGAAAAAAGGTACCTGTAAAAAAATATTAAGAAAATATTGTTAAAAAACTTAAACAAACCCCAAAAACAAATTCCAAAGCTAGTTTTCTACTTCAAACCAATACTCCTTGCTGGGAAATGTACAGAGTCATCTGACAGCACCTTTCAGTCTGTCCACAGTTTGGAGCAACTATGCTACACTTCTTCCCCCTGGTCTCTTGACCATGCAGAACATGTGCCTTGCTGCAGTTACTCTGTGGAGCCCCCACCACATCCATTTCTCAGCCATGGAGTCATTCAATCCTAGACCAGGAAAATTAAAAAAAAAAATCCCTTCCACCTCATCAAAGTGAAATTCAGGTGGAAACATGAGAAGGTGAATTCTTACCATTGCCCCTGGGAAGAGCAACACCAGACAGGGCTTCCAGGACGGAGCTTTTTCCAGAGCTCTGGTCTCCAATCACTGCAATGGCAGGCAAGGCCAGGTCCTTCTCTATTCCCAGAGCTCTCAGGCTGTCCACGAGGTCAATGCAGGGCCGGATCTTCTCCTCATATTGGTTGTACAAGGTATGTTCTGCAGGCTGCTAGAGTTAAACTTACCATGAGTTTCCCACGTTTTAAAAGGAGTTGTTGCCACAACAACAACTACAACCAAATTTAGACATCTTTTCCAGCTCATCATTCTTTTAGCAAAACTTATTTACTGGCATTGAGCTGCACTCCATATCACTGTGCATTCTTGTTAAAACAGGTGTCTGTAAATATGAAAAAAATCAGCTGAGGTTGGCTCAGTGACCATCCTTAGCAAAAATACCAAACCTTGGAAGCTACTCTGAGAAAATAAAGATAAGGAGACCATATTACTAAATGTGTTTTGTTAATACCTCTTAAAATAACTGCCAGTTCCTTCCTCTCATCTACAGATGTATTGAAATGTGTATGCAAATGAAACTGGCCCTGGCAATCACAGAATTTAGCACAGAATAGCTCATTAAATCTTTGGTTTGGAGTTTGAAGTTTGAGTTTGTGTGAAGAGTCAAAAGTGTTCTGCTGTCCTTAACAGGTGGCTAAAAACTTTTAGATCACCCTGGCTTTTCTTTGTTTGCCTCATTTTAGGCTCGGGTAAGGAATGACTGTGAGTGGATTGTGTTAAATGACTGATTATTGTCATTTTTTGGTTTTGATACATGATACATGTGCCAGATGTTAACACAGGCTCTGCACTTGCATGAAAACACGCCAGATAATTTCCAGTCTTTTACAAAACTGGTCCATCAGCTGTTAAATATGTTCAATTAAAGTATATAAAGATCAGCTTGGACCCTTCTCCCCATTCCTCTTTCCATATTCCAGCTGACTGCTGCATTTAGAAATGCAATTTTGAGAACACCAATATGTTTTAGATGTATTGGGCTAGGCACATTCAAACCTGACTTTTTGAAAAGAAAAACTGGAGTTTCTTTCCATCACTTTTATCCAAGAAAACCAGCTCTAAAAGTATGTCAGTGAATCAGATGTACTCAAACAGAGCAGGTTTTTTCTTTCAAGATGAGGAGGGCAGCACACATTACTGGATTCAGGCACTAAAACCTCCTTGGTAACCCCTTGCCCACTATCTTCACTAAGATGTTTTATAGCTAGAAAATTCTCACAAACTTCATTAACTACGTCACAAACTTAAAACCAACCTGTTTTCAGTGTCAAATACTCAAACAGGTTATTGGTAAACTTTCTTTGCATTTCTTTTGAAGGTAGAAGAGCCTCTACATTTGTTGTTAAGAATGAAACAGATACAAGTCACACATATTGGCTCCTAGGTTGCAGCCATCCTTTTTGTTTTAGACCTGCATCATTGATATGTGTGGTCCTAGTTACATAAAGTACTCATTAGACCCAACAAGTGCAGATTGCACAAAAAGAGACAAATGGACTCATTTTGGGGCACAGAGTGAACCAACAGAGTAAGAGTGGGGATGATCTATGCCCTCTTCTTGCCTTACCTTGTCCTTTTCTCCAGAATACTCTTTCTCCAAGTCCTTCTGTTCATAGCTAGGCCTTTTCTCAAACATGTTCGCCGACAACTGAGCATCTTCTTCTTCTGTCTCTGGTGGGAGAGGCACTGCAACAGCTTCAAAAGATGGTTTTAAGAAAGGAAATGCAAGCCCTTCCACCTTTGGGGCATGTCTGCCTCTCTCAGGAGGTGGTTTGAATGCTGCATTCTTTTTATCCATGGCCTGATGATGTTTTAGGTTACCAAGCAGGGTGTCCCTAAGTGCTTCCCGGAGCAGTGGTTCCTGCCTGGTCCAGCCCTCAGGTACAGCTTCTGAAATCAAACACGGGGCAGTGAGTGACTCCAGCTTGCAAGAGTGACCATAGCAGAGAAAACCAAACACCCCTTTCATTTCCTGATCCAAACCCCCAGTAGATACCAAGGGCCACAGCTCTTTTCAAATCAGTAAAATCGGTCTCCAAGAGACAGACTTGAAACACTGGAATCTCTGGAATGACTTAATTATTTGAGCATCCAGACATCCTGCAATGTCCACCTGGTGTGCTTATCTCAGAACAAATCCCACTGAAGTCAGAGGTGGAAGGGATGGGGGGGAGGGGTGAGGATTAATGAGAAGACCCAATTATCTTCCCTTGCCCTTACAAACACCTAAAAGGGTGCAGAGCACAGGGGATGCACACAGACAGACACACTCTCACAAAGACACCTACAGGCAGCAGCAGAGTAAAGCAACACCTGTGGATTTCTGAGGCTACCCAGCTATTCTCCCCTGATCAGGACCTGGAGGAGGTTAGTAGGTCGGTGCAACCCTTCCCCGTGCCACCTGGGCATAGTGATTTCTTTGTGCACTGAGCCCTGACAACATCAGATTATAAAAAGGAGAGAGGAAAAATAAATAAAGGAACTGCAATTTTAAAGTGCCTTTCCGAAATGGGCCCGAATCCATGTGAAACATGACACTGGGATGACGTGATGATACTGAAAGTCTGCCAACAATTTCCCTTCACCAGAGCTGCCCCTGTCTCCTTGCTTGCCTTGAACTTTATATTCAGAATTCGGGATGCCTCTGTGTGTGTGGAAACCTCTCCCAGCACAACAAGGAGCACTGGGCTGCACAGCCACACCTG
>JAWWMO010000001.1:114269139-114283981 GCA_035047845.1 Dendrocincla fuliginosa
AGTAAAGCAACACCTGTGGATTTCTGAGGCTACCCAGCTATTCTCCCCTGATCAGGACCTGGAGGAGGTTAGTAGGTTGGTGCAACCCTTCCCCGTGCCACCTGGGCATAGTGATTTCTTTGTGCACTGAGCCCTGACAACATCAGATTAAAAAAAGGAGAGAGGAAAAATAAATAAAGGAACTGCAATTTTAAAGTGCCTTTCTGAAATGGGCCCGAATCCATGTGAAACATGACACTGGGATGACGTGATGATACTGAAAGTCTGCCAACAACTTCCCTTCACCAGAGCTGCCCCTGTCTCCTTGCTTGCCTTGAGCTTTACATTTAGAATTCGGGATGCCTCTGTGTGTGTGGAAACCTCTCCCAGCACAACAAGGAGCACTGGGCTGCACAGCCACACCTGCACGAAGCACCAACCTGCTCATGGTTCTGAACAGGAATTGCCTTGTTTTCCTCTAACCATCCTGGCTTTGCATCTCAAGGACACAAAAAATCCCCTATCACTAAAATCCCCTATCACTAAAATCCCCTACCAATAAAATCCCCTTTAGCCCCAAAGTGCCGAGCTCTTGCATTAAATCACCCTCTGTCAGGCCAGAGGAGCACATCGACTTCTGGCTGACATACCCTGTGAATTCGGGATATTTGGGGAAACCACACAGTCTCTGGGTTGTATGTTTATTAATTCTAGCTGTCTTCCCAGAAAAATAAAAAAGAAGCTTATGATGCTACATAGCAATACTGCTGGCTAGACCATGTTGCTGAATGCTGTCGCCCCCCAGGACACACTTTAAAACACGTGCTCCGATTTAAATGCAATCTCTCAGCTCTCTCCTTTGAAAGAGGAAATTATATTAATGTCTTTTTTTTTTTTCCCACCCCCAGAAAGCAACACATCCTACTCCTGGCAACCTTGTTTAAACACACTTACTTTAGACTCTCAGGCAGCCTTTGCACATTAAAAGGAATGAAGATAACAGTCAAAAATTGCAGTATTGTTTTTAGAAGGAGATAAAAAGGAACTTACCTTGGTAAGTGTCCTGCAGCAAGGAGATGCAGTAACCTTTTTGAACTTCTTCGGGTGCTTTTTTATTTACAGGCTCCACCTACCGACTGTGACAAGAATCAGGAGAAACGAAAGCAATTCCTACATGAAAAATAGTTGGCTTCTGTGGAAAATGAGCAGGCTTGCTTTTTCCAAATACAGAGATGCCATGAGACAGCACCACTTGCTTACCTTGCACCCGGAGTTATCCCAACACCTGAATTGTGTCCAGGGTGAAGTGGGCACCTCACAGCCATAAGTTATGAATCCCAGAATGGTTTGGGTTGGAAGGGACCTGAAAGATCGCCTAGTCCCTACCCCCTTGCCATTGACAGGGACATCTTAGCCTAGACCAGGTTACTCCAAGTCTCATGGAGACTGGCCTTGGACACTTCCAGGGATGGGGCATCCGCAGCTTCTCTGGACAACCTCTGCCAGGGCCTCCCCACCCTCACAGGGAAGAATTTCTTCCTAATATTCAATCTACCTACTCTCCTTCAATTCAAAGCCATTCCCCTTGTCCTATTACATGCCCTTGTGAAAAGTCTCTCTCCAGTCTTCTCACTGAAGCCTCAGGGGAGAGCACCCACACCTCAGTACTGCCATTCAGCACAGGAGACCTGGGTGAAACTAAGCTTGGTTAGTGGTGAAGTTAAACCTAGTGAATTGCAGATGATTAATTAACCACTGGCCAAGCCTTAGGATATTTAGTACTAGCACAACAAATACGTTTATCAACAGCAGTTCCGAATCTGTTATAGCTGTCACCTGAAAACCAATTTTTGACTTTGTGAAACTCTCCCCATGAAAGTCCTTGGAGGGGCTCTGTTAGGCAAATGCCAAATCCATACTCTTGACAGCTTCATGATAGCACAAGAAATAATAATGCATTGTGCTGGCTGTTTTCCCTTTCATTTCCTTGTATACTTGGCCGACTTTCCTCTTCTTCTCAGTGAAAAGGAGAAATGAAACTCCTCACAGCACAGCTGGCTCCTCCTCTCTTGGCTGCACTGCATGGCAGGATGTCAGCAGCAAACGGGAGAGGTACTTGGAAATACTGCCCTTGAGCAACAACCCCCTTTTCCTCCCCAAAAAGTCAGCTCACTGAGCCAGCTCACTCACACCTGGGGTGAAACCTGCTGGGGTTGCTGGTCCTGTGCCATCCAGGGGACTCTTTTAGCCTTCTCACCCCTTCATGCAACCATCAGGTGGGTGAGGGCCCCCTCCACAGGAGAGGGAGTATATTTTCCACCTCGCAGTGGGACTTTCCAGCCCAGCCAGGGTGGCAAATTGTGCCACCACTCACCTGGGCTGTGCCTTGGCTGCCAGAGGCTGCAGGGTATGGCTGAGGTTTTTGAATACGGGTGATGAGAAAGAGAAGTGGCACATGGTGTGATTGGTCTCCCTGCAGCAGGGCAGTCCAGGTCTCAAGCTGTTTCTCAAATCCTTGTGTTGTTTTCTCCATACCACTGGGTCAGGATGCTCCCTCTTCTGCTATCTTTGCTCTCCTCCCTCTTACTTTGTTCATTTTTTATTTTTTTTTTTTACAGACTCTAGGCTGTTAAGCAACATCAGTATGCTTTGTTCAGCCAGGGGCTTTCCAAGTTGGGTGTAGGATCAGCCTTTACTTCTCACTCCCTCTGGTTTCGATTGCTGCCTTTATTGATCAGCTGCTCTCCGTTCCTGGCTGTTTTGGTGGGTCTCATGGGTCCCACCCAACAGCAGTCCCACTGTTCTCTAGACCCAGCCCTTTCCCCCCTTTTCTCATCCAGCAATGACTCAGGGCTTGTTTCGGAGCTCTGGCTGCAGGTGAGTGGCAGGATGTGACACTGAGCTGGTGCTGCACAGGTACCACCAGAGCTGGACATGGGTCACAGCAGGACACCACATCTCTGAGCTCTCCTGGCCTCCTCCACCACCCCCTTCCTTGCATTCAGGTGTAGAGGAGACCAATCTGAGCAGGAATGAGCTTCTAAGTCATACCATGGTCCCAAAACTTTCACCCAGTGTGCAAGAGGGTGATCCACACACAGAGCTGAGGTATTTGGTTTATTTGCAGTTCTGCACAGAAAGGGGTTCTAGGTGGTAAATCATCCAGCATGATGACTATCAAAATGTTTCACTCTTTATACATTTTAGGAAATAAAGGCATTAATCTTCATTGGCTACAAGTAATACAGTTTTCTTATTAATTAATATTCTGTCTTCTGTTCGTTAAATCATTCCCTCACTTCTTATGCTAATTAGTCTGCATTCTCAATCTTCTGGTTTTGAGTCGGTGGTCACGATCTCCCCTTGCTGGAATTACCCTTTCCTGGTCTGATGAGCTGGCCTGGTTTTGTTCCTCGTAATCTGCCATTATCTCAGTTGCTTCACCAAGTGTCCTTAATTGCTGGTTGGGCATTCCATTGTGTCTAATTTCAGTTGAGACATTATTTCAAGACTTTTTTCTTCTAGTCTTTTTTCCTCTCACTGCTGCAATTACTGAGTCATGTTAAGCATAATTTATCTATCTGGGAGCTGTTCATCATTCCCCCCTGCTCTGAGGATATGAAGCCTGTCTCTGTGACAAGACTCATGAGCCTCACTTTTCACAACCATCACATATTGTTCCAAAATGAATCACGGGGATGATAGGTCAGTCAATTGCTTCATGATTTTCCAAATCAAATATGCAAAATGTATGCAGCAAATACACAGTGCTGCAATTGAGGCAAATCATAATAGGGTTAATATTAGGAGAACAACAACAGGGTGAAGTGTCTTATTAAAAGTCCCTCTAGCAGTTGCTGACCATCCCAAAAGAATGTCCCCACCAACAATGTGCCACATGGATAGCTGCATATTTCTTCCCATTGTCAGATTTTTCCCACTTGAGCACAAAGATCCTGGCTCTGCTCATTCTCTGGAATGCAAAAGAAAGCATCTTTTCAATCCAAAACAGCCAAATAATTTTTTTTTTGCAATTATTTGGTTTATTGCTATTAAATCCTGTACCAGCCTATTCTCCTGAGGACGAGGCTTCTTTCCTGGTGTCTAATTCAGGCTGACACTCTCTAAGAAGCATTCAGGACTGCACCCAGGATGTCATTCCCAGGTTCCCCCGAGCTCTGGTTCATTTGTAAGCAGATTAGAGCCTTCCATGCTTTTTCTTGTGAGATACATAGTTTTCAAAAAAAGTTATTTGAGTATTTAACTTGCATAATATATCTCATCCTAACAACGGAAAAGGACATTCTGGCATAGAGGGACTCATGAGTCAGTTGAGGATCTCCAGTTGTGCACTCCGTGAGTTTGAAGAATGGCTGCAAAGCTCATTCTCCCATTACCCCAACAATCAGAATGGTAACTTTACTTAGCAGGCCCTTGCAGAGAGTAATTACTGAGAGTGGCTCTGCTATGGATCAAAAATGACTGGTTTCAATTGATATATTCTCCTAAATTTCTTTCTACTGTTATTATTTTTTTTCTAGAGCTGCTGCTATAGTTACTGAGACATGCTAAGCAGAATTTATGCGTTTGGGAGCCATACATAAATGTAGTGATTAGATTGTGAATTTTCAGCAGTGCCTTTGTTACATCATCAGTTTGGTTATGGGGTTTTGTTGAGTCACAGGACTGTGTTTCTCAAATAAAGAGGAACTGTGGACAGTATCACTTGCTGTGAAGGGTGGAATTAGGTTTCTCCTTTCTCCACACATCAAGATTTTGGTTCTCCTATATTTTCCTGAAACAGCAAAATAAAATCTTTATCTCCCCTTAGTGGGAAATGTTTTAATGTAAGGCATTGAAAGCAGTTTTCATGTTTATGTAATGATTTATATCAGCTTGTTTCACAGGCAATACAGTTCTACAGATTAGGACAACACAATAAAGGATGCTTTAAATATTTAAGCAGAATTTCATTCAAATCTGAGAGAGTAGAGTATCTTTTGAAATAAATTTAATGAACAGAAAAACGGGACATGACGCAAAAGTTGAATGACCAAGCATTTGTCAAAGCCATTTCAGATGATAATTTAAAGAGAAATATCAAAATGTAATGGAAATGCACTAGTTGGCAGGATCATTATGTGACATAAACCATTAGGGGAAATCCTTAATCATAAAATTACTCAGATATTATATTGGATGTTGTCCAAACCTTATAAATCAAAATGGTTCAGACTGTGTTGTTCGGACTTTATCCAAGTCTTGATAACCCTCAAGTATGGAGATTCCACAGTCTCACAATGAAATTAATCCAAATTATTAACCAATTATTTTTTTTCTTCTTCATTTCCAGTTGGTATGTCCCCCTATGTTTCAGCTTCTGTCCCCATCTCTCATTCCCTCCTCACTGAGCATCTCTGCAACATCCTAGCTGGGAGAAAGTTAATTTTCTTCCCAGCAGCTGGTACAGTGCTGTGTTTTGGAGAGTAACGTTGATAACACGGGGATGTTTTAGTTGTTGTTAAGTAGTATTTAACCTAAATCAAGGACATTTTGGTTTCCCACGCTCTGCCAGTGAGGAGGTGCACAAGAAGCCAGGAGGGAGGCTCAGAGGCCTGTGTGAGATTTTAAACCAAACTGAATCTCTTCTGGTTTGTCAGTTTTATGCCACTCACACCCAAATGGGTGCAAGATGGGAATGAGAGTCACGGGTCCCTGCAACAATGCAGAAAGTGAGGAGAGAGCAGCCCAGAGGAGGGAAGCTGATGGTCTTCTCTGACAAGGACTTTTTACTGCCTGGAGGTGCTTTGCAGTTCCAATGCAAAGCTGGTTCAGCATAAGCCAATATAGACAAAACCAGTTGGTCCCTTATGGCAAAAAGGAGTGGGTGGTGACTTGAAAGGCTTCAAGCTAAACAGAGGAGTGGAAAGGTCAGAGAGAAAAGATAATTGGGGGAGGGTGAATTCTCAGACCTGTGTGTGCATGAAGGGTCTGAAAAATACATCAGTGGGTAGAATACCCTCCATGGTTCAGAGCAGACACACTTAAGTCAGAGCTTTTCTTTAGTTACATGTTTCTGAGTCTTGCTTTTGTTTAGTAGGGGATGAGTTAAAAGGATTTGGGTGATGTGCTGTGTATGAATTCTTCCACCTCGTCCTGCAAATGTCTCAAGTGTATTTGTCTGCTTTTTGACTTGGCTGGTTTGGATCACAGTACCAAGTGTTTGACATGCAAGTTTCATCCTTACAGATGAGAGGGACAATCCTGAAGAACATGAAGAAAGGGATGAAACCAGTCCTTTTTCATGTGAGTACCCATCACTGTGTGGCTTCCCGTGGGTCACAGAGAGGTAGCCAAGAGTATGATGTCTGAGTGAGGTTTAATGAGGTCTCATTGTCACATGTAAACTGAATATTGTAATCAAGGGGGTCTTTTTCCAGCACAAAAATACCTAAAATTTGAAAGGATGATTCAGCCTGTGCAGGGCAGACAGTATCTCTCCTGTGTTAACTACAGTGACCCTTCCTTCCATCTCTCTGTCCTCCTGTCCTCCCCTGCCCTCTCTTCCCTCTTCCCCTATGTCATCCTTGCACAGTTCCTGCCACTTGGTAGGAGCTTTTAAACAAAATATTTCCTTGTGGAGACTGTCACTCAGACCAGATTCCCATAATTACTTATGGAGCACCCTGTAGCTAGTACCTACATCACAGGAGTCCCCACCTCATATCAGTCCCCATAATAGTTACTTTTAGCCAGCAGTGGGTTCATCAACCAGTGCCTGAGAAAAACATATTGAGCTACTGTGGGAACCCTTTGCAGAGTGAGTTGTAATGATATTTGGGTGAAAATGCTGTAACTGTGGGCCCTGGTCACAAATTGTCCATGCCAAAATAATTTTTCCTGTGTGGACTCTGAATTTTGGGCTGGTGTTTTTCTTTTTCTACACTGTGAAAACCTCCACTCCTGTCCCAGAAGTAGCTTTAAAGGAGTGTCTAAAGGAAGGCAGTTAGAAGTGAGCCCAGGAACTGATAACTGAACTCCCTCTTTGTTGTTGTTCACACTCTGAATTTGTTTTCATTTTGGAGGTTTTTTCCCTCCATGAGAAAATGATGAAAATCCGAGTGTACAGGGACTAGATCGTGTGAACTCCACAGTGAAAACTAGTAAATATTTGCTAAGAAGCAACAAAGAGCCTAACTCAGCAACAGCTGAGAAAGTGACATATTTTTCTGTCACCAAATCTCAAGGTAATCAAAAGAAAAAGCAAACAAACAAAGCAAAAACTGAACTAAAGTATCAAACAAGAAAGAAGAGCTTTAACTGTGTAACAGATTGGACACCCCCCCCAAAACAAACCCCACCCAACAAAATTGCCAAAATAAATTAAATAACCCCAATGAATAGAATCTATCAAGAAACAAGGGAAAAAGAGGACAAAATTAAAAAAAAATCCCTCCTCGAGGGGAGGGACCTTTTCTTCAATTTATATAAGGCAGAATGACTAAGAATTGAAACTTTGTTATCTAGAGTATAAACCCATTTGTTCCAGGGGTATTGAAATCTGTTAATCATCATGATGATGATGGTATCTAAACAGTTGCCAGGGGGTAATGGATCCTGACATCTGGATATTTACAAGTGGTGATATTTTCATCTAACCTTTTTGCCTACGTTCCTAGCTTCTGATAATGAGGAAGGAATAGAGGACCACTATCTATTACAGATAAGGCAAATAAAGTCAGTTCCTCACAGCTGTTTAGTGTTCAGGTACTACAATTTGTGTGGGGCAAGGAGAATCTGAAACCTAAAAGACAGCATATAGTGTATATGATTGCCCAGGAACTGCTCAGGTTCAACCAGCTTTGCACGAGCTTCCTCCACTTCTGTTCCTTTAAGCTTGTTACATTAAAAATTACAGAGATGAGCTCCTCGATTAATGTAAATTATCATTGCCAGTAGGAAACTAAATGGTAGCAAAGGACCTGGCAGAATAGTGATGGGGGATTTTTGTATTCCTTGAGGTGAATTAAGCACACATTTGTGCTTGAATCCAAAAGGATTTAATGAGCAGTGCCTAGATCAGAGTCCTGTTGCCCTAAGTGGTTCTACAAGGGCTGTGCAAAGGTGTGCCACGGGCTGATTCCTTACACGTGCACTGGTATCCATTACCTGAGTGCTGGCCCAGGGCACCTCAGCCCCATGGGCCATCCCCAGCACCGGCTCTGCTGCCCAAAGGTGGCCCCTGAGGGCTCCCATTGCACCACTGCTCCAGGACAGTGCTCCAGGATTTCTTATCTCATCACCCAAAGAAACTTCACTCCCTCCCAGAGAGTAATCCTGTCTCAGGCATCCCCAATTCCAGCCAGGGCAACCCTTTCTTGCCCTCTTTCCCTCCATGCCAGATCCTTCCTTGGTCAGGAATGACCACAGCTGAGCAGTTACAATTTGAGTTATCCCTTCTGTGCCACACTAACCAAACAGGTTATGAACTCCACTCGTGCTCATTCTTTGCTGTGAAATATGTCAGTATTTCAGTGGCAAATTCTCTTCACTGCAGTCGGGTCACTGGAGCTGCTGCTGTGAAGGAATTTCAGTCCCAGCAGAGAAAGTCCCTGATGGTGGGAACGTGTGACTGCCAGAGTGGCTCCTGAATGGTCAGAACAGGGAAATTCCCTGAACAATGGAATGACAGAATCATAGAGTTATTTAGGTTGGAAAACACCGTAAGGATCATCGAGTCCAGCCATAAATCTAACACTGCCAAGTCCACAAGCAAGCAATGTCACCTTGGGAGTAAACATGGGACAATGGCATCATGAAATCTGCAGGGCCAGTTTCATGTCTGAATTGGATCAGTCGTGTCTTACAAGTGTTCAAATACTTCATAAAAAGGTTTTTTCTAAGGAAAAAAAATGCCTGATGGATGTATATATGCTTCATGATGTTTTCTGGATAAATTACACATACGTGAAACAAACCTTGTAAATGTCTAAATGCAAATTGCTCAGTGGGAGATCCCTGGGACATTATACATTAGTTTCAGCAGCACTGGAAAATAACTGTTGTAGTGATAAATGAATAAACAAGGAGTATTTATGCTCTGCTGAGCAGGATGAGGAAGCCTTCCCTTCCTTAATTTTACTGCATCCCTGACGGAGCTGGAGCCAGCCCAGATAGCCAAGGGATATGTTGTATTCCTGCTGAGGTGCCCTGCAATAAAAACTCTGGGAAATTATACCACAGAAAACTCGTGAGCCCTTATTTTTAGTATAGTGTTATAAAAGCTTTCAGTGAACAACAGCAAAACAAAACCTTCCTTTTTTTTTTTTTTTTGTACATGGGCTTATTGGGCAAGGGATGGGGAAGTGTTACACAACCCACAAAGGGAGAGCTGTGGGCAGCAGTGGGGAAATTTCCTTTGCTGAAGTTCCCCTGGTGACTGGGGAAGTACAGTCTCCCAGAACAAGGTTATTCTGCACCCAGGTCTCACCAGCCTCTGGAGGGGGTCTCAGCAGCCATCAGCTGGAGATGTACACAGGCAGGGAAGCCCGTGGGGACCTGAGCTTTCTGTGCTGCTGAAATGACACCACAAAACCCGCACAGTTCATTGATGTGAGCTGTGAGAGGTGGGACTGTCAGTAAAGAAGAGATCACTCCAAAGCAGTGGCTGGGGATGTGCAGAGTTGCTCTCACGCCAGCTCTGTGGTCAATGAAGTGAAGAACAGGGTGCACAGAGTTCTGCTGAACTCTGAGCCGCAGACACTTTACATGTCTCTAAAAACCATCAGTTTATTTGTGCAGGAGCTGTAGCTGTGCCCCCCAGTCCCATCTGTCATGCCGAGCAACCAGCTCATAAACCAGGTCTAACAAGAACACACTTACACATGCACATATATGACGTGTTTTAAATGAGAGGGATCAAAAGCCTCATCAGAAAATCCTCCATGGCAGGAGAAAGCACCTACCACGAGAAATGTCACATTCCTTGATCTTCAGTGCTGGGCAACTGGAGAGCAAATACGTGTGATGTCTTTGGTTCTAAAAGACAGACTCGTGATGAATCACATGGCAGTGACCTCTGCAGGGGAGGCAAACATTTGTTTTTCATTATTCTGTGAAAGGGGGGTTGCTTTCGTTTCGCTTTGAACACATCAGCTATGGCAGCAGAGAGAGAAGTGATCTTCTCTTCTGATTTATTTTTCTAGCTTGTCTGAATAAATACTCTGGTGGATACACTGAGTATTGGGTCTCCTGTCTCTAGACCAGGATTTAAAGGATGCAAGTGGAAAGTATATTTAGACAAGCATGAATAGCCACCAAAATTGGGTCTCTTGCCTCTCAGATGCCACAGACTGTGAGATCAGTTATGGGACATGCTGAACCCAGAGACAGCTGGAAAGGTAGAAGTCCAGTCCCACTCCTGAGAACTCTAGCAGGAGTTTCTGTCCAGGAGACAGAAACAGCTATAAAAAGCACAACGATGTAAGACTTACCTGAGAAGTACAAAGTTGAAAAGCATATTGCTTTTGGGTGAAACATTCCTATTAAAAAAAAATATTATTTTTAACGAGACCTGCAGCGGGGACAGGGACAGGCTAAAACACCTATCTCTATGCTCTCATCTTTGGAAGAAGGAACTGCTCCTGTGAAGTTTTTGTTTTAAGGAGGAGCAACTACATTTCCTATGCTGCTGGAAATCTCTCCCAGAAAGAAAAAAACTCCAAACCAAACCAAAACCCAAACCAACCAAACAGAAAGCAACAAACTGCAGTAGAGAAGTGAAATCAAAAATTCAGAGTCCCAGGAAACGAGGAACAGATGTTGCTCAATATTATTAAAACCACCCATCTTAATCCCCTGAATTATAGTCATCGTTCAGCATTTCACTGCAGCTAAGAAGAGATCAGATAAATCAGTCATATATTGCTTCCCTCCAGGCATTATGTGTAAGTAAAAGCATCAGCTTCTCTTTGCTGGTCTGCGTGGATTGGACTCAGTGGGAGTTTTGCTTTAAGCACAGCCTGCCCTGCAAAAGGGCATCTCATCCAAGAACTTTTCCTTTCTTGTATTTTTCTTTTAAATACAGAGGAAACTTCCCACTTTGAGGTAGATAACATTACACAAAGAACATGAAGAAATAGTTGCCACTGAGAAACTGAAAATGTTACCTATTATTCGATCAATACTTCCTACTGCCTCTGTCAAACTGGACTGTCAGGGATACAGGGATGTTTAAGAGACATATTGAGACCCTGAAATGCTTCTCATGTTCTTAAATGGAGAGAAAAAAAGGTTCTCTGTCCGAGTACCTTGTTCTTTATGGGATTGGTTGGGATGTTCACATTGGAGGTAAAAATGGGAGCATCTGAAATGTCCATCTAAATGGTCAGAGAGTTCAAGGGACATTCCTGTGTGGAATGCTGAGTGGCAGCTTGCCAGTGCCAAAGCTCAGGAAGGGAAGATCTGGTATGTCAGAGGCAAAGCTGCTGGGTTTCCCCCAGCCCCAAGAGAAAGGCAAGGTGACCTCCACCCGTGTCTGTGTCTTCCAGTGTCTGTCCAGGACAGGTAAACACAGAAAGGTTGGGAATTTCCACAGAGATGCAGAAGATCTGCAAAGACACTGCTGCCACCTGCTGTGCCATTCTGCTTCTAAACCCACAAACCCACGCCCTGAGGAATTCCACTGCCCAAAGCTCATGTCTTCCCATGGGATTTGCCTGCTTGGGGTTAGAAAAAGATGGATTGCTGGGCAGGTTTCAATCTTGTTTCACCGTGCTGTACTAAGCACCCAGAGGTGTTTCACAGGGCACAGTGACTACAGCACTCACCAAGCACAGCAAAATCACTTCCACACCATCAGACCTGCTGCTTGTGGCTGGCACTGCCACCTGGCATTGGCAGCATCCACCTCCACCCCTGGAGCTGGTTTGTAGAGACCTGACAGAAAAGGTGAGGAAGGAAGGAGATCTGTGTCAGGGATTCTACACCCTATGGCCCTGCCACGAAAACAAAATCAAAGGTTTAGCTTCATGACCTTTTGATTATTTTTAAATCCAAAAATACTTAACCTTTCCCCAGATTAATTTTTCAGGATTACAGTTCCACGAAAGAGCTCTTCACTTCTCCTGAGGGGGCAGTGCCTTTAAAAGTGTTCAGGCTGTGGGTGCAAAGCTGAAATCCCACTTGCAAACCGACTCCACAAGATTGCTTCTGACCTGAAAAGAGATTGAAAAAGGGGCACCTGTTTTGCTCAAGTGATCACTTTTCCATGATTTCTTCAGATCAGAGGGTTATCAAAGGACTTGAGGCTCCTCTGCTTACAATATTTCAACACTCTGTCGTGAACAAATTAAAAGAAAGCTGATGGTACCTGTTCAGCACTGCAGATTATTCACGCTCTTGTCCAGATGACTCAACTTCGTCTGTGAAAAAGTGAGAACACCGGGGAGTTAAAGACCATTTTGCAGGAATTCGTGCTGTGAAAGGTTTGATCTTTGATTCAGATTGCAGGGATGCAGCTCTCACTGTCGTGAAGAGTGGGATACTTGCACAGAGTGAAGAACAGAGCGAATGTAAAGCATGAGAATGTAGTACCTGGAGTACTGGAGCAGTTCATGGTAACTGCTAGACAGGAATACAAGTAAAATTTAATTGTAATTGATGTGAGATTAATTGTGGCCTGGAGCAGAAGGCAATGACTGTCAGACTCCAGGACTCTCAGGTTTGCCAACAGTTAGCACTGTAATTATGTTATTTTTATAATTCAGACATTTGACAAAGTGTGATTACAATGTAAAGGAATAAATGTTATGCCAGTAACATGACCACTGCCTGAATAAATTATTGTTATTATTGCAAGGAGAATAAGATGTGGGAAAATATTGAAACAGCTATTAAAGTACTCAATTTGTAAGCATCAGCAAGGTGCTAAGGAGCAACCACTGAGTCTGCAAAAGTCAAATTGAGCCCAACTGATTTAAGTGTTTCTTTGGCACTGTCCCTGGGACATGGAGCAGTTTACAAACTGCTAGCAGGAAATTATAGGGGCTGGTGAGGGACATGACACCCAAAAGCTTCTGGGAACACAGCAGTGACTACAAGTAGGCAGTGACAGCTGTGACAAGGGTAGAGATTTGAAGATTTCAAGCTTCACTTGAAATTTCAAGAGGGCTTCGAGCAGGAAACACAAAAATGCTGAACTAACATTTTGGTGTTGAGAATAATTAAAGAAAATCTGAGAAAAATTAATAAGTAAAGAGAGATTAAAACATACCAGCCTAGGAAGGAGATAGTTGATGGGGACAGTCCTCAGATACACAATGGACTGGCATAAAAAGAATAGTGATGAGCCATTCTCCATGCAATGAGCTTGGTCCTTTTATGTTAAGTCAGGATATGTGGGGAATAACTGGAATAACAGTGGAATGCTACAGGAAGCAACTTAAGCTGTGGAATCTGCCATATGGGAGGCTTCTGAACAACAGGGGGACAAACAGCAGGTAAGAACAGCCCAGACACGCTGTCCTTCAGAAAAAGGAACACTGAATAAAGGGTTCTGCAGTTTCCTTTCAGTCATGTGTTTGATTCTGTGGTTTGCATGAGCAACACTTCAGCTTGTGTGAAGACACTACATTTTTTAAAGTAAAACTTACAGGAAGAAAAAAATAATTAAACCAAACTATGTAGATTTTAAATCTGGTAAAATAATTCAAGTAACTGCATCTTTACGTGTTAAGATCCAATGCTAACACTGCTATTCTGTGCTGTCAACATCACTAAAATCAACTCAAGAAATGTAACTGCTATTATCATACTTTTTTCTGAAGAGTAGCAATGTTACTAATAAACTAACATCCAAATAACTTGCTTTATTGTTAGGAATGCTATATAAAAATTTAGGTTATGTTCTATTTGCATGTCAGTATTTAAAAGGAACCAAAAGAAAATACATACTAAAAAAATCCAAGGGAAACCAAATCCCTGAAATTACTAACGGCAATGTATACTCACTTTCAAAAATCATTCTGTTTATGACTGATTTCTGGAACATTGTCATTCCAAACCTGAGTATTTTATTTCCACTTCTCATCAAAATACCTATTTGTTTTCAGGTAAGAATAAAATCACAGAGAAGAAAGAAAGGTTAAAAACTGTGCATATGACTTATTTTTCAATTAGTGTCTCAATGCTTATTGGGTTCTGGAGGCCATTTACAAGAGTCACAGATATAAAAATATAAAATTCTCTTTATTAATGAGATGTGCATTCGTTCAAATCAGGTTTCTTGGGATACAGCCTTCGATCTGGATTTCAGCTGGCCAGCCATTGTATCTGTTTATCTTCTGGTCAGAGTGGTTTATCTGTAAAAACAAAACAGGTTTCAAGAATGAGTATTTATTTCTCTCCATGTACACGGTAGTTTGCCAAACCTTATACAAGAGAAAGAGGTGATGCAGGAGGATTTGGAAGCAAAGTAGCACCATCATGGGTGAAGATTCTACCAGTTTCCCTCTTCACAGAGTGTTTTATTTATTTCCCAGGTGGCTGTCATGATATACACTAAACTGAATAACTTCATCCAGCAGAAGCTCTGAAGTGTGAAGAATATTGCAACAATATTCTGCACCAGCACAGGCTGTGGGCTGACCTGCTGGAGAGCATCTCTGTGGAGAAGGACATGGGGGTCCTGGTGGACAAAGAGCTGTCCCTGAGCCAGCAGGGTGTCCTGGGGGACAAGGAGGCCAATGGGATCCTGGGGGTCATCAGGAAGGGCAGTGCCAGCAGGTCAGGGAGGGGCTCCTGCCCCTGTGCCCAGCCCTGGCAGGCACATCTGCAGGGCTGGGGCCAGCTCTGCCCCCTCAGC
>JAWWMO010000001.1:114295828-114311398 GCA_035047845.1 Dendrocincla fuliginosa
GACCTCCCTTGGCACAGCCTGAGGCAGTTTCCTCTTGTCCTGTCATTTGTTGCCTGGGAGCAGAGCCTGACCCCCACCTGGCCACAACCTCCTGTCAGGGACTTGCAGAGCCAGAAGGTCCCCCCTGAGCCTCCTTTTCTGCAGGCTGAGCCCCTCCAGCTCCCTCAGCCTCTCCTCACAGGATCTGTGCTCCAGACCCTTCCCCAGCTCTGCTCCCTTCTCTGAACACCTCAGGGTCTTTGTTGCAGTGATGGGCACAGAACTGGACACAGCACTTGAGGTGTGGCCTCACCTCTGTGATTTTCACATAGAAAAATCTCCCAAACCACACTCTGATTTAGTAGTTGCCCTTAAAAATGTCAGATTTGGTTTCTCTTAAGCTTTTTTGGTTCCCTCTGCCTCTAATGATGCACAGAAATTATGTTTAGTTCAGCGAACAGATGAATAAAATCCTTCAGGAGGCCACATGTAGAACCACAGCCAGGCTGGGGCTTTCTCATTTCTCCCAGGACACCCATGAAAGCTATAAGTGCTTCCAGACCCTGGAGGAGAGGTGTTTCTTGTCCTTGTCTGCAAGTGCTATATTATAATATCCTATAAATTGCAGGTAAAACCTGAGGGAGTAATTGCCGCTGGTTATTTTCAAATGTACTGGAGCTTGCAAATGAAAAGCAACATCCCATAAAACCTGGGAGTGTGAATAATTAAAGCGGTAGCATGGGAAAAATAAACTTGAGGAGTGGAAAGCACAGGGCAGAAAGGGAAAGGAGTTATGAGAGGGCAAAAGAAAGTTAAGGACAACACTACCCTGGGTTACTTTTGCAAATATGCAGTTATTTCTGCAGGAAGTGTTACCCTGCAGGACGGCACATCAGACAATTATACCTCTGCTAATAAATGATTGGAACTGTGGAAGAGTGCCCATCTAGCCCTTAAAGTAACAATAATTTGGCTTTAAACCTAAAGTGCTATGGCTTATGGTAGCCAAAGGAAAAATTCCTCTATTTTTATTAAAGCAAGGAACATTAACTAGAACTTGGGATAATTTAATTTTGAAATAAATTTATTGTATGGGTGTTGGTGGGCTGCAGACTTCATGGAGAAAACTTTTAAGCCCTTAGGAATTTTGTCACCACCCCAATACTGTGAAAAAACCTCATCATTAGCAATCAGTGTCTATTGGTGTGGAAGTTTGGGGTGGCTCCCTGCCAAACCCAGCTTTGGCCACACAGATTCCCCCCTCCTGAGAGAGAGGAAAAAAAAGTACCCAAAGAAAATTGCAGTAAAATATATATATATATTCACATGTATTATGGTTATATACAATTAAACACTGTGAATATACAGAACAAGAATCCCAAACAACCCCAAAAGGGAAAAGGGGGGAAAAGGGAAAGGGAAGAGGGACAAAAATGGGTCAAACCAAAACCAAAACACATACACACACTCGAAAATGCAGGGAAATAGCTCCATAAAGTAACTAACACAATAAACTCTCTCCAAAACTCCCCTCAAGAGAAGCAGTTCCTTCCCCTCCGTGCAGCTGGGACACCAGTTCCTCAGACAGGTCTCAGCTCATATATAGATACGAGCTAAGCCAACACTGAGACCTGATGTCCTCCAAGCACCTGAAAGGAGGAGAAGAAAGAAACCTTCTCTCCTTCTCTTATATTCACCTGATTATGTAAAGGAATGGTGTGGAATACTTCCTTAGTTATAACCCTGTTACCAGGGAAGGCCTAGACCAAAACTAAACCACCACAATTGGAAAACTGCCATTTTATCTATTTGTACCCAGAGGAAAATTGCAGCAGGTTGCTTCATTTTCATTGCTGTCTAAAGTCCAGCGAGCTACACCCAGGCAACACAGCCAGTGTCTTGCTTGCCTGCCAAGTCCCAGGGATCCAGTGGTTCCTAGCTGAGGGGATTTTAAATAACTAAGGACTAGGAATCTCTAACATGTTTTACTTCAGGTATCTTAAGTTTTGTGTCTGCAAAAAACAAGGGCTACTGTTCTTTCTTTAGTAATTAATCAGAGATGTGGAACGCAGAACACTTCTGAGTATCAGTTCTGATCTTATTCTGGCCCCCTTCATTCTGTAATCTGAAAGCTTAGAGGAAAAACTTACTAAATATTAATCTTCCCTCTCGATGCCTGTGAGGCTGTAAGACCCTTTGGTGATAAGCAGGACAGGAAATCTACTCAGGAAACAAATGGCTCTTGCAGATACTAAATGGAACAGGTGAATGTACACAGTGTTAGTCTTGTCTTATCATCACAAAAGGCAGTCAGTAGGGAAAGTTTATGGGCTAACACAGTAAAACTACAACACAGCAAAGTTCCTGCTTGTCCTTTGAGCCAATGTACCTTCAGAGGTGTTTTCTGCATCCACCCCACTTGACCAAAAAATGAACAAAAGTGTCCTTCCAGTCCTCATAGCTATTTAATTTACATGTTTTCTGCCCGTCCACAAATGGCTGACAATGGATTTTTAATCCTGCTAGGACGAGTTAAAAGAATGTCATGATTTAAAATGGACACAGCATTTGTAAGGCAGATAAAGAACATTGTACTCAATCTTTGCTTGGAGAGGTCACAAGAACTTAAAAGGCTACCAGAAAAAAAATAGGCCACCTACCTAAAATATGCAGCTGATGATTAAGTGAACTAATTTTACCAAAGACTTGGGGCACAGGGACAACAGGAGGGACAATGTGGAAGAGCAATTATTAACTCAGCCATGCTTTACCATGTGCCTTTGCCCATAATTCAGGTGGAACTTCAGCATCCTGGTGGTGGTAGCATGAAGAGGAATGTGGAGAAATAGGGATGTAAGTGTGTATTGTAATACAATTACTTTTGTTTGTTTTTTGTTTGTTTGTTTGTTTAGTTTGGTTTTTATTTTTGTTTTTTTCTGGTATACCTTGAATGTTTTTATGAAACCCAGGAGAAAACACCTAGAACAAGGTGACAGCTTTTAGATAATCCTTCTGTGGATGTATTAAAATCATCTTCCTCAAGGTATGCAAAAATGGATCATATAACCAAGGGCAAAAAGCAAGCATTGATTACTTTCAGCTGATAAGCTACAAAACCTGCACAGCTTGTGAGTCTGGGACATCACTGGCCTGTTAAACAACACAAAGGTGGGACATATGTGTGTGGTTTTCTTATACTTTGTTAATCCAGAGGAACAAGTGGAAAATATTGCACTTCATTCAGATAGAAAATATTGACTGAGAAACTCTTCACAGTATTAGCAGCAATAGCTTACACATTATGGTCCCAAATTTAATCCTCCTTAATGCAGAGCAACCCAAACTTTTCAGAGGAGGAAGGCAAGGGCTGGGGAAAGAACAAAATGAGAGGGAAGGGAAAATCCTTCTGTTAAATGCTGGGTATTTTTACACGGCTTTGCACAATCTCACAGGATATCTGCTGTCTGCTTTCTCAAAATGCAGCTGTCAGCACACTCATTAGGGCCACAGGGCCCTATTGGCACAGACCCTGAGCAATCCCACAAACAATTCTGCAAGCCCCCTCAGTCAAGTGGAGATTGACCAGAGGGAGCTGGATTGCTAAAGTCCCTTCTATCAACAATCCCAAAGCACTTGTAGCTTGATGACACCTTGTGGTATGTCCTGGAGCTCTTCTCTGCTCCGTTCTGCCAGCACCAGCTGTCTCAGCAGGGACCAGGCTGACACCAAGTCACCACTAGAAGGTGATGCTGGAGATGTGAAAGAGCAAAAACCCACAATAAATCCACTTTTGAAGCCCAATCTGCACAGACAGTGAAAGAGAGGGATTTCTTCGTGTCTTCTAGAGAGGGGGAGGAGAGAAAAAGGTATCCCTTTTACCTGTAGGCAGGATGGCAACAGACTTGGGCAGCCACAGTGGGTTGGTATTTTAGAGCACTGTGGGAAAGGGTGGGTATTTGTTCATCAGTGGAAACAAAAATACATCAGCAGTTAAAAATCAGTATAAACCACCAGCCTAGAGTTTGTTCAAGATGGCACAACAATAAAAAAACCCAAAACTCTCATACAGTAAGAATACAGAAAGCTGAAGTAAATGTTAAACTTACCTTTAAAAAAACACTCAAAGTAAATTGCGTGTCTATTATAGTACTCCAGAACAATTCTGGGTGCACAAAAAAATGAACTTGAAAAACCACAATACCTTGTTTATTCATAAAGAGCAGTTTGATCTAACTAACAACTATAAAAATCCAGTATGCTAATATTTGTGTAGGTACTGGCAGCATAGGTCCTTGTAGTCTTTACAATAACCTGTATTTCTTGGGAAACGCTATTGAATTTCCTAGACAAACAAATGATGAGTCAAGCTATAGGCAGATGGCACTTGTAAGCCCTTAGAAGAAAAAACAAACAAACAAACAAAAAGAAACAATGAACCATTTCTTTTCAAAGAGTTTGCTTTGGTGCAGAAAGGGAAGAACAGTTAACTGTTTAAGTGGCCAACAGAATTCCACATTGTCCTGAAAAATTACACTGAGCACTTGAATTGTAACTCTTCACCTATTTGTCTACTCTGCCCTGTCATTACCAAAAAATCCATGTTCTTGCAATAGCTTCTTGCATTTCACACACAAACTTCAAAGATGTTTTGTGTAAACAGGCCAGTTTACTGGGGAAAGATGAGCAAGACGAGTGTGAATGAGCAGTTTTACAGTTTTGAATTCAATGAGCCTGAAGCCCTGAGGTTGCCCTGAAGATGATGATGGCAATTTCCAGAGCAGTTTAAGCACAAGAAAAAGAATGAAAAATTGTACAGCGGCTCCGTGAGCAGAACTGTGCAATAACAGAATCATAGAATGGAAGGGACCTTAAAGGTAATCCAGTTCCAAGCCCCTGACCTTCCACTTGCCCAGGTCGGTCAGAGCCCCATCCAGCCTGGCCTTTGGACACTTCCAAGGGTGGGGCATCCACAGTTTCTCTGGGCACCCTGTGCCAGTAATAGAGTCAGGACAGTAACAAGCAAAACCAGGCAGCTTTCTGAAGGAAAAGTATGAAACAGTGGGTGCTACTCTGTCTTATTGGCCAATCCCCTAAATTTACCTACATTCCTAATACAACTTTGCTACATTTAAATAGTTCAGGGCTTAAAGGTAACAGAGTTTTTAAAGAGGCTTTTTAGGTGCAGGGAAGAGGGGTGTGACTAAATGATCAGAGGACCCTAAGATAAGGACCTCTTAGGTAGGATATTTTAAAAAGAAAATGAAAGTGCTTTGAATAGAATTCAAACAAGAAGCAGAAGATGCTGTGAAAGGGCTCAGAAGTCGGTTTGAAAAACACACCGTGGGCTCCACCTGGTGGGTCAAAGAGCGCAGAGCAGGGTGGCTCTGCCTTGGGGACAGGGACATCCTTCTGTGTCCCTTCCTCATCCGTAGTGAAGAAGCACACAAGGACAGTCCAAAACACCACTTGAATCCTTTCCAGATGATCAGAAGCTTCATCTTCTCAACTTCATGTTTTCCGTGCCCGATTCTGTCCAATACTGGAATGAACTGAACAAAATTTGAAGCAAAGACACATTAGTTGGGAATAAGCAGGAAATAAAATCACCTTGGGACTAAACTTGCCTGCCTTCTCCTTGCAAGGTCCAGGTGGGACCTAAAGCAGTTCTGCTTTCCCTTCAGAGCTAAAGCCAGAAGTTCCAATTGCAAGTCAAAGGAAGAATTTGGATGGATATAATTTATCAGCTTTGAAGTTCATCTTGACAGGGTTTAAAAAGACGCGCAGAATAGGTTGGAAGAATTAATCATTTATTTTAAGCAGCATAAAATTTGATTCTTTACATTGGGTTTATCTGAAAATGGCAAGACCTGAAAGTACAAAGTATCAATATTTTTGAAAATTGAGCATTGAGGCTTGACAGTAAGTGGGATAGATATCCTAACATCACCTGAAGACTGAAGTAGAAAGACTATACTACTTTTTTTGAAGTTTTGATCCCATCTTCCTTTCAGTCAATGTTAAAAACTCTGTGTGATAAAAAAAACCAACAAAACAAACCCAACCAAAGACACAAAAAATCAGGTGAAGAAATGCCTCTACAAGATGAAATAATTTCCTTAATGGTGAAATAATTTCCACACTTCCTAAATAACTATAACAACTGATGTAGTATTAAAGTTTTAAAAGATCTCTGCATCTCCATGTAAAATTCTCAATAAAAAACGTGAACTGCCTGCTTCAGATTAGGTCTTATTTTATCACTCAACCTTGTCTATTTTATGCACACACAGATTATTGGCTCTCAAAGCAATTCTTTCCAGTAATTCATGCCTTCGTGCTATCAAGAAATTGTCAGTTGTCTTTTCAGTACCACTTCAGCATTCTCAAGTCCATTTTTTCCCCCCCTAGAATTTTCCAAAGGACAGCTATGTTGCAAATGCAGCCATTTAAACACTCATAATCCCTCTCTGAAAACACAGGAATAAACATGCCCTTTGCAGGTTTGACTTGGCTCTGTGAAAACTTCCCTCGTCAAAGGGGGATGTGATGAGAGGATTGTTGCAAACAATGTTGATTCACGTGTTTCGCCTAAGAACAATTTGCTGTAGAATCAGAGCAGGTTGAGGTGCCCAGCTGGAAGGAGCAGAAGTGTCTCTGCCATCAGAAAGAGCCAACAGATCACAATGGTCCAGTGCTGGTATAAAAAACACAAGGCCTTCAAGGAAGGAGCTGTCAACTGCTTGAGGGTGACAATTCCCACAGCTCCTCGTGGTCCTTCTCTTCACCCCTGTATTTTCTAAGGAGAATTTACAAACAGGACCAGTGAGGAAGACCAAGTGGTTGAGTATTTCCAAGTGGGAAACAAAAGAGGTCTGGGAAAGAGAGATCAAATTGTGCAGAGGAGTTCCTTGAACACAGGAAAATTCAGGGACCACTGGAGCAGATGAAGTTTTGGCTCTAATTCTTCTCCTATCACTACTGCAAGTATTTTCAACCCAGAGTTAATTTCTAAAGCCTTAGAAACTATTTTAAAAACGATCTGTGAATGGCAACAAAACATCTGCATCTTTTGTTAGAAGGCTGACTTTTGGATATGGAGGTCTTCAGCTTTTACAAACTTTTTATTGGGTGGACGCAGGGGGTGAGTGGGCCAGAAGACAACCAGAAAAATCAGATTTACAACCAGAGAATTAGCAGGACAGCAATTACACTAACACACATTTATTTTATTTGATTATTACCAATTGAAAAGAACAATTATTGAAGGCTACTTCCTTTCAAATGCTGAAAACTACCTTTTGTGTTTTACTTTTTGGCCAGCTTAAAAGAAACTCTGCATGTGCTTTTGCAGTCTAATCTAAAACTCCCAGTATTTCAAAGACTACCCTACCACAAATATCCACCCAAAGCAAACAGAAAACATTCTTTTATTACTTCTGTACAGTCATCGATGTCAACATGTTTTATGACAACCCTTCTTGTTGCTTACGAGCAGATACTGATGGGGGTGAGACACAGCACTGTGTGCTTTGTTACACAGAGAGGGGAATATTCAGCAATGATTCTGGGCAATGATTCTGCTTAAAGATGATTGTGCCCCATATTCAGCTGAGTGGGGAATACCCAGTAGCACCAACAGGCACCTTTAGAATGCTGGTTTTCTAAATATTCAGATGACTGAACCCTTGCCAGAGAGACTGGGAACTGACTGATGTGACTCCTACAGCAGCCTCTGCTGTCACTCTCCCATTTTGCTCTTCCAAGGAGCCTCAGCCTTTATCTGGAAGCCTGGAAGAAGACTCAGTTATTTAACATTTCACACCACCAGGGCCCTTCAGCTCAGCACAGCCCCTTGGTCAAGTGCAAGTCATAGCAGTGGCTGTTGTGGTACAGATCCACCTCCTGAAACCAACAACCCTATTTGTGCTAACATTCCCGAGGAGCCATTACCAGGGTGCTGGATTACTCACAAGCCTGGATTAACATCTAATTAGGCTTCAGAAGCCAGAAAAAAATAACTGGTGCAGAAGATTGCTTGTATCCCATTACCAATCTGTCTTCGCTTCTCTGAACAGCAGCAAGAACTACAGCAGCCAGAAATGAACAATTTATCAATCAGAGAGTCAAGTTTGACAGGAACTAATGTCTTGGTAAATTGTACAGCCCTTTCTTAAAAGGATCAATCTGTTATGCTCTTGCAATTTTCAATGAAGTTAAAGGTAGCTTACTTATTTATTTCTTTCCATGATTTCCTTTCCTTGCACCTCCATAGGTCACTGCACCAGCCCCCTTCATTATGCAGCTCATATTGCTACTTATAAATGTCTGAAATCAGGATATCACAAACAACCAACCAGACTAGTTGTTGGAAAGCCATACAGAAATTAAAGAAGCCTTTCAGCAGCACAATCATTCTGGATTATCAGCCACTTTAAGGACCTCTCTCTCTCTGAAAATGTGCTATGTGAAGCAACTCTCAATAATATTTGATATTTTAATATTTTTAATATTTCAAAGGAAAAGGTTAGTAGACAAATGGCTCATCCTTCAGCGAAACCAGCCAAAACACAAAAAGGGACTGGGTAGGATGCTCATAGGTTGCTTTTAGTTGTTAAATTTAACTGTTGTTGAGCACCATACACGTTTAACCAGAGATACCAAATCCCACAGTTCTATGGTCATGGCAAGTTAACCTGCACAGCCTCAGAGCTGGGAACTGGAATGCTACACTGCCTTAATATATTCCCTTTAGACTGATCCAACACACAAAGCCTAAACACGAGCCCTTTCACCTTAAAAACAGAACAATCCCCTCTACCTGATTTCTTTTACAGAACCTGAACAAAAGGCTTGTTAAAATGCTTCACCTGTTTTCTTCGGCATTTAAATTGAGGCAGAAAGGCCATGATAACATTTCTAAAACTTGCGAAGGCAGTGGGATAGAACCAACACATTCCCCTGCCTGAACTCAGGTGTAAAACTAGTCGAACTCAAATCACACCCCTTCAAATCCCTCGTGGTTGCACTGATGGTATCAATTTCCTAAAAGGCTGCATCCAGTGAAACACAGCTTTCTGGCATTCTCATGGTACATGATATTACATCCACATCTGAAGCATGCTGGTTCAGCAAGAAATATTGATACCTGTACCAGGAATGATTTGCAGTGCTGTGGTTTGGAGCATCCTGCCTTCCACAATAAATACGGGATATTTTCCAGTACCATCTTTACTCAACGCTCTGGGCTTTTTGTTCCCTCAGCCCCCTTATTATTTAAGATGTGGTTTAATCTTGTATCAGAAGTTAGTAACAGGAACATAAAACACCTCACAGCCGTTTCTTTTTTTGTTTTTAAATATATCAGGGAAAGAGATCACTAGTGACACACACTTGGTAATACTGTAGTCTGCCACTGTATTTCATCTTCCATACAAAAATGCTCAAGATCATTACTTTTCTTAATGTGCTGTAGGCTAAAAATGAACCCTCAAGGGTTTCTATTGCTCTTCTTGTTGCCAGAGCAACAAAGCAATACTCACCTGAATATCTGCCAGTGTAAGTATCAATTTACAAGCCAAGATGAAGTTTGTGCTGCTAGCAGATGTCAGGAACAGCATTTTTACTATAAGCCAAATGTTAGTGGCAAGGGATGCCATGAAAACTCAAGAATATATTAGTATTTCCTTCGTGCTACTTGATTATTGCTCCTATAACTCAAGTGTTTCTATTAAAACATCTTGACCAGTGACATTCAAAGTGGAAGGGTAAAACTGAAAGGCTTTTATATGAAATCCAGTGCACTAAATTTGTTAACCAATTATGAAGAAATCTCAATTGGCACCAGAAAGCATACTCGGAACCTTTCCCAATAAATTCCTTCCTAAAACTCTTGGTGGTAAGAAGACAGGAGTGGCTGGGGTGAGGGAAGTGAGGAAACTTCTTAAGAGCATACAAATGTTATTTATTATTTATATATTATCTGAATTGGAAAGGGGTTTATTGTTTAACACTGTGTCAATCCAAGCTTCAGACTGTGTTTCTGTTTGAAACAAGTGACAGAAGAATTTCTTCTACTGCCATACTGTGGAAAAAATTAATGAATACAACTTGGAAATTATTTGTTATGGGTAAAGCCAAACCCAGGAGGATGATATGGAACTGAGAGTTATGAGATATTAAGAGAAACAGAAAATAGAACACTGGGAAAAGAGCTAAGCTCTATGGTTTCCTAAATTTCTTGTTGTTCACAATTTTTCTCCTAAAAACTAAGTGCCAGAGGAAAAAAGAGACAAACTCAAAAATTTCTGTTTGTTTCCAATTCCAAGAGAAATAATTTTCAGACCTTGGATCACAACATCAATTACTTCACTCTACTGAGCCAAGCAATCTGAAAACACAAGAATTAAAAGGGAAAGAAAACCAGAGGCACTTCCAGTGATGATGTGACATACACCAGTTAGTTAAAACCAAAACACAGTGTTTTATTTTCACTCACATGATGTGCACCTCTGTAAATGAGGTGAAATAATTCCTGAAAAAAGGGAAAAAAAAGAAATCCCTCCTCATTCCATGCAGAGTCAGATGCTGAGGCAGTGTGAATCAGAGAGCTCTGTGAAGGCATTACAGGCACAAAATTGTCTAGGCAAGGGATTGGGAAATTCACAGCTATGCTTCATTGTTTTTTTCTTTCCTTCTCTCCTTGTTTCCCACATGGAAACCACCCTGCTATCAAAACGCAAAGGAATTTTTCCTTTTATATGTATATGTATATAAATACACCCCAAGATAATTAATCAGTGAAATGCTTGACTTTTTATTGTTTATCCTTCGAATCCAAACACTAGGCCAGTGTTAAAGAGAAGCCATGGAGGTCCTGCACTGCTCACTGGCTGGAGGCAAAGAAAATACCACGTTCTGACCTCAGCATTAAGACCTGCACTTGCAGAAGGGAAACCTGGCCAAATATACTCTTCCCTGCCCTCTCCCACTGTTGTTTTCAGTCTGACCATGTTTGTTTTCAGCCAGTCAGTCCACACACACTTTTCATTTGACTGACACAGCAGTGAAGTTAAACTGAACATCTCCAGCTCAGGTTGGAAAACAAACAAGCACTAAAACTTTCACTTCACAGCCTCTCCACAAAGACAAATACTTCTCTTTTGAACTTATAGTTGCTGAGCTCAGCAAAAGGAAAAAAAAATAGGTTGTCTTTCTTATTTTGTCGTTTCCTTTTTGTTACATGCTCACTAGAAATACCAAAAGACATCACAGAACACACATCTTTGCTTTATTGCCTGCCCAAACATATGCAGATCAGCCTTTGCTAAACATCAGTCAGCCTCAACTCAAAAAACCCAACAAACACACCCACATGAGGAGGGAAACTGAAAGGCTTTTTCTTTCTTTTTTTTTCTTTTGTGCACCAAAGTGGAAAGTCATGAAATATTAATTTTTATAAAATCCAAAAAGAACTCAAAGCCAAGCAGTTCCATTTGTTTGTATGGAGCATCTTGTGCTTCAAGCCCAGTTCTAAGCTCACCAGTGGTAGCATCCTTGTAAATTAAGAGAGGTAGTCTGGTTTGACACTAAGGCTGAACGAGTTTGTTTCCCAGTTTTCACCACCTCGAGCTATTTTCTGACAACACTCGGGGAGGGTGACCCTCTCAAGTGGCAGCAGTGATCTGGAGGAAAAGAAGCCACAAGCCAACATTTCTTCTTGACCTCACTTGCTTCTCTCTGCTGCCCAAGTCTGAATTTTTCTCCCTCCCCCACATCATAAGCACAGTTTCAAAATAAATCGGTGTAAACAGAAAGCAGGATTCATTTAATGCAATTAATAAGAAAGATTATTAAAGTTTTTTTTTTTTCTCTTTTTCTACAGTCAGGGCTTGATTAGTTAGAAAATACTGACAGGTCCTTTTTTTGTGAAAAGAGACGGACAATTTTGTTCAGACAGTGGAGTGGTTTTTTATCTTTTTTTTTGTCATATTTTTAAAAATTTTTTTTTAAAGAAGGTATTGTTGAGAGCATAAAGGCTCATTGTACTGCAGTAGCAAATCCAGTACCGTAGCACTTCAGAGGTGGTTAACAGTGCTTTGGTTCCAAAATCAGTGTTAGAAAATAAAGCTATAAAAGTTACGATGCAGGATATTTGGTGGGATTTCAACAGCAATCTGAAATGAACATAGAAGGGACTGAGGCATTGGCTTCTTCCCCTTGGCAAAGTTCTTTGCTCTTGGTTCTGTTCAAGTCCCAGGTTTCGGGATGAAGTTTCTCACTTCCACCGATGACGCACCAAGGAGGATTCGTCATTGACCACGTCATTGTCCGTGTAGCGGTGCTGGCACCGGGGTGGAATGAGCAGCAGGATGATGAGGACAAGGAGGATAACTCCACACAGGCTCATGAGGGCATAGGAGGCAATCCACAGCACTGGCTCGTGGAAAGAAACGCTGGAGACGCAGTTGCTCGCGACATCTGCTGTTGTGAACGGGCCCTCAATCTCAGAGACGGGAGAGCCATCAACCTCTGAGGAATTGCAAAGAGAAAATCATTAAGCCTGTAGACACCACTTGAAAGCAAATAACAAGAGGTCTGGCCTAAATACCTGCATCTCCCTTTCCCTCCCTCATCACACACCTCGTGTTTTATTGTATTTCTCAGTGCAACACAAATGCTGAGATCCCACATGTATAAAAAGGGAATCTGAAGCATAAGGAGACCGTGACACTCCCACGTCCACACAGGCTGGCTGTGAGAAAACAGACATTTAAATCAGGTCTCCCACAGCCAAAGTCAAAGCCCAAACCACTGGATCACTTTTTTCTCTCTGGACTGATCTTTGTGTTTAAATATTCTACAACGTCTACACTGGTGCAGGTCAGAGCCAGGGCAGTTTTTGTTTGTGGGCTGCTGCTGAAAGAGGCAGCCCTGCTTGCCCTCACTCCTGTCCCTCCCTGCCCCTTTGGGGTTGGTGCTAGGGAATGGCAGGCTGCAACTCGCAGATCAGATGGAAAACCAACCTATCATCACAAAAAAAAAGTGCCCAAACAAGGAATTTTTCACCCAAGTGAACCAATCCCTTCTCCAGTTGTAAGTGTGGGAAGCTTCCTTTAGCAACAATACGCTGTTAGAGTGGGCTGAGGCTGCACCCACAGCACCCTGACACTGGTGAATACCAAACACATGCTCTAAACTCATCAGATGGTAAAAGACTACCCAGAAAGTCTGTGGCAGAAATCCTTTCTGTTCAGAGTCCCAGGACTGGGCTTTGTCTGCTGTGCAATTGTTTCTTCTGGACATCTCACCCTCTCACACCCATTCACTTGTCTCTATGAAGTTCTGCAGCAACACCACACTAAACCACATTTAACACTAATGTGAAATACAAGGCTACTTGCAAGGTATTACTACTTAGTAGTAGTTTGAAGAAGCAGGGGGGGAAAAAAGCAGTGCAATTTTCCACCTTGGAGATGGCTTTGAAAATAAACCGTCTCTAATTACTCATTATTTGGCTTGAGTGCCATAATTACCGCTATTAAAAAAGACAATACAAAACTGTTGCCATAGTGGCTGACATTTTAAATTACATTTTGAGAATGTCTGATAGCACTTTGGCTTTCTTCCCTCCAAAAATAAATAAAGTTTTCCTTCACACTCTTCCACCCCCAGAGAAATTGAGAGGAAATTTGCCTAAATTCTTCAAACATAACCTGAACATAAACTAACAGTCACACACACTTAGCATACTACCCATGACCTGAATTAGGATCTTTTGGTGTATTTTCTTGGAATATCTGGTGGTAGCTACCTACAATACTTTCATGACCTTGAATAAATGAGATTTTCTTCATTACTGATGATTACAGGACAAAAAAGGTACATCTGGGAAAATGCTATTTTCTAACATTTCTGTGGAATTTAACACACACTCACTCACTCACTCACTCACTCAGCAACTTGGGTGGTTTGCAAAGGAAGTAAATCTGGAATTAGATCAAATTTATCATAAAATCATAAAGTGCAGCTTGGAAGGGGCCCCTGGAAGTCACTAAAACTAACTCTTTGATCTGAACATCCTGTCTCAAGAAGGGACCGGATCCAAAAGCCTTTCCTAGTCATCCTGTAAACAGTAGGTTATCAACAGGCAACTTGAAACTGTTGGCCTGAATAAGTCTTAAAGGGTTTCACATAGTGAGGAAAAAGCAATTTTTTTCCCCTGCTATGTTGGAATAGTTTCCTGCAGCCATTTATCTAACCTTCCTCACTCTTGGCACATCCTGGAGAATGAAAATGGCCCAAAGAGTGCTGTGGGATAAGCCAGTTCTCATTTCTAGCCAAGCCTCAACAGTAACTTGGGAGTTCAATGAAATTAAGGTTTTTAATCCTGTTCCCGTAATTTTTGTATTCGGCACATACTGGTTTAACACCTTCTATCATGGATTTAATTTAATGTTAACACTAAGAAAGCACAGGTCATTGCAAAGCCACACCAAACAGCCTTTTATATTTCTCTGTTTCTGATGATTTATGCCCCCAGCAATTCCAGTTTAATTTATGCCCATGAACAGCCTCCCAAGCTCCAAATAAATGACATTAATATAGTTGCTATGGAGGACAAGGCTGGCCTCCACAGGAAGCCAGTCAGGCAGCTTAATCCCCTGCACTGACGCTCAGCACTCACAGTTGTGGTTTTCTGATGAAAGTAGTGTTAAATATGGAAACCACAAGCTGTGAAGAAGCGAATTCAGAATAACTGGCACATCCAGCAAAAATGTCATCTGCCCCATGTGAGTGGAATGTGACAAACCAGGATATCTTGCCTCAGTCAGTCAGCTGATTCCTCAAGAAGCTCAGTCCCCGTGATGCTTGGTTAGACATATGTATGAAACATGGACAGAGGGACAAGGAGGAAATGTCTTGGAGCACCAGCTGGGTATAATCGTGTGCCCAAGCTCATGAAAATTCCAACTGCACTTCCATTCAGCAGTTCTTGTCTCTGCAACTATGTGAAGTGGCCAAACTACGCTTCTGGGTAGCGATATTCCCACCAAGGTGTTGTTATGGTGCCCTGATTATTTTTCTCAATGAAGGAGTGCTGCCAAAGCAGTTGTCATGCCCTGTCCCCTGCTGACCATCACACCTTGGCCAATGTGCTCTGTCACCAATGGCTGCAGCGTGACAGGGGCAGGAGGCAGCACCAAAACTTGCTAAAACTGCAACAAGGAGGCACTGGGAAGAGTGAAAGGCAGGAAAACCTGGCCTGCAGTATTTGCCAAGTCTCACTCTCCTGCCAGATGCATTCAAAACGTGTCTTTCATCACTGCATGGTCCCTCTGTTGAGTGACACATATCAATGTTTAGGCTTTCTTTCATGGCAAGCTCAAAACCCACAATTCTGAACCCATTAACAATGGAGACAGGAAAGGAAGGAAAGAAACAAATGGAAGCAAAGGATGGGAGGAAGAAAGAGAGAAGAAAGAGAGAGAGAGAGAGAGAGAGAGAAAGAAAGAAAGGAAGAAAGAAAGAAAGAAAGAAAGAAAGAGAGAGAGAGAGAAAGAAAGAGAGAAAGAGAGAAAGAAAGAGAAAGAA
>JAWWMO010000001.1:114311498-114336193 GCA_035047845.1 Dendrocincla fuliginosa
AAGAAAGAAAGAGAAAGAAAGAAAGAAAGAAAGAAAGAAAGAAAGAAAGAAAGAAAGAAAGAAAGAAAGAAAGAAAGCAAGCTTTAAAAATGCCCTAGAGCTACAGCTCAAGGAGGTAATCTCTCTCCTTCCCCCCTCTATCACCTGGCTGCATTAAGCACTCAAATGCTTTCTACCCCTACCCTCTCTAACACAAATATTGGAGATTAAAGCAGCACTGTCTGTCCTAGTCCTTTTCTCATGCAAATCTCAGGTGGCACAAGGTTTTCCAGGGCATTGACCACTCCTGTTTGGGATAGAGGCTTGCATAGGGGTGCACATCGTTTCCCTCCTCTCCCATTGTATAGTGTTGTGATGCCAAAGCAATGTCTGAGCAACAAGGGGAGGAGCCCCCCAAACTTTTGTTTTTAATTACCTTTGGTGAGATAAGATGAATCATGAAAGAGATAGAAAGTTAATTAGCACAGTAAAATCAGCCAAAAATTTATCACAGAATATACTGAGTTGGAAGGGACCCACAAGGATCATCGAGTCCAACTCTTAGCCCTGCATGGGACCATCCCCAAGAGTCACGAGCTCTTTCACATCTCCTCAGCAACTAATTAAAAAAATCATGCCTTTCTACTTACACTGAGAGAACTATTTGTTTAGAACCAACACAAACAGCACAAGTTTTAATGTGAGACCCATTTGTATCTCAGCTCTTTCTTTGTGAATTTCCAGAGGCTGAAGAGGCTCAGTTTACATTAAGAGTAAAGCATGAATAAGGTCCTTCACTGCACGCTGCAGAAGTTAGTTGAAGAACCCATTTATCCAAAATTTAGAATATGAACTACACAAAAATGAAGCTGCCTTAAAAACAGGGACTTGTCTGATGTAACTGTGGGGAAAACTGCACACACAGACAGATGTCTTGAGAACATCATCTCTGTGAGAGGGAAGAACACAGTGAAGATACCCAGAGCTGAGGCTGATTCACTTCATGCCAGAAGACTGTTGCAACACAGATTTTTCATTTTTTTTTCTTCCTTTGAAGTGTGAATAGCTTGGAATTGCTCAAAAATATACCCTTCACACTTCATGAGTAACCACACTTTTCCTCCATCAGATAAGTGGCCAAGGTGTTTCTCTGACACAGCAGGGGTGTCCTTGCTCACCAAGTGCTGAGCAATATTCCTCTTACCTGCACATGGACTCACTGCAAAGCCCACTCTCCTCTGGGCTCTGTCAAAGATCACATAGAAGCCTTCCATGACTGTAGCACCAATAACTAGAGCATTTGTGGAGGAAGAGATGCCAAATCGGTAGCACTGCAAATTCTCTCCTATTCCAAGGATGGGTTGAATGTAAAGCTATTAAAATAAAAAGAGATCCAGAGTGTGAGAAGCCACACCACACAGTAGTCAGAAGTTCAGTCCTCTTGATTTTTATAGTCAAGCACTCAAACTCCACTGGAATTAGGGAATGAATAGGGGCAAACATGCACATGATTTAAAACTGGTCAAAGCTCACATGCAGGAGAGAGGCAAAGCTCTTGGATTCTAACTTTAAACTTGAACACAGTCAGTCACTATGTTTTGCTCAACAGCAAATTCACAAGAGCCACTTTTTACTGTATGTTCCATATGGGAAGGGTGGCTGAGAAAGAACTTGGGATATGAACTCAAATTAGAGAATCACTTTATTATTAAAAAAAATAATCAGGATGGAGTTGATTCAGAGAGCATTCAGGGTCAGCTTCAAGGCTCTAGATTTATAAATTCAAGTCACATTTTATCCCTTGTCTCCTCAGGGAAGATGAATGACTGCCAAGCTACATGATCAATACAGAAAAAGCTTATCATAAGGCTTTACTATATTTCAAGTTAAAATGTACTTAATAGGTTCATTCTCTCCTTTGCTCCTGTCTGTCCCCTGAGGTAAAAGACTGTGTTAGCAATGTTAGAGGATACCAGCCTGCATGGCAAACTATACTGGGAGGGGAAACCAGAGAGGAAAAATAAACGTAGCACGTTGTATTCCAAAAGCTGGGATGGAATATTAATAAAAAATAAATCAACAAAATTACAGAAACCGGTGAAGAGCTCACAAAGGGTCATTGCCAAGATTTTCATATTCAGAAGAAGTGCTCCAGCTCAAAATGCCACCAGCAACAAATCAATTCCCTTCCCAAAAGGAGAAGATCAAAATGAGCAGAGACATTCTGTATTGACATCTGATGTGGCTAAAGTTCATGAAAACAAAACAAAAACTTGCCTGTTTTTCCTGACAAATTGAAAAAAATCATTTCCCAACCACATGGACTGCACTGAGAGGGAAACTGGGCTCTTCTTTTTTGGTTTCAGGTTTCACAAGTTTGTTATTTTCCCTATTTAAATTTGATTTAAAAAGATTTCCCTTACATGCAAAAAGCCAGTTCTCTATTACTGCTAAAATCAGCTCCTATTTTTTATGAGAATGTGCTTTATAATAGTAAAAATAAATGCATAGTGAATAAACACAGAAAACTGAGACCTGTGGTAGGATAGAGATCCGGAACGACCTACTGGAGTTTTCATCCCTCAGGTAAATGGAGAGTTTGGGAAATAAGGCCCAGGGTCTTTCAGTTTTATCCCAGCAAGCAAGCTGGGAACCAGTCCAGAAACCAGAAGAGAATTCTTGTATCTATTAAAAGAAAAAGAATAAAAAATCAACAGATTACACACACTTTGATAGATTTTTGTAAGTGACTACTACCACTAATTCCTCCATTCCCATGGGGAAATTCAAGCATGAACACAAATCCAAGCTGCTTCCATAAGGATCAAAGCAAAACCCCAAAACCCAGCACCCAAATCGAGGGGCATCATAACCCAGCCTGACTTGGAAGAAGAAGGAAGAGGCAAAATCAAGTGTGGCCCTCCCTTTCCCCCCCATTTGAGTCTCAATTCTCCACTGCTGCAACGAAGAGCAGTGGGAAGGCTTTCAGTGCCTCCTTATCTCCTCTTGGACCCAACACCAACGTTTTGAAGCAGCAGACACTTCGTAAAAAGCACAAACCAAAACACAAACCCCATGAATATGTAATAATGTCCCTTCCTCACATACCTCCAGCTTCTTACTGAGCTTTTGGAGTTTTGAAGCCAAGGGCTAAGCTGAAAATCTCCTGGCATTTAAGGGAATCAAGGTTTGCTATAGTCAATGGGAAGAAAGACATCCCTCTGTCTTTTTTGCTGCCCTGCCACTCACTGCCAGTGCAACCTGACATGCTTTGGAAATAAGGCCCATTAACAGTACTTTGTAATATACCCATGGAACTAACAAAGCCAAAAGCAAACCCCTACAGAGCCTGTGTGGCTAAGACAAATATTTCGCCTAATGCTGTTGCTCCCTGAAGTTCACCTGCTGCCAGATCAGAGCAGAAACCTTCCTTGTCTCACTGCACTACTTTGTGCTGGTTTTCATTCCCCCATGAAGCAGCATTCAAGGCAATACCTTGTTCTGAGGCTGCACAGCCAAAGCCTTCCATTTGGGTGAAAAAAAAATAAATTATGGGCTCCAGCCTCTCCACTCTCCTCATTTATACTTATCTGTGATATTGATTATTTTGTAAACATCAGCTCATGCATTAGTTATATGGCATGGTACAGGTGACAAGCACTCACCCTCTCCACACACCTGTCAGTGAAATATTTGTTAGGGCTGCATAGAGACTTCATACTTTCAAGTGCTCATCTTTGCTCTTGGGGCAACAAGCACAGACTCATGTGAACAAGGAGAATTAAATCACAAACAGGCTGCTTTTACCCTTAACTCTCAATGCAGGGTTAAGTACATCCCTCAGCACAGGACAGAACACCCTGCCCCTCACAGCTCAGTCCCAGGCCAGACCTACTGCGAAATGCAGTTCTCCTCTCTTGCCGTTTTGTCTTGGAAAGCAGAGCTTGTGATCCGAGAAAAATTGCATGATAGCATCTAGACTGGACAGGCCAAGTGTATAAAGTGCTCTGTTTTAAGTGTCCCTTTAATTTCCCAGAAATTACATTGCATTTACTTGCCTTACTTCTGTATGCTGAAGCAATGCACTGGGGAGATTTGAGTGTATGATACCTGAAGGGCTATTAAAATAAAGGTTTTAGGTTTATTTGAACCTTCTTTTCCTCAACTTATTAACTTATTATTGTGTTAATGCTGTGAGTAGACACACTGCTCTGACTTCAGCTCAGAGAGGTGTAATAGGGGCCAACCCTCCGTGGTTCATCTCTGCCCATCTATAAAAACCACCGCCCTCCAAACCTACCAAGACCAAACTGCAGCTACAGCTGCTCCCTGAAACACTTCAGTCCAAATAAGTAAGGTTTGAAAAACCATCTGCACCACTAAAGAGCACAAAGCTCTTGGTTTTTAATGGAGCTGAATAAAGGAACGTGCCACACACAGTTATCCCAGCATATCTGAGCAGGGAGTAACATCTGGCTGGGAAGATCATAACAAGCTAGTAGGAGCAGACTTGTTCACCTGGTTCACCTGTGGTCAGAGAGGTATTCCTGACTACAGCAGCTGATTTTATGTTTCACTGGTGCATATCCTGCCAGAAGCACAGAGTGATAAGAATACAGCTGTGATGCCGCAGTACAATTGCTGAAAATACTCATTTTTCTGACACCGTTCCTACACAGCTGGAATCTGATCCTTATGTCCTATAACTACTTTTTATTTAGCAGATGATTCCCTTTGCTTAGAGCTGTGAAAGTAAATTTTGGGGTGTGTGGAGGGAAAGGAGTACAGCAGTGAAGTCCTTGGGATTAAAAAGAAACCCTGAAAGTTACTTTAGGCATTTTTAACAGGAAGAGCAAAAATCATTGAGCAGAACGAGTGAGTGGTTCCCCTCTAATAACCTTATTGATCAGTCCACTATTTACTTGTCATGTGGAAGGCCCTAGTCCAAATGTCCTGACCAGCATCAGAGAGGAGTGTGGACTGCTGTGACCCACTTCACAGGAGGATGCCCCATCCACAAGGTGCCATTACAAGAGCTCTTGGGGTGGCTCCTTTCAATTCCCCCCCACTGACTGAATTTGTTCCAGTCAATACTTAAGTGTTTTGTAAAGAGAAGAACTTGTAACTGGTACATTTATTCATACCAAATCTCTGCTCTCCATCAGGTAGGGAAAGGACCTCAATCTTGAACTGTCAGCATACAGGAAAATATCCTGTCTTTTGGGAAGCTGGTTACAGTATTTCCTGTCAATTGCTATTGTCTGATTGTGATTCCAGGGCAAAAATATCAAAACTGTTCACACTGAAATATCTGGGATTTATTCTTCATCTTTAACCTTGTTGTTCTCTTCCTTGTATTGAACAAAAATTTATGAACAGTTTTTATTAACCAGAAAATGCTGCTTCAGCTACTCTACATGCAGAGAACTCCACCATCCCCATGCCCTACTTATAAAGCCCACTCTATTTCCAAAGAAAGATGCTTTTGAACATTAATAATTCAATAATGAAGGTCAAAAGCAGCTTTATTGATAGGAATAATCCTAATGAATGGCATTTATTCTAGACAGCAAAAAGCATTATACTTGGAAAGGAACTGCTTGCAGCAGCAGGTTCTTCTACTTTATAAACACTCTGTTTTGAATGAAAGGACTGAGTTTTGCACCCTTAATACTTTGAATCAGAGCAACAGGGATTATGTCTATGTTTCTGAAATGCTTGGAACAAAATACTCTGTCTCTGCTGTATTTCTGATGCATTTCCATACACACACTTTTGTCTGTACTTGCACTCCCCCTTTTCCCTCCTCCCTTTCCCTTTTCCCCTCTTGCTTTCCCTTTCCCCTCTCCATCAAAGACTACCAGTCATTTCTCACTTATTAACGGGAGTAGACCAGGTAAGATTCTGCTCCCCTCAGGTTAAAAAAGCTGTGACTTACAGGGCAGGCAGCAAAGATGACACTTCTTTTTCAAAGACCATGCAATCATTTAATAGGAATTTCACATTTTGGGCAGATTTAATGCCATTAGCTTACCAGGGACGTGCGAGCTATTGCTTGCACCACAGCACTGAAGACTTTCTCTGGCAGACGAAGGAGTGTGGTTCCGCTGTCTACTATTGCTTTATCAGCATTGTACTGGGGAGGGGAGAGAAAAGGGAGACAGGTTGCACACTGTAGTAACTGTAATGCAGATTCCACTGTTTCATAACCATAACAAAGCTGTTCCTTTCCTTTTTGGCAGCTGGCTTCCCAGACCTGCATGTCATCCCTGTCAGCAGCTCTCTCTAGCTGATAGCTGGAATTCAAATGAAGTCTGAAAGCAGAAGCGAGATACCATCAGCTTAGACACAAGAGTGAGTTTATCTGCACCACTCAGGAAATTGCTGTGTGCCACCACAGCTGGTGCAAATGGCCAAACTGCTGGAAAAAGGAGGAAAGCCCAGCCCCTCTCAGAGGGGGCAGAAGCACTTTCATGTTCAGTACAGACAGGTGCCAAGCACACACGTCTAAGCCCTCAATCAAGGTCTCTGCCACCATGGAGACAACTCACCCCAGCCTAAACACACTTCAGCAGCCTGTTTTAGTGGCTGGCATATCTAATTTAAGCATTGCCAGAGAAAATTAGGCCTTATTACGTGTCAGTACTGGCTCAAGAGTACAAATGCCAAATGCCACACCTTTCTTTCTCTCTTGACTGCTGAAAACCACTGAAACACAGACAACAGCAAGTACAAAGAAACTTGAAATTTCAGTCTTGCTGTCTCAAAATCTGCACAAAAAAACCCCAAGTGAACATTTCTCTTACTATTAAAACCCTAACTCGGATTAAGAGATTTCAGGAAACATCAGATACAGTAAACGAAGTATAAACTTTTTAAAAAGTAGAACTTTCTGCATGAACCCCTTAAAAACTGTGGAGGGGGGGAAAAAAAGACAAGTAGCAGTGACAGCTGTTTGCATTAATTACTTTTGTGCCCAGCTTAGGCAGCAGGATTAATATAACTGAACACTGACATGTTTATGGCATTGTCATAAGACACAAGATAATATACAGCATAAGCTACTTAGGAAGAGGTCAAAAAGCAAGTGAATTTAAAATGCATTGGTTTAGACGTTATCAAGGCACACAGAGTCCCTTTGGCGCAGTGACGAAAATAAAACCCACCCAAAAGTAAAAAAAAGTAGCTCTGACAGTTATTTCTGCATTATTTCTTTTTTGAAAGAGCTGCTATAGGCTGCCATACAGAGCTGACAGAAGAGCAAACAGAAAACCATTTATTATACACTCAGAAACACTTCTAGAGAGCAGAAAGAAATTTCAAGGCGTTGTGGAGTCCATTTTAACAGATTTGCACCACAAATACACAATCCCTGGTATCCTGGAAAGCCACCCTTGGAAAAAAGTAGTTAGGAGGGTCAACCAGTAACAAACCCCATGGAAAATGCTGGGAGCAGCAGGATGGCTCAGCCAGGGACAAACACCTGAATTTTCATGCTGTGTACAGTGTACTGGCAGCAATTTGCCTTCTTGGCCTTCCTGGTTAATATTTACCAGGGCAGCAGAGGGCACTGCCAGCAGCTCAGGAATTCTCCCAGCCCCAGCCTGCCAGGCTCAGGGACACAGCTGTGCTGTAACATTGGACACATTCCCAGCATTGAAGCAAGGGGACAACTTTTCCCTGGCAAGGAAAGGAGTAGTCTCTGGTGAAGGTTACAAATAGTGTTCCATTTCCCAGAAAACAACTAAGAGGAGAGAGGGCACATAGTTCATCATCCTATACAGTGATTCATGCATCCTCTGCAAGCTCCTAACCAGCCAAACTTTTAATCATACCAGCTCTATTTTACTGCTCTTCCTCTAAACCTCTGTGGGAAGATTGCCTGGGATCAAGGAAGGATCCTTGTGTATCAGTGACCAACGTGCTGTGCTAACACACACAGTGTGCTAAGAAAGCAAACCCGGGCTCAGAAAAGAGCAACAATAACAGGAAACCTGTGCAACACACCGCTGGATTCTTTAAGTGAGTTGTTTTCTGGAAACAGCGTGGATTAAACCATTAGCACAAGGGCTCCCCTTCAAAAACATGTTGACTGTTTTCAAAGGCAAGAAAGAAAAGCAAACATTGATGTTAGAGGACCAGTGGTTTTGCTTTCCTACAGTAGAATGAGAGAGGCATTTAAATAGACCTTGTTTTGCGTATTAAGTTGAAAGACGCTGTGACTAATTTTAAATAATTTATATGGTGATATGACTTCCATATTTTGTAAGGAAATATAATATTTATGCCAATGTAATATTTTAATCATGAATTTCACTTAATTTATATGAACTATAAAACTTCAGAATTATCACATCTCTCATGGTTTAACCCCAACCAGCACAACATCCCAATAATTTCCAACTAAGAGCACAACTATAAGATAAAATTACAATGTCTAATAAAATTGGGGCATGAAAATTACAGAACTAAAATCAAAACATGCATAGCAACAACCAACAGTAAAAACCAGATAAAACACAGGCATACACACATATCTTCCATAGGAAAAGAATAAAAATGAAACTGCTTTGGAATAAAAATTGCAACAACACAGAACATTATTTCTAATAAAAACCAGAAAATATATCTGTCAGGAAAAATAACAGGCAAGGCATAAGAGATCAAAAGTAGATTACAAAAACATAAAATAAAAAAGGAGCCATAGGATGAGAACTTTATGAAGCATCTCAGGATGACACCTGCCCTCTGCCATCATGAGTTATGTGCTCATACAGCTCTACAGGGGTCAGTCCAAAATCTCCCCTTTTCTTTGTTTGACCAGAATTGCTTTAAACCCCTTTTGATTTGATTTTGCCACGTGAAAATCGTATGCTGGAGGTGTTTATTGTCTCCTTGAATCACTGCAGCATCTTCAGTGTTTAGACTGAAACAACCCACGAGGCTGAGCCCTCCCCAACCCCAGCAGCCTGATTTTCAGTGGATTGTTGCCTTAACAATTATAGCTTAGATCCAAATTTACTGGAATACTATCAGTGAGTTTTAAAGTCTTCTGTAAAGCAATTTTAGCATGTTTAATGTACACCCTGCATTTCATGTGGCTCGCTCATTTCTTGTCAAGGTTACCACTTCCCAGAGGAGACTGTGATACCCATCTGCCTGCAAAGAACCAACCTGATCAATTAGGTGATTTTTCTCAACCAAACTCACATTTTATATAGACAAAACCACAATGGCAAATACCTCTCTGCAGTCCAATTGGAGGTTCTGACCCCCGACCTCCAGTTTGAGAATTTCAACCTGGTAATACCACTCCTCTTTGATGGGTGTATACCAAATATCCCCTGTGTACAGACTTGGTTCAATTCCACCCAGGACCTAAGGGAAAGAAGAGAACAATTCACATGCTTTAAAATCCCAGATGTTTAGTTTGGGGACAACTATATGCAAAAAAAGAGAGGGAATATTTAATTGTGATACTCATGGCATCAACATTTTAATTTAGCATCATTTGTAAGGATTTTACTGACGAGTTTGTTGCCAGTAATAAAGCAGTGTGAAACATCTAGACATAAAATACATCGTGCTTCAATCAAACAGAATTCCCATATTGGGCCAAATTACCAGCATCTTTATCTAAAAGCTGCCACTGGCTTTATTATGAAAGCTCCACTGCTTCAAATCAAAACAGAATCTTCAGGGCAATGTATAAAATGGGCAATGTATAAAAACGGGACAGAATATTAAACTCACATGTGATAAATTTCCTTTATCAGATCAGAAAAGCTTTAAAAATGTCCAAGAACATTTCATTTTTCTAACACACAATGGAATATGACCACCTTGTCATTGATATCACTACTGGCTTCCATCAAAACTTAGGCTGAGGATGACTGGGAGCACAGTGGGCTCTCAGACTTTGACCTGAACTAACAAAAGTGAGTTCTCTCTTGGGCTTCATCTACATGAGTAGCATTTATAGTAAATGAATTCACTGCAAAATAACTATCTGTGATCAACTCCTGTGCTGATATGCTTATTTGGGAACATTCATTCCAACTCCCAAATCTAGATACATAAAGGCCAATTCTTGATCCCACTAAAACTGATGGAAAGACTTTCCAGAGTAACAACAAGCAGGAGATCTGATAGTCAGATTTTTTTCCTTTAGTATGTTGTCAACAAGAAAAAGAAAAGACCCTTGATTCCTCTCCCCCTTTTCACATCATGTTAAAAAAAATATTACTGTAGCATTTTGATGACAATGAAAAAGTTTATCAGCTGAGTAAAGGACTACTCAGTTTGAGAAAGGTAGCAGAATCTGCCCTGAGGAAACACCATAACATTTATGTTTTTCTTTGTTAAAAGAAGAAATGTTTACTCAAACTTGTGAGAGGAGAAAAAAAAAATTGAGAATGAAAATAAATAAGACAATTGAGTTTTTCATGAGAGCTTAACTTTTCCTTAAAAACCCCTGAAAACATCATATTTAAACATTAAATTTGGTAGAAGTAGGATAGTCACAGAAAAGAGGGAGAGAGATTAACAAAGATACATCTTCCCTCTCCGATTGACAGATACCCACAAGACTACCTCCGTTGGTACCACTTCCAGAAACAGGGAGTCCAGCACCACACATCTGCAAGGAGAAAATGTTGGGGATCTTTGCCTGCCTCACAAGAGAATCGAAGAAGGTCTCCACAGAACTAGAAGGCTTGAAGGTGTTGAAAAACAAAACAAAACAAAACAATTGCAGGATTTGTTAAAAAGTTTCTTTGCAGAAATCAGCAAATCATTCAAACAAGGCCACTTTTCACGAGTAAATTGAATTTCTGACAACTAGGTGATGAAAGTTCTAGACATAATATGTCATTAAAAGCCCAGCATCTGTCATTTTCCTGTTTCTGTTGTTTTTAAAAATAATTTTACTCTTGACCACTGTCACTGTCGCTGCTACCAAGTCCCTAAAACACAAGAGTAATTTTCAATTGCAGTTTCTAAACTCAGACAGTGGTTTCAGGCAGAAACTCTCACTGATGTTTCCTGTTTGGAAAAGGCTTTGGGTTATTAGAACAGACAAAAGCAACTTGCCCTTCACGCTTTTCCAGAGGCAACATTTCAAAGTCAAGACTTTCAGTTTTTCAACATAATTTAATTCTAATGAACTTTGAATTCAATGGCCCTTCATCCCTCTCCTTTCTTTTGAAGAACTTCATATCCCAGCACACTCACTCCAACTGCTTGCTGGCCAACAGGCTCTTCCCTACACTTTGCTCTGCAGTTATCAGAGCATTGAACTTCACTGTAATTCAGATTTCTGTGCAGGCAGGTCTCATGACAGGCAGAGACTCTGGCAAGTGTGAGGAGCCAAGGGCTCTTACTACACAAAGGCAGAGCAGCTTCACAAGTCAACTACTCTTAAGCCTTCAGAAGAAGGGAAAAATCAACACCCTGAGTACACTATTTGCCCAAACCACGGCTTGAGAGGCAGCTCTTCTCTTTCTGCTGACAGGATATGTCAAGTCAACAGCAGAAGTCAATACAAGGCTCACACAGCTCTTGAACAAGGCAGAGTCGTCAGGCAGTATTGAATCATTTGCTCTAACTGGAGAGATCTCACTTTGTGATGTGTAAATTGAGAACTGTGACTATGTAGCATTCCAATCACGTTTTCAGTTTTAGATTGTAAGCTCATAAACTTTAGACTATAAATCTGGGGGTTTTATTTGAATTTCTGCCTGAATTTTCAACCTCCAGAAGACCATGATGTGCTTGGTTCTGCATTCATGGAAACACTGTAGATAATATTTGTTCTGAAATTATCCATCTATGCCCTCCTTCTCAATTTTTACTTGATGAATAGAGAATGTCTTAGGATGAACTGCCAAGGGCTTTGCCAAGTAAGTTCATCAGTCCTTAGACAAGTCTTGAGGATTGTCATCAGAGCCATAATACCACCCTTCACACACACCAGAAGACTTAGGCCCATACTCTGGTACTACAAGCTCTGTAAAAGCTTATTTGTTCCAGAGCAGCTAAAATCAGAGTTTTCATCACCAGAAAAGCCAGAATTCCCACATGGCAATATGGTACCATCACAAACCGATTCATTCTTTCTGCAACAAACATTAAAGATCCAGGAAAGAGTGGCTGGAAGGGAGGAGTCTAACGCTGACAGATCATCTGCTCACTCTATTTTAACAGCTAGATTTCTGTTTATCATCATTGTGAAAGACAATCACTGGGGAAAGGATGATTTACCTTGGCTAAGGCATCGTAGGCAAGGCCAAGAATCCCGTGCCATTTAACCCCTGGTAAGAAGAAGTTCTCTGACTCCAGAATGGTAGCAATGTTGACGGTGTAGCTGCCATAGATTCCTTTGGGTATAGTAATGACATCTGTACCCAGCACTCCAGTCCAGCTTCCTTGGCTGTACTTAACTGTGACATCAATCCCTTGAGATCTGTACGTGCTTGACCTTTAAAAGGAAAAGAAGCACTTATGCACAAGCTGTTCATCTACAATGCAAGACAGAATATATTCCATCTCAATTGTGCCCAGAGAGAGGGGGAAAAAAAATTAAGTGTGCAAAATACATATTCATACTGCTTGTAAAAGCAGTAAAATGCAGAAATAAAACCAGAAAATCTCAAGGCCCTGTTTTTATGCAGAAGCCATCAATAACTCAAACCTTCACAATGTGTGCCCTTTATTTTAAATCTAAGGTATTATGTGACCTGGTGCAATGTGTCCCTGACTCAGACTGGTCCATCACAACAGGAGCAACACTCTGACTGGAGAATGAATGTATTAAGTGGTTCTAGGAAATGAAAATATGCTGAATTCAAATCAAAAAATTGAAATGCTAAGATAACTGAATAGCTGTAGACTAATACCTCATTAATATTCTTAAAAGATCCATTTTGGGTAAATTGGAATGCTATTGTGAGTATCAGCAGTAAGACAGGGTTTTTAAATCTGCAGTTTGGTCTATTTATTAGGAAGTAAGTAGACTTGGATATTATTAACAAATGATTCACTGATTTGGAGGAGGAAAGGAAAGAATTCTTTCTAGCCAAGGTAGCAAAGGCAAAGGAGCAGTTAAATATGGCAAGCAAAGGAAGGAAGAAAATCCTGTTTGGAAGACTTACCACAAACATTAATAGAAATCTGAATAGATTTTTCCATTTAAAATCCTGTAATCCCTAAATATTGCAAACATATTCCACCCACATCACTACCAGAGCTACAAAAGTTTTAGATTCCTCACAATTTATTTTGGATCCACTCCTTGGCATAACAGCTTCCCCTTTTGAACAGACAGATGATCACATCCAGTTCGTCTGAACAGATTTTCTTTTCTTTTGACAGCTTTTTAAAAAGTAAGTTAAGGAGGGAAAAAAGTGTGAAATAATTTTACAACACCAACTTTCCAAGCGTAGAAGAATAGGAAGTGCAGGTGGTTTATCAAGTGCAGATACTTTTATTTACCCAGATTTAACAGCCACATGAAGTGGCTTCACAACCTTGTGTATTTGAGCTCATCAGCACAAAGTCAGTGTGGTTTTGCTTATTATGAGGAACAACCTTTAGACAGCAACATGGAAAAGTCCCATCCATTAAAAGGGATGCTTTATCACACATGTCCATATGGACCATGCAACTGACCTTCTTCCTAGCTAAGGCCAGCCTCTAATCCTAAGCAGCTCTTCACATTCCTAAGACCCAACCATCAAGGATTAACATCCAAGACAGCAGAAATACATGAGATAATATTTCAAAATGCATGAATTCCAGAAACACTGTTACTACCTGTGCCTGGTTAGTCCTACTGCTACTGCTGTTTCACTTGCTGTGTAATTCTGCATTTGTATGACACTTACACAAAGGAACATCTCTGCTCAGACAGGACCTTCAGAACACCTCTGTGATACTGGCAGTGGATTTTATAAATCAAAATAGCCTGAATAGTTAGTGAAAGCTGGGGGGTTAGGAAATGAAAGGGAAAGTACAGCGTTCTTCATGTACGAAGTGTCTGGCTGGGCAAGAGAAGAGGAAACATCTGAAATCAGAGAGAAAATTGAGTGCTGGGAGAATAAAGTGAAGCAAATCTGAAAATGCAGACAGTGTGTGACTGGCAACAGCAGCAACACACAGCTCTTCCTCCAGAAGCTGTAACAGGCTGATGGATTGAGCTGTGGACCAGGACACAGAAAAGATGGGTTCATTTTCCAGCACAGCTGGTGAACCTTCCTGTGGAAAGCCAGGACAAGTCACTTCCTCACTCTTTGTGCTTCAGCTTTTCCACCTGCAGAAATGCATATGAAGGCACTCATCTCATTTGTAAAGCTCACAAATGCCATATTGAAGGAAAGACCTTATTATTTCCTTCGGTGAGCACAATTCCTAACATGGGAAGGGATCTCACATAATCCCTGTGGCAGTAGATTATATTCTGTTCTGCAAAACCACTTCCCACTCCATCTTTTTGCCTGTCATCAGCCACTCTGAGAAAAAAAACAATCCAACTCTTCCAGCAGGACAGAGTGCAACTTAGCCTGAGGCAAGGAAAAAGATCTCCCAGACCATGGTGCTATAATGACCCTACTGCCTTCTCTCCCCCTTTCCCAGTTTCTGTCTTCTCTCTAGAGCAGCCAACAGAAACATGGTCCTCAAACCTCAAATGGATCTCAAACCTCAGCAGAGCAAACCAGAGATGGGTTGATTTTCTCTTGCAGAGTTACTCCTCATTGCTAGCATACAGCATTGAACAAAACAAATGATGATATAAGTGAAACAACCAAAATGTTATTTCTCAGGTCATGATTCCTTCGAAGGAAGCTCAACATGGCAACAGCAAATCCACTCCATGCAGAAAGCCCATCTGAACACCAAGCTCACAAAAAAACCTTTGAGACAAAGCAAATGTGAAAACATAACAAATTACTGATTTTTAACCAAGAATTCCCATCTAATTCGCAGGGCTTCTGGAAGAAGTTTATAATTCACCCCAAACCACAAGCTGTGCAGTGTACACAACCCAACTCACAGCATTGTACTGCAAGGCAGCAGTTCATTTTGCTTGCTGGTATATAACTTATTGTATTACCTCAATTTACTGCCTATATTTTTCTTACCTCCCCATCTCTTGGAAAGATCAAGTCTCGAGCAGCTTGCTCTTGAACCTTCACATGGTGAGGCAGTAGTACTCACACTGAAAGAAAACTGAATACTGCTGCTGAATACTGAAAGCCCTGAGCGTGTCATGTTGACATATTGCTGCAGAGCTATCACAGATAAGTTGGGTTCAAGTGTAAAAAACCCTTTATATGTCTGTTTAAGTAGCTCTTTTATCATAAGCAGTGTATTCAACAAAACTACTTGTTATTTTGAACAGCATGAGAAACAAGCACCATGATTTCTTCTCAGTCCAGGACAAATTAGGCCATTTTGCAAACCCTTATGTGTCGTGGTGACTTATAGAGCATGATTATCACAGCAAACTCAGAACTTTCCACAGCAAAGTTTTGTCAGAGCCACTCAAAAGCCTGAGCTGTAAAAGAGCTCATGATAACAACTCTACTCATTTCATACAGAAAGAGCCAGATAATTAAAGTGCAGAATTATGTGACACAGATTATACAATACACAACATCATTTAACAAGCTAGTTCTAAAATTGCTCCAGGAAGGCTCTTCCTGAAAAACACAACCTCTGGGTCCTTTGAAACAAAGATAGTGCCCTTCCTATGCACCCTCCTCAATTTCAGTCATAAAACACTCATGCCTTTCATTTCAGATTATGATCATCTGAATGAAATTAAACAAAGAGCGTGGCATCAGGAAATCCAGACCCATCACTCTCTTTCTCCAACACAACATTAATATTCGAATAAGCACACATCTATAACTCAGACCCATTAACTTAACAAATTACTATCTTTCTTTCCCCTTTTCTTCAACTTGCAGTTTATGCCTTTGGAAGCCACTCCATGACAATATAGGGAAAAACCAGCAGAACAATTACCAGATGAGAGGAAACCTCTTTATCTAATTTTGAAGTGTCCCATCCAGCATGGAAGGAAAGTGCCCAGATGTCACTTTTCTCATTTACACATGGGTAAAGGTCACTCTCAGGTAATTATACAGATCCAGATGATGTGATATCAAGGGCCCTGTCTACCATCTGTGCAAAATCATGACAACCAGGTGTGCTGGTTTGGGCTGGGGTAGAGCTAATTTTCTTCATAGGGGTTTGTGGTTTGGATTCATGCTGAAAACAGTGTTGAGTACAGAGATGTTTTTGCTACTGCTGAGCAGCTCTTGCACACAGTTGGGGCCTTTTCTGCCCCTCACCCCATCTCACCATTGAGCAGGCGGGATGTGCATGAGAATTTGGGAGGGGACACAGGCAGGAGAACTGACCCCAACTGGCCAAAGGGATATTCCACACCATATGGTGTCATGGTCAGTATACAAAGAGGGAGGAAGAAGAAGGAATGGGACATTCAGAGTTATGGTGTTTGCCTTGCCAAGCCACTGTTAAGTGTGTTGGTGCCCTGTTCTCTGGGGATGGCTGAACACCTGCCTGCCCATGGGCAGAGGTGAAGGGATGTTGTGTTTTGCTTTGCTTGCCCATGTGGCTTTTGCTTTACCTGTTAAAGTGTCTTTATCTTGACCCATGAGTTTTCTCACTTTTACCCTTCCGATTGTCTCCCTGATCCCAGCGGTGGGGAGTGAGCAAGTGTGGGGGAAACACTCACGAGTTACCTTTTGTGAGATTCAGGTTGGACAGTTAGGAAATACTTCCTCCCCAGGAGAGTGTGGCACAGCACTGGAACACACTGCCCAGGGAAAGCATGGATTCTCCATCCTCAGAGTTTTACAGGATTTAGGGGCACTCAGCCATGGCTAGACCTGATCTGGTGACAGCCCAACCTCATTTGGGATACGTGCAAGGCGACCTACTGAGGTTTCTTGCAAACAACATTTCTGAAACATCCAACTAATTTCATTGGGGCCAGGAACCCTCCCAGATGACATTTATTTAAATGTATTTTGAATACTTAAAATGGGAGAAGCGTGGTGTAGCCAAGTTAAAGCATGCTAACAGTTGCACTTTATTCTGAGCACATTGCAGTAACTCCATCAATCCAACCCAAAGCAGAAACTCTTACTGCAATTGCTCTGGACTGTAAAGTCTTGAGTTCGAATAATTTTGCAAAACCTCCTTAACTAACTCTTTGGGACCTAAATTTCAAGGTTTCAGTATTAACTTTATATCAAAGTTCCCAAAACACTGTGTGCACTGAGAACACTGATCAGAGATCTTAACCTTCAAGTGATTTCGCAGCCTTTCTCAACACACAACATTTGCTGTTGCTGTTTCTAATGGGTCATGGTTCTTATGAGAGAAGCTTTGTCCTTCCAGTCTCAAGAACATCAATTAAGAGAAAAGGGAGAAAGAATGCTTGTGCTTTTAACTGCAATTAAGTTTTCCCTAGCCACGACCTGTGGATGGGGATAGCGGGCATGGAAAACTCTTCAGCAGCGAAGAAAGAGCTTTGAAGTGTAAATTCTGGACTTTCCAGACCTGTATCATACAGAGTGAAATATCTCCATTACCATCTCAATATATGACAGGAGGTAAGGCTATTCTAGTAAGTAGTAAGGAAATAATGGATTTTCTTCCATTACCAGTGCACCTTTTTGGAAAAAAAGTGCAAAACCCCATGATAAAGTATGTAATGAGGTAATGAGAATGGTGATACTCTGCAGCCTCCCAGCCCTCTAAGTATTTTTATCCATAAGTTTCAGCTAAAGACAGACACTGAGTTTTGGGGAAGTTTACCTGAAATAATTGAAACTAGAGAAGGGCAGAAAGGAAGGAAGAAAAGAGGGAGAGTGATTCAGACAGACAAAGCTGTGCTTGGCTGTGATTAATGCCAGCTTATGCTAAACACAGTAAATTTAACACACAACAAGCACCAAAACCACAAAGTTGTATTTTATAAATAACAAGATTCATCAAGTTCTGTCTAGATTGTTAACTGGCTCTTGAGCCAAAATAAGAAACAAATTAGGTTTTGACTAACTAATTTTGCTTTCGGATGAGATGTCAAGTAACAGATGCAATTACCACGTTTTAATTTTTGTTTTTGAACAAAGGCAAAGTATATTTAAACTTTTAATTCCTTCCAAGACTATTCAGAGAAGAAATTGTCTGGAATTGGTGTGATTTTGCAGGCAATTTTCACCCTGTAATCTCCTTCCCTTTTCACCAGCTCTCACGAGCGCTGTGCTCAGAGCTCTGCTGTGCTGAAATCACTGGGACTGTTCAAGGTATCAGGCAAATAACCCAAAATTCCCATTCAGGCAACGAACATCCCACTCTCATGGGATATCAGAGGAGCCCCAAGAACTGCTTTATCATCCTGCCTTGCAAGGAGGAGCCAGAGTTTAAAAGACACCCTAACCCATCACAGGACAGGTACTTACAGCTCGGCATTGAAGTAGGAGGTGACATCAGGATCAGGCACACCTGCTACAGCAAAATTACTGCTCCCAGTGTCAACCAGAATATTCAACTGCCAAAACAAAGGAAAGGAGAGGTGATTTGCATAATCAATTAAACAAACAAACAAACTCCATTAGAATTTTTGTCCAAACCACCTTCAGTTTTAAAATCACAATGAACACTGCCCTGAAAAATAAATTTAGTGTCACTTTTGCAGAGAAGAAAATGTTGCTGCAGGCCCTTCAAAACAGCTGATCATGCTGAAGTGCTTTAAAATAGTCGTGTTCCTGGAAGGGGGAAAACTTGCCAAGCCCATATTCGCACAGCAGATGAATTCCTGATCATCTCAGATTGCTTTTTGGCCCAAGCCATGTGTCTCAGAAACTTGGCTCATCCGGGACACAAGCTGAATTACGGACTGTTCAAAGCACTGTTTGCCTTAGAGCTTCTGAGTTCTCAAGGCAAGGGCTGGGTGCAGGTCTGGGCAGAAATAAGAGGCACAAAGCTGCCTCATGGCTTGGAAAACACGGGAATGATGCCCGGTTTATTCTCAGCAGCAGCAACTTACTACAGCCTTCACCTTGAAAAAGGAGGATGGTGGATTTACAAACACCGTGAAAAACACTGACTGAAAGGTGGCCTAAGAGTGGGCCACTTGTTTGTTTAACTGTGAGGGTGATTTTAGGCTGAAAATTGCCTCCCAAAACCACAGGGACAAAACAAGATGCCTCCTTTCCCCATTTGGCTCGGGTGACCAGGCTGGTTCACCACAGCTGCACGATGGCTTGTGCTAACACAAAGCTCAAGGGAACAGCAGCTGGATGCAGGAGCACTTCTTTCAGGGAAACCAAGAAACGGCATCAGATGTAGCGTCATTAAATGATGATTTCAGTCAGTCAGAGACACACTTTGTCCTTGCCCTTCACTGAGTGCTTCCCAGGGCTTCTTGGCATATCCATTAGGCTGTGATGCAAATCAGAGCAGGTTCCTCAACTACAATTACCAAAAAAAACCCCTCAAAACCCAACAAAATAAACCAAACCACAACAAAACCCCAAAAAAACCAACAAAACCCCCTGCAATCTGCCATATCAGGCAGCTACTCAAAAAGAGATGGTAGGAGCAGGTACTAGCAAAGGGTGATTGCCTGCTCTGGTTTCAGTGTGGTCTCAGATTGGCTTAAAACAATTGTGAAATGACACCCTAGGTAGGAGGGAACACCTGCTCCACAACAAAATATTAAAGAATTAGTAATTTTCCTATAGGAGGGAGTGAGACATGAAGACTTGGTGACCTGTGGTTTTTTAAAGCCAGATCCAATCAGTCCCTTTGTCAGTCCTCATCACTCCTTAAAAAGTGAGCCAGCTTGGGATCTAGCACAGAAGGGGAACGTGGGAAGGGTAAGGGAGAATGGTCAGGGAAACAAGTTCAGTGTTGACAAAAGAAGTGGAGAAACAAGGCTGAGCTGACAAATGAGAGTAAAGACAAAGAAGGAGAAAGCAATTGGAGAGGATAGGCTAAATTCTTCTTTATTAAGTTTAAGACCAAGCAAGGACAAAAATGTGCAGTCAGTGTTCAAAATCATCTTTGGTTCAGTCGTAGAGTGGGAGGGAGGAGATGGTTCCCCTTGTTTCACCTACTTAATATAGAATGGGACCGAGGAGCTCTGAAATTAAAACATGAACACAAAACAAACTAGTGATCTGTGGGAAGCCCTTCTGAACTGCACTCACCCTCTGTCATTGGTATTCCCAGTCCTAATCATGCAGAAATTTTAAGACTGAAAAGAAACAAACCCACAACCTAAGTCAAGTGCTTCACTGCATCCCAGATTTCAGATTAAGCAAGGACAATACATTAAAATTTATTTTGCAACCACATGAGCTAGACAGAGACATTTCAAAACAAAAGGACATCTACAAGTTCACCTGGCTGAAGAAGCTGAGGCTTTAGAAGAAAATAAGAACCTCTGAGGCATGACTTGCAATAAAAAAATCCAAAGTTTGCTGCATCCTTTGGTTTGATGATATCAAAAGCCTAATATTTTTTCAACTACCTAACAAAGTACAAACTATTCATTTCCCCCCTCCCCTCTCTGGGATAGAAATCATATTAAAAATAAATAACAAAGAGCAGCTCCAATGTGTGCATCCATCAGGACCAACAAAATCTGCCTCAAAGGGGTGCTGCAGGGCTTAAATTAATTAGCTTTTCCAAGGCAGTGTGTGATGCTTGAGTAATGGGCACTATACAAAAGCTGTATAAATACAGGGAGGTGTTGCCCAGCCTCAGTAATATGCATGGCACCATACACAGAGGAGGACTTGAGGGGAAAAAAAAACACCAAACAAACAAAATATGACACATATGAAAGATATTTTACCCCCGCACCTTAAATACAATGTTATCATCACAGAATTCACAAATCACTGAAGAAAAGGGCAAATTTACTGCCCACAGTACAGAGCGAATCAACTTTTCCAAAAGAAAAGAGATATCCCCCACAAAAGAAAAAAAAAAAAAAAGAAAAAAAGAAAAAAGAGAAGGGAAAACACAAAGCTGGCTAACCATGCAAGCCAGCCCACTCGGACACAGCAGTGTTCACATGACAGATCTCTATTGAGCCTGACATTCCCTATCCGCATGTTTGTACTTAATGAGATGCAGGCGGCCAGGGCAGACACTGATTTATTGTAGTCCTCACAATAGTGCCAGTGATTAGCAGCTCAGTCTGGGGTGGGTATAACTTACTGAGTTCTCCTTCTCCCCTGGCTACCCTTTGGGTCTGAATTTTCTTCAGTGCCTTCACGTCTCATTAAGAGCCACTTCCATGTGGTCGCCACCGGAGCCTTCTTTAGTCCACGCTCCCTGCTGCTGGTTTTGTGGTGCTGCTGGGGCAGCTTCGGGGAGCTCTGGTGAGTCACAGCTGAAGGAGCCATGGCCAGGGCTGCCCATCCCACCCCATCTCGAAGGACTTGGGGGTGCTGGTGGATCAGAGGATGGACATGAGCCAGCCATGGGCTCTGGCAGCCCAAAAACCAACTATGCCTTGGGCTGCATCCAAAGCAGTGTGGGCAGCAGGACAGGGGAGGATTGTGCCCTCTGCCCCCTCAGGTGAGACCCCACCTGCAGAGCTGCCTCCAGCCCTGGGGGCCAGCGCAGCAAGGACATGGAGCTGCTGGAGAAAGTCCAGAGGAGGCACCAGGATGGTCAGAGGATGGAGCAGCTCTGCTGGGAGGAAAGGCTGGGACAGCTGGGATTGTCCAGCCTGGAGAAGAGAAAACTTCACGGTGACCTAATTGACCTGAAGGGTACAATAGAGATGGAGAGAGACTATTTACAAAGTCCTGTAGCGGCAGCACAAGGGGGAATGGCTTGACACTGAAAGAGATTGGGTTTAGATTAGATAGCAGAAAAAAGTTCTTCCCTGTGAGGGTTGTGAGAGACTGGTGCAGGTTGTTCAGAGAAGCTGTGGCTGCTCCATCCCTGGAAGTGTTTAAAGCCAAGTTGAATGGGGCTCTGAACCTGGACTAGTAGAAGTTGTCCCTGCCCATGGTAGAGGGCAGTGGAACGAGATCATCATTTCCAACCCAAACTATTCTATGACTCTGTGATCTGCAGAGGGCAGCCCTGCCCTCTCCCAAAAGATGAGGTCAAACACACTGTGTGACCATTTTCCAGCCACTGCATTCGCTGCCCAGCTTACTAACAAAAACAGAAATCCATGGCACCTCCACTGGGTTCCCCGAGCAGTCTGCTGTGACAGCTGGAGAATGGCCAAACCTCTGTGTCCTTCACCTTCCTCCCACAGGGACAGAAGACCCTGACGCTGAGGTAGAACCAGCAGTGGTGGCAGCATCCTCTCCAGCTGCCCCAGGGGTGGCAAACCAGAGCTCTGGCAGGCAGGAGGAGCAGACTCCTCGGGTTTATTATGGCCATCGAGTGAATCACTTCCTGTCACTCAAACCCGATTAATTGGTGGTCACCTTGTTTTGTCAAAGATTATCACATGAAATCATGTTTTGCAAAGGCCGTGTTGGAAAGACACGGCTGAATAAGGCTCTGAAGGAAAAACTGCACAGAGACTGCTGACCGATCACATGCCCAGCCTTAAAACCAGTGAAAACCTACTTTCCTTTTGCTTTTGGAGGCACAGAAGCAAAGCCTTGTTGTTTTGTTTGGGATTCTTTTGTTTGTTTGTGGTTTCCAAGTTCAATTTCAGACCTACATAGCAGACGCTGAGAGCAAAAGCAATAGGCTGGTTTTTTTCCCCCTGAAAGTCACCTTCACCACAGCCGTGGGACATAAAACCTGCACCCAGTAAAAAACCTGGAGATTATTTTGCTGGATGCATTTCCTCTATGGAAATACTGTTGTTATTATTAATAGGAGGTTCATAAAGATTCCTGTTATAGAGTAAGCTAGACAGGAACATCCACCTCTGCCACGACAAACTTACAGAGGGAATCTGACACTCCATCTACATGCCATTAAGTTGTGGTTATAAAAAGAAACAAATCCAAACCCATTTTCTGAAAGTCACGAACATTGAAAGTAGAAGGTTCTTAGGTCACACATTTTACATTTTTTTTTTCTACTCTGAAGGGGTAGACACACTAAAAAACCCCCAGTTTTTATAATGATTTTTTCAGCTGGAAATCAAACACACTATCAATACTTGCAGGATCCCTCAAACTTTCCTGCGCTTGATTTAGCTCCAACATCAAACAGCGCTTTCTGTAAGCTAGCCCACTTCAATAATTTACCACTATGTCTTTAATATTTTTAAGTCTTCCATTGCTGAATGTTTGATATCAGAAAAAAACCAACTCTATTCATGTGTCATCTTTATTTCATTCAGCAAAGCTTTGGCTGGCTGTGTTTCAGGCACCTGCCCTATCTGATGCATCAGGTGATGACAATGTGGTGACATCAACACCAGCCTAGGCATTATGCATGCATCATTTAACTGCCTGGTGAACAGCAATTTGCAGTTACCCACCATGCATTCAGAAAGTGATTTCCTTCACATTTTCAAGGAAAAGTAATAAAGTGTAGCAATCATTCAATTTCTGTTGCACAGAGATTGCTCCCAGCCCTTAGCAGGGACAGACCTTGCCTCAGTTCTGTTACACACCCTACTCAACTTCATAGAAGTTTCTCATCCCAGCGTCAGTTTGAGGATGGGAGTTTTTGGTAACTTTCAGAAAAATATATGAAATAAATCCTACAAGTGCAAAATGCATCTCTTTGAAGCAGCTCTCTGCACGATTTAGCATAGACAGCCTTTTCCAGGTGTGGAATCCCAAGGCTTGCATGCAACCCTGTCCCACTGTAGCTGTCAATGTGATTCCTTGGGTCATCCACACCAAGTTCGAGATAATCTCAATCCCCCTTAAAAGAAAGGAAAAATCCATGTAGTTTTTTTTTTTTTCCAAGCTAATGGAGCTGATCCTTTTAGGTCAAGCAATAAAGTCTCACCACTGGACAGACTACAGTCTCTACAACTACTTGAAAGGAGGTTGTAGTGAGGTGGGTGTCAGTCTCCCCTCCCAGGTAACAAGTGACCAGGACGAGTGGAAATGGCCCCAAGTTGCACCAGGGGAGGTTTAGGTTGGATATTAGGAAAAAAAAATCTTGGAAAGTGTTGTAAAGCATTGGACCAGACTGTCCAGGGAAGTGGTGGAGTCACCATCCATGGAAGAGTTCAAAACACATGTGAATATAGCACTTGAGGACATGGTTTAGTGGTGAGCATGGTGGTGGTGCTGGGTTGAGGGTTGGACTTGATGATCTTAGAAGTTTTTTCCAACCGTAAAATTTCTATGATTCTATGAAGAAACCAGACTGCAAAAATGTGTTTGGCTCTTCATTCCTGCTTCAGCTGAAGCATAGGGGATGGGAAAAAAAAAAACAAACCAAAAAAAAAGGGATTAAGATTTGCACAGAGAGGTCCATAAATACAATAATCAATCTCATCCAGCCTTACATTTACGCTGGGATTCAGTCAAACCTTAATGATAGACAGTTGATAATTCCACTGCCCATGCCAGCACAGCAAAGAAGCTGGCTCTGTAAGAATACATAGAAACACTGAGTTTGGTTTGGAAATGACCTCAAAGATCATCCAGTGCCACCCCCTGCCATGGGCAGGGACACCTTCCACTAGCCCAGGTTGCTCCAAGCCCCGTCCAACCTGG
>JAWWMO010000001.1:114338131-114363137 GCA_035047845.1 Dendrocincla fuliginosa
TGATGAGATCCCCCTGAGCCTTCTCTTCTCCAGGCTGAACAATCCCAGCTTTCCCAGCCACTCCTCATGCAAGAGATGCTCCAGCCCCTTCAACGTCTTCGTGGCCCTTTCTTTGCTGGACTCTATCCAGTATGTCTGTGTCTTTCTTGTCCTGGGAAGCCCAGAGCTGGAGAAAAACACTCCAGGTTTGGCCTCCCCAGTGCCCAGTAGAGGAACCCAGAACACCACCCAGCTCTGGCTGACAATTGCACAGCCACTGGTGGTGGTGGAAGAACACCTCACCCAAAGGACTCTCTGCAGCTTGGATGGTATCAAACTTCACCTTTGAAGAGGAGAAGGAGGAGCAGGAAGGGTACAGGGTCACATATTGCCCTGAGTCTGGGAGGAGAAGTATTTTTGGTGTTGCCCTGAGTGAGGTCACCTCACCAGAGAAAACAGACCTATCTGCTCCTACCTCCAAAAAAACCCCCTTTCTCACAGTCATGAGAAGGGTTTAACCATGCAGCCAAGATAAGAGAGGCATTGCAAGAAAGAAAAATGAACAGAGATTGATTACTTTCTAGTGATGTTTGTTCAGAAGGTGGTGCCCATGATTTGCTGTGGCGTCACACTGGAGATGCAAAGGAAGGTGACCTATTGCAGCATGAAAACATGGGCAAACCGGAAGGTCAAGTTTATCACCAGGATAATTCCTGCTCTCAGGGCAGCAGCAGACCAAGCTCAGTTTGGCCCTCACTGTCATTCCCCTCACAACATGCCCAGCTGGTGTCAGGACGTGGAATTTGTACCCCTATCTACACCACCTTCACAGTCACTCTCTCCCTCGACCACCTAAAACAGGCAGCTGTTCCTGGACATTCTCACTGGGCCCACCAGGAGAGCAAGAGTCTTTCACGCTCAATCTCTTCACGATCTGCTCTGCTAGACTGGGAGGAATAATTTCATTTTTTTTTCTCTCTGAAAAGCAATAATCTCTTTCTTTGCCAGAAGATTACAAAGTACTATCTGGATTAGTCAATCTATCTGTGCTTAAGAGCACTGCATGCTTCTGTAGTGGAGGTTTGTATAAAAAACAAAAGTGCTAAAATGACAGATTGCTCTGAAGTATAAACTTGCTAAACTAAATTGTGAGATGAAATATGAGCATCTGACTCTGGGACTGATGAATAGTCATTTTGAAGAGAAATATTACAGGAAGTGCTTTATATATATTATCATTTTGACAATAAGGGAAGGCTATTATGGTTTAAAGACAAAAAAAATAGTCAGCCAATCAATCCTGGTAACAAAACAAAATATCTATTCTTCATTTCTATGCTCTCTTTTCTGCCAATGCCTTCAGTTCCCTAAACATTAGCATTCTTTCTGCACATGCCGTCTCATGTGCTATCTTATTTTTTAGGCTGAAATTTATTTGCTGTGTCTAGATTTATCATACAACACATCCATCCTATTCATGCTATATGAACATGCTTTGCTGTTGAACATGAGCTATTACTTGCTTATCTTAGAGCTGTGTGAATCGTAGCAATTTTGTCTCATTACCTTTTCAGAAAAGATTAACCTTTTTTCCCCTCTTTTTTTTTCCTCCCAGATACAAGTCCCTCTCCCATATCACATCCTACTGCAGACAGAAAACAAGGTGTGTGAAGCAATCCCCTAGTTCACATAAAGCAGCTACAGCTGGAATCTTGCTCTGCTCTAGGTGTTGGGTTTTAAGGAAAATCTGGACTAGTCAGAGAAAGTTCAGTATCAACAATAACCTGGAGGTCTAGAAAAACCTCACCTGTAAAATAACAGTGGACAGGCTTGAACTGGTTTGAGAAGACTGAGGAAAACTCTGACAGCCTTTTAAGAGACATAAGGTTGCCCTGGGAGGCAAATCTTTCAGAAAGGAAGGGTTGCAACAGGTCCCTTTCTCAGTCCTTCCCCAGGGCAGCCAGCAAAGCACATTAACCATGAGTAAACTGTTAGTTCTTACTGAGAGCAATAGTTACTCAAGGGCTCACAAATTTGAGCAAGGAAAATCTATACATTTGCTATAATTATACTACAGGTGTTCTTGAATGGAAAGATTAATGAGTGCCTGGATAAATGGAGGATTAAAAAACCCCCACAAACACGCTCTGAAATTCAAGAATGAATGCAGGAGACATCAGCTATTGGCACGTAAGTGCACACAAAGCTCTTGTTAAATCCAAAAGCCCCTTTCCACCTGTTAGCAGGTTGAAAGGAATTAAATTCATCAATTTTCTGCTAATTACAGTACAGCACTGATGAGACAGGGAGACTGTAAGCCAAATGCCACTGGGAGCAACTCTCCCTGCAAGACTCATGAGGAATCCCAGTGCCCACGCAGCCTTGCTTTAGAGACAGGCTACGTCTAAGCTCTGTGCTGTGTCCTAAATTAGTAAGGACACCTCACCCAGAGCTCACCCCTCCCTCCCTAGAGAACAGGGTGGCCAAAGGTGTTGGAGACACAGCTATTAATTCAATGACTCAACAGCTAAAAAGAGCCTAACTCTTGGAGATACAACCGTGAACGGCACCACCGATTTCAGAGTCACCTTCTCAGCCTAAAACCTCTTTCTCACTTTGAAGCCACAGAGAGTTACCACTGCAAAGCAGACCTGCTGGGCACTGTCTGGCAGGATTTGACCTCTTTGGAGCAATGGCCAGCCACATCAGATGGCTACTGGTCTGTGGAGCTGTGAGTGCTATAGGAGGACCTGAGGGGAGGGAGAGCTTCCAGCCCTACAGTAAATAGGAGAGTGACAGTGGTGAGGGACGGGCTGCACACCTGTATTTCACAATACAGGGGCAGAGACACCCCCAGGAAGGAAAAAAGGGTTTCATTCTCCCCAGACAGCTCCCTCAGCAAGCCTCCATGTACTTGCACCCTCGTGCTTCACCACAGCCTGTCTCGCTTCATTCCCAAGAAAACCACTGTCAAATTATTTCAGTTGACCTGAAGCGAAACTTTCTGTGCAAGAAAATAAAAAAAGACAATCATCTCACTGAAAAACAACCAACCATCCACCTCAAGTGTCTGAGGTTAAATGTCTGCTACGGGTGTTCTGTTTACCAGCACTGCTTAGGGCATGATCCTTCTAAAAAAGCATAATGATGTCAAAGAATTTTAGAGGTTGGGGTTTTTTTAGGGGTAAGGAAAAAAGAGAAAGGGGGCTCACCATGCTAATAAAGTACCTTTCAGAATACAATATCAAGGAGGGCTTTTTGCTTTATTGTTTTGTTGGTTTTTTTTTCCCTAAGGAAATTAAATCAGTAAACCTGCATTAATATATTATACCCAGTGAATGATTACAGTTAGAAGCTGCGTAAAGTTCAGAATTTCAATTTTCTGAGGCTTTTGCTCTGCAAAATTAGATTCCAATTTATTTTGTCAGGTCATTCTTTTCTTTTCCTCTCTCGTTCATTAGACTCAGAGAAACTGCTGTCTGAAAGAAGAAAAAAAAAGGCATTTTTAGCTCTTCTCTACCTACCTTCAGAAGTCCTACACTACAGAAAGAGTTTGTTTTGAAACTAAATCAACAACCCTCCACCTGCAGTAAGACCAAAACAATTTTATGCATTTGCAGAGAGCCAAGCCAGACTAAGTAAACTCACAAAGGCTTGATCTGTCTGATATTTAAACCTTCCTCACACTGTACAAGCTCCTACACCTGAGTCACCACCCATGTTTATTCTGCCATTTGGAAACCATAAAATTAATCAAGGGCCACATTTCAAACTTCAATACTGCTTCTGATGCCCGTTCCTAATGCTCTTGAGAGGGATCTCTAGCCTCATGAGTGCTGTGTTTTTTTGGTAATCTCCCTTTTGCCAGAGCCACCACATTACCCTTGTCCTTCAGCAGCAAGCAGAAACCTTCCAGGAGAAGTTCAGTCTTACTCCTGTATTTCTCCTCACACCGAAAATCTGAACTTCAAATTCAAATTTAAATAAGACTATGGCTATCAAATTGCACTGGACATGTGAAACCAAGTGCCAAAGCTGCTTCTTCAATATTTAAGAAGCTTTTCTTTGTATGTTTTGGGGTCTTTTTAGTGACTGTTTACAACAGAATGTAGTGACAGGACAAGGGGAAATGGCTTTCAAAGTGAAAGAGAGTAGGGTTACATTAGATATTAAAAAGAATTTCTTTACTGTGAGGGTGGTGAGGCCCTGGCATAGGTTGCCCAGAGAAGTTGTTCCATCCCTGGAAGTGTCCAGGGCCAGGTTGGATGAGGCTCTGAGCAACCTGGGATAGAGGAAGGTGTCCCTGCCCATGGCAGGGGGTTTGAAACCGGGTGATCTTTCTGGTCCCTTCCAACCCTGGACATTCTAGGATACTGTGATTTGAAGGCAGCAGGTAACTTTGAAAAAGGTTTCATTTCAAATGCAAGTAGGGAGAAAATGAAGCTTTCAAGACAGCAGTGAGAAAAATCAGAGTTGCCAGGTCTGATCTCTTACCTCTCCTCCCCCCATCAACTCACTCTTGTAGTGACATGATTCTTTTCAGGTTTTTTTCCCCTCCTCTGTCAAGATGTTAGTTTTGGAGATGGGTGTTTGTGAGCAAAGGCTTTTCAAAGCCTGAAGAGCTGTGAGAAGGCGAGGTGAAGGCAGGACACTCCTGACTCATCAAGTCTATCCGTTCTCCCCAGAACTGAGCTCTTCCCAGCAGCACTGCTAAACCCACACAGTGGGGCCACCACTCATTAGAACATCCTTCTAGCTTCAGGAAGTCCTGCTTAGGTTTTTTTTTAAGTGCTCTTCTTCAAGAAGGATGCTGAATGCTTACAGATATTTTCCAGCCCTTCCTCTAACACCCTGTAACAAAACCAAAGTGGATAAGCGAAGTTTTTTCCTGGGTTTTCTCTATCCATGCACTGCAACAGTGAGACAACCAACCTTCCCAAAATATGAAAGCCAGTGAACATGAGATTACATGGGAACTCCAACCTTGCTGCTCAAGTCAAGTTCATGGATGTGAAAGCAGCCTCTCCCTTCTGGAGGCTGACAAACTACCAACAACCCCACGTTCACACCCTGAGATCCCTGGATTAGCTGAGACCATGGAGAGGCAAATAAATTAACACACACCTTGGGGAGCCAACCATGAACTCCCTGTACTTCAAGGTATGACCTCTGCAATAAAAATGCCATGACTTGTTCTTCAGGACTGGATTTGCAGCATTGCCAGATTTTATTTAACATATAAGAGCTGGGAAGTGTCAGCCTGGGGAGCTGAAAAGACAGATCCCATCTTCTAACTCCGTTGAGCTGCCTTTTCCTCACCTGCCACAGCAGCCCCCACCTCTATCCCTCCCCTTACTCCCAGAAAACAGCCACAATCCCACACTTTCACACTTTTGGTTTTTATCCTGATCTCTTCCCAGACTGCTGCTGTATGGATGGGAAAGGACCACGACTGGATCTGCTGGTGCCGCTGAAGGGAGGGTTGCGGGAAGAGATCAGGATGAAAACCAAAAGAAGTTCAGCTCCTTCAAGCACAAGGATGGGAATTTGGTAATTCCGATTGTGTTCCCTGTTGGAAAAGCTGTGTCACACCTCTGGGGAAAAGGAGAAGGGTCAGGCAGCTTCCCACTGCTCTGTGGCCAGGAATGTACACAGGCAGCCCCAGGCCTCAGAGCACAAACAAGGTGATGCAACTCCAGTGGTTTTATTTCCCTGGTAATTAATAAAGGGAATACAAAAGTCAGAAGGCTTTTGCTCCCAATTGCACCTGACCTATTTAGGATATTACCAAGCAGAATTTGATTGTCATCATGGGTGTTCCCTGGAATTATACAAGGGAGTTCAAAGGCACAAACAGAAAGCAGCATTACAGTCCATAACAGCAGGAAGGACTATTTGATTGAAGAAAAAAAGCAAATGAGCTATTAAGCTACTGCTCTAATAATGTGTTTCATTTATTAAAAACAAGAATCCCATTTTTTATTTTATATTTATTCTAACATTTTTACTTAAAAATTTGGCAGGACAATTGAAAAGGCAGTTTTGATTCTCAAGTGAAGAATGATATGATTTTTTACTTCTCTTTTTTAAAAGCAGCACTGTTCCTCCCCCTGCTATTGGACTCGTTTATTTCTTTTTCTCTCCTCAAACATTCCTACTTTAGTCTTTACCTTGGCTAATACTGTAGAGGCAGCAGCTCTGGGAAATGAACCAGCTTTGCCCGTGGCTCATACATCATTACAATTGTTAACCAAGTTCCACTATAAAAGTCTTGATTACACAGGAGAACACAGAGGCATGCAGGAACACAGCTTCATTTCCAGATACCAGGTTGAGTTTGTAGGGCAAGAAGTTAAAAGACTTTATTATGCTCTCAGGTTGATAAAGCCTGCCAGGATACATCACAACAACACACAGAAGACACATTCCTACTATCCATTCCTCTACATACCAACCTGTATGTAGGACTAAACTATTCCTTTGGCCAGGGGTTATAACCCACTGTGAGACGGCAGATGGGAGTTAGAACGGGATGATCTTTGAAGTCCCTTCCAACCCAAACCATTCTATGATTCTGTGGTACCTCAGGTTCATTTTTACACACTACAGAAGGCGGCAAGAGCAGCCACATTGGAGCTGATGGTGTTCAGGGCACTGGAATTGTGGATTTTCACCCACCAGCAACAGCAAATGATGTTGTGCACACCTGCCATGGAGAAAGCTTTCAAACCCGACCAAAAACCTGCAGGTAGTATCACTAGTATTTAGTCACTTGGCAATACAAGGTTAACCTGAAGAGTTAACTCATCAGAGTGCAAATGAAAATTTATTTTACCTGGAACATGTAACACACACCAGCATTCATATCTACAGCTCCTAAGAATTTTCCCACCCCCCTCATTATTTATCTCAGTGGTTCAAATGCAAAAATCTGGCACTCTGGATCATGTGAAATGCTTGTGTTATTCCCTGAAGGACTTTGCATCCGAGAAGTAATGAGAAGATTATTCTGTGACAGCTAAACTGAAGCAGTGTGACTGTATCAGATGTTATCTTGCTACAGCACTTCTCAGACTTTTGGGAAGTGTGACCACCTTTGAACTCCTCTGCCTTTTTGGCAACACGAGAGTCACTGAGAAGAAAAATGAATGAATTAAATAAAAACCTCTTTAGTCACAGAAAAGTACCAGTAGAATTGATGAATCATTTTCTGACACGCCTCACATTTCACTCTCTCCAGTAGCACACACCTAATAGGCAGCACAGTGAATAAAAGCACAGGTCTTTCCACACCACGCTTAAGCAGCAGGGTAATATTGTCCTGAAGACCTTCCAAATTGCTACAGTGTGCTCTGTCTTCAATCAGAGAATCAAAGAATGATTTGGGTTTGAAGGGACCTTAAAGATCATCCAGTTCCAACCCCCTGCCATGGACAGGGCCATCTTCCACCAAGACCTGGTTGCTCCAAGCCCCATCCAACCTGGCCTTGAAAAGACACTTCAACTGCTAATTTATGATGTTGCAAACACCGACAGTCAAGGTTTTTGTACCAACAGGTATCACAATGGAATTTCCAGAGTAAAGCTTCCATTTAGGTAGGAAAAAAAATGAGAGAAAAAAAACTCCAAAAACCTGCCTTGAGACTTCACGAAGGCACAGTTTGGAAAACAGATCCAAAGCCTGCAGTCAAAAGGGACACCCCAGTATTTCATTTTCTATGCCAAAACTATTCCTGCCAAAGACAATTTTCAAAAAAATTTTTTTAATTTCTGAACATCACAATAAAATTTTCAAGAGGGAACATCCAGGACTTGCTATCCCATATGACGACACAGCAGGTAAGCCTTTTATTTCTGTCGAAGCCCCAAATGCCTGATCTTCTCTGGTGTGAAGCTTCCTACAGCAGCAAAGTAAGAAGCAGAAAGAGCCTGGGTGGGTAAAAAAATTCTCACATCTGGCCTTGACACGAGTCTGAGCACCAGCTGCAGTGTCACAGCAGGCTCTGAGGTGCTCTTCTAGGGGCCACTCTCACAGGCAGATCCACCAACAAATATCAAGGAATTATCTGAGAGATGGAGACCAAAAGCATCCAATTATTTTTCCCCTGTCAAATGGCAGGAGCTGGCCTTTAATCCCTCCCTCAAGTGGAAAGGTGACTCTCAGTTCTTGAGTTGTTCTCTCTTTTCCTTTGAAACAAAAGAGCTGATTTTGGAGTTTTGGATCCCTAAGAATGGATTCCTTTGTGTATTTAGGGAGGAGAAGCTTATCAAGTGTTACTGCAGCATTAATACCTTTCCTCTTTTAAAATGAGACCAGAGCGGTGTGCGAGACATGCATTTTCTTAAACACATGCAATCTAGCTTAACAGCAGTTTTTGCTAGTAAACAGGTACAAAAATAAGCCAACCATAAAGCCAAATAAAATCAACTAATTTTAGTACTCACAAGCTGAGCAAATAGGACAAAATCTACAAGTAATTTATTTTTCACAATATCAAATTATTAGTAAGCAGCAGTGAGGGGAAAAAAGGGTTGCAGGGTGCAATTACTGTCTTAACAGATTCCTTTCAAAAGGGCCTAATTATGACACATTAATTGTATTAAATGAATTGTAATTTTCAGTCGAATAAGATTCTTTTTTTCCCCCCATCTAGCTTATTTTCCTCAAATTCCCTCCTCATCATACCCCACAGGCTTCATCTGTTTGAGGAGGGTTCTTAGAAAAACAAAACAATGGTCTAGAACATTTGTCCCCCTGCTGCCCTCCCTATGAAATACTCTTTAACATAAAAAGGCAGTGGGAGCAGTAGGACAGACTGTCAAAACAATGGAGGAGGGAAGAATTCTGAGGAAAAAGAGAGAAGAGGGGAAGAAAAGTACTATTTTATTGACCTTTGGCAAAACATGGAGCAAACATTAACTCTGTCCCAAGGCTTTCAGAAGGCTCAAGCGCTGACTTTGCTAAGTGGATGCTCTCGGATGAGCGTGGCCGAAAGTCCTACCTGGAGAAAGCCTGTTCAAAGGGCTGGTGGGCACCAGCAGGTTCAGTGGCCAAACTTCCATCCCAAGGGGGAGAAGTTTACCAAGCTCCTTGGCAAGGCTCTTGAGTGGTTCTAGGCTGCTGCATCCTTTGCTGCACCGAGCACGCCAACGCTGCCATAGCAAAACCAAAACGCGGAGCTGGTGCAGGTGTGCTCGAGGTACCTCAGGTGCTGCCAGTGCTCGAGGAGCTCGCTGTGTGTTACAGATCACCAGGAAAAGCACAGTGGATGGCTCATGCTGAGGTCCTTGTCTCAACTAGAGCGTTACCAAGCCAAGTGAGCTGGTTCCGACTCCCTCAGCTTTTTAATGCTGCAATCCAGTCTCAGGGGTGGCTGCAGGAGAGACAGATGGGCAGCCAACTTGTTATTTGAAAACAAAGGGAGGAGTTCACGTGCAAAAAAACCGCAAATAAAATCTGTTTCAGTCCAGGGCTACTTTAAGTAGGAGGATGCTGAACTAATGGATACAAACTCAAATGTAAAATGTTTGATATGGTATCTGTTTTGGCTTTATGAGTTCAGATCTACAGAGCAAACCCAGGCTGAAAAGCAGGAAGGCATATGACAGGCCTTCCAATGGCAGGAACAAACCCTTCCTTTTCTGAGGCAGCTGAGTGCTGCCTCCTTTACTTGGAAGATTTGAAATAGAAGCAACAAGTTCTTCCATTTATTTACACAAGTGTATGTATGATTCCATGGATATTTTACAGCCAGTAAGAAAGGGCAGAGAGGTCTGTCCCACTCCTACTGGAGAGGTCCATGTGCAAGAGTGTGCCATTGTACCAGCTCCCTTTTTCAAATGGAGTTATACCTGACAATGACCAGGTAGCTTTCCAGGTCAGGCTTGTTTCACCTTCAGTAAGTGAGAAAATTTCAAAGATAATAATATGTGGATGCAATGTAATAGCTAACGTGTCCTCGCATACTCAAAGTCATAAGTGCCCTTCAAGAAAATGAAGCCCTCTGCAAAGTGTAGGAGTTTTTAAATCTGTCTTGCCAGGAACTATCCCTAGAGCTCACAGCCCTCTGGTTACAGGAGGGGGGGGAAGGAAAAGATAAAAACCAGCAAAAAGAAAAAGACTCCTTGATAGAGAGTGAAATGCAAGGAGTGGTAAACATGTTAGCCTGACATCTCTTGCCACCACCCCTACTCCTCACAACAGGTCTTCTGCCCCGACCCAACAGGATCTGAATGCACAATTGCTACAACCAGAGACCCTGCATAATAAAGCTTCCTCTATTCCTCTGAAGAGGAGAAAGCACCTTTAAAGGAGCTCTAATCCAGCTGATCTTGGGAAAGGAGCACAGCCTGAAAAACAACCACGGTAAGCCTCTTCCATTTAGTGTCACCCTGTGCATGGACATCACAGCCCACTTAGACACACAGCAGGACAAAGCCTTGCTACAAAACACTGGCAGTGCCATACCCTGCTCAGGACAGCTGAACTGTAATTAGTACTCATGTTTTGGGTTATTTCCACAGCACAGGAACTACTACGTCCATGCAGGTCCTTCTGCCAGGGCTAATTTTGGATGGAAGGGGGTTCCAGAAGGCAACTTAGTAAAGGCAGGGACTTTTCTTTCAATGTAACACAGTATGTTTATTTACTTGGTCTTTGGTAAAAAAGACATCATACCCCACCAAGCCACAGACATTCACTGTATTAGTCCTGAATTATGACTGCCAGGTTCTTGTCCTTTTTATTTTGCAGGCATCCAGTGACAACCACCAAAATCTACTCATCATTTAACAACAGGAATATTTCGAATTCCAATAGTACTTCCATTAGATGGATGTGAAGGGATTTTGACACTGCCACCTCAAAATAATCCAACTACCATAGCATTCACCTTTGCTACCCATCCCTTCCTTTTTTCAGTTTTCATAACGAATTCAAGAATAAACATAAAAGACTCAGGTAATTTTTTTAAAAAACCCAATCCCAAACAAAAAGACAGGCAGAAAGAGAGACTTGAGATGGAACTTGCCTTCTGATACTTGAATGGAGAGAGATCACATTTTTCAAACTTCTTGTATCTGGAAAGACAGTAGCCCCTTTTCAGCAAAATTAAGAAAGCAGAGCTTAGTTTCTTGGGGAATAGCACAGCTCCAGAAATCAGGCCCTTATCACCTGATATAGCAGGACTAGTGAAGCAGTGAAATTACAAGAGCAGTTGAATCTTCCCTCACAATCTTCATTCCTTCCAACACTCAGGGAATAAGAGCTATCACCAATCAAGAAGGAATGGCTGCAAGATCAGACCTTGCTAATGTGTGTGTTCATCACCTTCAAAACACAAAGCCATCAATTCTAAGAGTCCATGACACACTTGGGGTACTTAATTCGTATCCCTTCCTTATCCTTCTTTTAACAGTTGGAAGAAATTGAAGAAAAGATAACCTCCCACCAATTATATTAGAAGTGGAGTTTGTGTTTCACAGTGAAGGTTCGTAGACCCAACACACACCCTGACCTTAAAACTTCAGAGCAAGTTTACAGAACAGGTTTTTGCTCACCCCCAGCACAGAACAAACTGCCATTAGGAAAAACAGCAGATAAACCTTCTTCATGCACAGAATGAAAAACTGACACTGAAAAATAATAATAAAAAAGGAGCTGTGGCATTCAGAGCACAACTCAGATCCTGCCATGGTTTCAATACCCGCTAATCAGACCACAGCTCCGTGATCTCAGCTCTCAGGAGGGACATGCCCAGCCTCTCTTCCCAATGAAGCTGCAGGAATAACATTCTCCTGGTCTCAGTAAAAACACAGTTTGGAAATGCAGTGGGATCAGCTGGACTACCACTACCTCATAGCACCAGGACTAGCACAAGAGGCAAGATGAGGCAATGGTACTTTCCTTGCAAACATTTAATGCAGTCCAGATGGACTTCAAGAAAGCTGTGAAGAACATGGGGTTTTTTTTAAGGGTTTGACTATTCTCTTGGTCAAAAGCTCATAGGAGAAAGAAAATTAATATGAAGAGAACTGCAGTGAAGATAGCAAAAAACCCTTAATGATCTTTGATTCAATTTCTCACAGTGCTTATAATCTCAGTATAGGGAAAATAATAAAAGATAGAGCAAAGGAATTCCATCAGATTATTTAAAGAAATAACTGAGAACAGTGCACACAGTTCATATTGGGCTCTTGCCACCTCTTATTTAAATGTGGAATTGGAAGAAGTGCACCTATACAGGGAGGTATAAAGCACATAATCCATCAGAAGTAGGACACGTAGTAATACATTCATGAAATAAGGGACAAATACATCACATCCTTCAATACAATACACCTTTTTCACCTTTCACATAATTCTTAAGTAGGTCTACATGTGAGTGAATAGGAATTAGTGGGAGTAATGACATTTGACACCACCTGGTAGCTAGTCTGGAGATCTGATATGATTAGGAAGGATACTGGATTGTAAAACTGTAAATGATCAGAAACACTTTGGCTGCAAACACTTTGCAAAACTGGATTGACTGCACTGAAATTTCCTGTCTTGGAAATAAAATAAAATTTGACTTCACACAGCTGCTCTATTTTTGTACCATCAGAACAAGTGTTTCAGAACTGCCATTGTGAATCGCAGCTCTGCGCTGTGTTTATCTGCTACATGACAAATCAGAATTGGAACAAAAGCCAAAAAGTGTGCCTTAGATGACCTGAAAAACTAAATTCTGTCGTAGTAGCTTCCTTCCAAGAACAGAAATTAGAAAAGGAAAATTTCTAAAAATGCAGCTGAGCAGCAAAGCAAGCTCAGGAGTGCTGGAGTCTATTGCAAATGTTCACTCCCCATCCTGGCACAGCAGCTTCCAGCACTTGACGCACGCACTTGCAACGTTACCATGTGCCAACACCGTCGTAACCGCGGCATTAAGTCTAGTGTCTCTTCTCACAATCTTTGGTCATGGTCCACTACTGCCTTGTGTGCATTTACCAGCCCCTCTCTGCCATCCACCTTTCTGCTCCGGCAGCATGGAAGGGAAGCTGTGCTGCTCTGCTGCTCTTCACTGCCAGTATCCTTCTTCCTCCTTGGCAAAATGTCAGGGTTCTTCCTCCTTGGCAAAATGTCAGGGCAGCCTTACCTGCTGCATGGGCTTGGCAGTGCTGGGACAGGCCTGGGCAAGGAAGGGAGTTTGCTTGGGAAGTCCCGTGTCAGAGGGGTGTGAGAGTAAAGGAATTATGGAATGGCCTGGGTTGGAAGGAATCTTAAAGATCTTCTAGTTCCAGCTCCCCTGCCATGGGCAGGGACACCAGAGACACCACCACCAGGTTGCTCCAAGCCCCGTCCAACCTGGCCTTGAGCACTTCCAGGGATGGGGCATCTGCAAATTCTCTGGGCAACCTGTTGCAGTGCCCCACCACCCTCACAGCAAACTTCTTCCAAAAATCTAATCTCTTCCAGTTTAAAGCCATTCCCCCTTGTCCTGTCACTACATGAGCTTGTAAAAAGTCCCTCTCCATCTTTCTTGTAGGCTCCCTTCAGGCATTGGAAGGTGTCCAAGCATCACTTTACACTGCAGCTTCTGACGTGAAGCAAAGTCAGGTTGGGAGGAGCATTTAAATCAGTCAGAGACATCTCTCGTTTTCTACATGATCATGCACAGCCCACTCCAACTCCAGAAACTACTTGCCCAAGGAGTTTAACACAATTCCAATGCTTGGCAGTATCCAGGCACTTGCTTTTAGTATCAGCATGTGAAGGATTGAAGTAGCACCAGTAGCAGCTTTGTAGCTTTATACTATTCATTGCAAATCAGAAAAACAACAAGTACATTTCTGATCTTTAAGTCTTCCAGTTTCAGGCAGGGAACGAGATAACAAATTCTTCCTCATCAAAAGTAGAGGATAAATTTTAACTGCACTCTACTGAGTCACTACACACCAAGATCTGATTTTGGAAACACAAGCGCATTTATAACCTAACTTACAACCTCGGTGGGCCTACTTGTGAATAAAACCTCACATGTGCTAAACACCAGTCTTTTAAATAATTAACTCTCCAAGAACTCAGAACTAGTTCAAAATATTAAAGGCTTTGCAAACACTTTTTTTTTTAAATTTTGGTTTTGGGTGGAAAAAAAAAATCAGAGGCAAGTTTAGCTGAAATCTCACATCACCTGTAACACAAGTAATAGGAGCTGTTAAGCGTAAGTGAAGCCTCTGGGTGTACTGAGGGCAGCACATTTCTCCCTCTTAGACCTCCAGTCATATTATTAAAAGCCTGTCACATTTTACCTTCTTCATTTCCTCCAATTTCAGAATCCCCCTAGACACATAAGGAGATGATAAGCTTGATAGTCATTTTTTTCTACCTAAAATGATATTTTTTCATTTAAGACATACTGAATTGGATTATTAGTCCAATCAAATGTGGCATCTTGATTCTGGCAGAAACCAATCCTGAATGTCTGAATGTTCCCTGGAGTAATGAAGCACTCACAATGCCACAGGAACAGAACTAGACAAATATGCAGTGCTCAACAGAGAGGAAAAATTATTTCATGGCCTCTGTGGCTACTGGGTCACACCTTGATATATCAGACCTAGTTAGCTTTTTCTTCTTTAACTCCATTTATTGATCACGCCAGCCTTTCTCAATACATGTATTGATCCCAGTGCGATGCATTTCGATGAGAGTGATGATGTGGCCAATCCTCTTACATTAGAGGTGCAAAAAAAGAGTTCACAGACGTCCTAAAATGTAACGACAGCCGAACACTTCCTGTTGGCTGGGCATTTTGGCATTCATTGGCTTTTTATTGCGTAGAGGAGTTAAGCAGAAGAATGAAGGTTGTGGTTTTTTTTGTGTGTGTACACTGAGAACAGAGGTATCGAAACTCCTGAAGCAAACACCAAGTTCTGAAGGAAAGCCCGGAGGACTCTTAGGAAATTAATCCCCACTCAGCTGACTAGTCATCCCCACCAGCAGCCCAGCACCGCTCCTCCTGGGATCTCATGACACACATGAAAGAGCAACTACATTGCAAAAAAACCCCAAACTTCAGCCACGCTGGTGGATGCAGACGGGGGAGACTCAAGGCAGCATGGTCTGTTTGGAAACAGTATTTAGAACACAATCACTCTTTGCGCTGTTAATGAGTAACACTTGGATTCCCGACAGAAGGGGCTGGTTTTGCCCTGCCAGCACTTCGTTTAGCAGGAAGATTTCGAGTGATTCTCCCGGTAGCACCGGGAATATCCACCAAAGCACCCAATCACGATGCGAAGCAGCTTTAAAAAAAGCAGAGAACAAAAAAAGCACCCTCTGTCTCCAAAACACAAATCATTTCGACTGACAGAGCAACTCGCTTCGGATCCAAACGCCGTGACACAGCCTAAAATCCGTGACCTGATCCGCAGGATTTCCCGAGCAGTCGCCGGGCCGGGGCAGGACGGGGCAGCCGGGTGGGGATGCGTTCCCCTCCCTCCATCCCTGCCTCCATCCCTCCCTCTTTCCCAGCCCCTGGAAACTCGCTGCCGCCGCTCCCCCGCGCCGGGCACCGGCACCATCCCTCGGGAACGGGGGAGGGAAAGGGGGAAGGAGGGAGGCGCCAGCACTGAGCACCGGGAGAAAGTTGCGTTTGGGCCGGGAGGAGGGAGGGAGGGGGGCGCAGATTCGCTCCCACCCAGGAGAAGTTTGACCCCCTCCTCCCCTCCCAGCCCACCCCAAACCCGCATCCCGCTCCCCTCCTACCGCCTGCGGCGGCGTCCCGATCAGCATCTCCAGGTAGTAGCCGCGGCCGGAGTCGCCCTGGAGGTTCTCCACCATGGCTAAAAAGTTGAGCGTGCCCCCGGGGTCCGAGGCCAAGGCCAAGCCGTCGGTGCCCGCCGAGGGGTCGCGCAGCCGGCTGGCGCCCCCCGGCCGCAGCACCACCGGGGCGGGCGGGGACCCAGCGGGGGCGGCGGGGCGGGACACCCGGAGCGGCAGCGAGAAGAGAGCCCTGCAGATCCCCGCGGTGCCGGCCAGGAGGAGCAGCAATCCGGGAGCCGCCAGCGGCGTCCCCATCCCGGCGGCAGCGCGGGGCGCCGGGGGACGCTTCCCAAGTGCTGCGGCCGCCTGGCTGCCAGGCTGGAGCAGCCGAGGGGGGGAGGAGGAGGAGGAGGAGGAGGAGGAGGAAGGAGGAGAAGGGAGCGGCTTACCCACGCCCCGGCTCCATCTCCCCCTCCCCCGAAGCGAGCTCCTCCTCGCGTTCCTCCCGCACAACCCCTGGAGCGCTCGGAGCTCCGTGCGGGGAAAGTTGCTCCGACCCAGCACCCGTGGGAGAAACTTCCCGGCTCGGCTCGGCTCAGCCCGCAGCCCCGCTTTAATGGAGCGTGATGGCACGGGGTGGGGAGAAAAGTTTCCGAAAGCGCTAAAAGGGAGAGCGGCGGAGCGGGGATCCGCGTCGGGGACCACGGGGGGCTCCGGCAGCATCCCAGGGCAGCATCCTCACGACCCCGCCGGAGCAGAGGCTGCGTTCGGGCAGGAGGAGGTGGAGGTGGGAATGCGGGGTCACTCGGGGACACGGGTGGGGATGTGGCTGTGGAAATTCCCCCCCCGTGCACCGGCAGGAGCGAGGCGTGCGAGGCGGCTCCGTGTGAGAAAGCCTGCGAGGCTCTGGATGTCTTCATCATGCACGGAGTTAATAACAGCAGTCAAGTGCGGCCTTTTGAAAGATGGGAACACTTAGGATGGAATTAGTCTCTGCGTCTCTGGAGTAATGACAGCGGCAGATAGATCGCTGGATGGAGCAGAGAATCCGAAAGCCTTGAAATATAACACCGGGCAAGTCTCAGCAGAGTCACTTTGTGGTTGTTTCTGACCCTTTCCCCCATCCTCTGTAGCAGATAAAGTTGAAAATTAGTCATGTGTACTGTCCGTGTCTGCTGATCGATCTGCTGTCCTAGGGAGCCACCTGGTCACTCCTTGTGTGTAAATTTGTGCCAAGCTGCGTGGACTAAGATCCCTCCCCTGCCATAGTAAACAGAAAGAGCTCCCTCCCTCCCGTTCCTTGAACTGGAATAATCATCCACAAGACTTCCAGGTGTTTCACAGGTATTAAATGTGGTTTCACAAGGAGGTAGACAGTTGTAGTGTTCATCCCCAGGAAGGCTGAGCAAAGTATTTGCTGGAAGGATACGCAGGTGAGGCTGTTAATCATAGCCATTGTCAGAGTTGCTTGTAGAGGATAATCCTTACGAAGAAAATGGGAGCCCACCTGCACTTGCTGAAGGAGAAAAGGTGTTTTCACTTTCTTTTTCCACTATCATTTAAAATCAGGAGCCCTTGCACTGACTTCGTATGTTCTCCCTTAGATCACTTCAGTGCTTCTGGTGCAGTGGATTCTTTCCTCACTGTATCCATGGCAGGAGAAGGATGTCGCCCCTGTCCTGGCTGCTGGAATTCTCCACAGGGAGGAGTGTGCTGCAGGGGAGGTGGTGGGAAGCCTGCAAGGACCTTGGCCTGGCTGGGGACTGGAGGAGAGGGCATAGATGAAGCTTGCTCTCAAGAGGTTATTGTATTTGTGGGAAATTACACATCCTAGTAAAAGGTGAAATTGTGCTGAGTTCCCCTGCTGCACAAAGCTTTCTATGTGCCTGACAAGTAGGAATGTGAAATATTGCAATCCTGGTATGTCTAGCCTCACCTGCTCCAGCCAGAGCGGGGAGATGCTGCTGTGGGCTGATGGCAGCTGAACACCTGAGGGAGTGGCAGCAGAGCTCACACAAAGAGGTTATCGCCAGGGTGCTACAGTAATGGCTTTTCCTGATGTAGCTGGGATGGTGACAGGTTACACTGTAGGGCCTGTCTACTCGGAGCTCAGTCTGCAGGGGAATTAAAATGCTTGGGGCTCTTCACGGGTGAGCTGAAAACTGGAGAAATGCCCCCGCCCTTTTGGAAAAGGGAATATGAAAAGTAATCAGGAGTATAATGGAACACCCCCTCAGAGTGGTAGGGATGTATTTATAACAGTCAGCAGCTATATGCATTTTGTTTTAATTCTTTTACAGTACAGTAAGTCTTCCCCCTTGCTGCTGTTGCTAAGATACGTTACCACACTTCTGGCTAAAGCAATTCCAGTCAAAGAAGTGGATAGTTTTCGGAGCATAGAAGATACAGCATAGCCTTTAAGTGTTTCAGAGAAAAGTTGTCTTTTTTTTTTTCATACTGCTTGGTAAAAGTTCTCATCCTGTTTTCTGCAGACTTAGGTAAGTCTTGTAGTAACTGTGCATCAGGCAGCTGCTGCATACGAGGTGCTGTGTGTGTGACCTTTCTGTCCTCCTGTCACTGTTACGGCAGGGCTCGTGCTCCTGCAACATCGAGTTGTGAGGTTTCTGCCTTGTCTCCTCTGCTGCTTTATTTACTTAAGTATCTGATAAGGCTTAGTGCAGGTGAGAAGTTCCCGTGCATTTTTAAATGATGGCAGGAACGAGTCTTAACGGAGCAGTGTGAACAGCTGCTTGGGAATGAAGACATCAAAAAGTCTTCCCAGAGAGCCAAATGTAACTATATTCCAAAGTGTTCCTCGGAGGGGAAGTCATCTGTATGCAATGAATGCCACAGTCAATATGCACATTTGAGTTTTATGTACCACATGCAGAAAATAAATGAAACGCCAGAAATAGACACAAGTTTAAGTGGTTGTGCTCCTTGTATTCTACAATATTTGGTGAATCTTGTTTTTCTCTATTTTTATGATTCTAAATATGTGTTCTTTGAGTAACTAATAAAAAAACTTTAAACATCAGCCCCTGTGAATAGGTCTTTTTTTTTTTTAAAAAAAAAAAAAAGTCAGTTGTCCATATATAACTTTTCAGGTCTCTCTTGACTTTGATCCAACTCTGCATTAATTTAGTTTGATAGTATCGTGGTGCTTTAAACGTTGAGCTACTTGACAGTGAATTAATGTTTGTCTCTCTAACACAACTTTCCACCAGCATTTATGAATACAGAGCATCATAAAAATTCAAATGCTATGGCCAAGGTATATGAACTCAGTCAGAAGGACAGTTGCTATGTAGAGCTGTTAAATCAGGACTGTTGAGAAAACAAGCAGGAACGGAGAAGGCGTCTGAAGATGCAGAGGAAGTGCTGGAGCTGATCCGAGCATAGGAACTCTGTGTGGCTAAAAGGAGATCCTGTCCTTCCCAAAGAGGAAGCTATTAGGGGATTGCTCAGATCACAGTGATTCTCTGCTATGCTTCTGAAGGAGTCAGGCTGACCCGTGCTGTTCTTATGCAATGATAAGGGCAGACGGACACAAAGACTTCTGTTCCAAAATTGCTTTGTCTACTCTCTGTGTTCCTACTGTTAACATAATCAATGCTTCAGTTTTAAGCACACTGATTGCTCTTTGCTGCTAATTGCACACTGGTACTGAATGAATCCCAGCTGGACCTGCAGTGTACAAACTTTTTTTTGCAGAGTGTGGTATCCCTGGGAGAAGGGAGATTTTGTTTTTCCTGGACCTGACTGGGAAAAGGTCTTCTCTGTCTCTGGTTGTCTTGCAATCAGCTTTTTCATATTTTGGGCGTAATCCAGTGGAATGTTGCTGGTAAATGGCAGAAGAGTAAACAGTGAAGTAGCAGCAGAGGCCACAAGGTTTGGCTCTGTGGTGTGTCTGCCAAGGCAGTTTGTCTTCAAAGGCCACAAACAAAACAGCTGGCCCGGGGAACAAGAAATATGCCACCAAAGAGAGCTATTGCAGTGGTACTGCCAGGGCACTAAGCTGTCTCCTGTGCCAAAGTGAGGGCCTGGGTCATTCTGGGATTTCTGAGAGGGCAAAGTGAATGCACCGTGTATAGAGCTCATACAAAATGGATCTTGTGGCTGGAGACTACGTGGTTGGGGGAGGAGGTGGAAATGTTTATCATCCTCCATCTCTTTATTCTGGGTAGAGAATCTGTGGGTAGGGGTGTCGTCTTTGGTCACTGTGCAACGAGTTTTCTGAATGATGATAAATCCCTTTGGCTGCAGTTGAATGTGTAAGGTGCTGAGGATCCAGCTGTTTTCTGTCAAAGTTCCACTAAAAACAAGCACAATATCATCCTGATTTGTCGTTGAAGGCATGAGAGCATTGGTGGAGCCTGACTGAGATGATTTCAAGTCTTCTCAAGACAAGAGTTTTGTGGTGGAGGCTGTCACCCTGTTGGGTGCTGAGGACCTTATTTTACAACTTCTATGGAGCAAGGTCCTCCACCCCAGCAAGATTTCACAGGATGTGAGTTTATCTCCATTTGGAACATGGGGCCCTTTCTCTTAAAGAAATCTCCACTCCTCAGTATGTTTTCTTTCTCACTTAGATCTTCAAGTCCATATATACAACACCCTCTCCTCTATCCCATCTCATCCTGCACCTGGATTGGGGCAACCCCCAGTATTAATCCAGTCTGAGGAATGAACAGATTGAGAGCAGCCCTGTCAGGATGGCCTTGGGGATGCTGATGGATGAGAGGCTGGACATTCCCTATCCATGTGCTCTGGCAGCCCAACAACCAACAATGTCCTAGGCTGCATCAGAAGCAGTGTTAGCAGCAGGTGAGGAGGGGATTCTGCCCCTCCACTCTGGGGAGACCCCACCTGCAGAGCTGCCTCCAGCCCTGGGGCCAGCACAGCAAGGACATGGAGCTGCTGGAGAGAGTCCAGAGGAGACACCAGGATGGTCTGAGGGCTGGAGAAGCTCTGCTGGGAGGGAAGGTTGAGAGAGCTGGGATTGTTCAGCCTGGAAAAGAGAAGGCTTTGGGGTGACCTTATTGTAGCCTTCCAAGAAAGATGGAGAGAGTCTTTTTTCCAAGGGTGTGTAGTGACAGGACAACGGGGAATGGCTTCCAGCTGATTTAAATTAGATGTTAGGGAGAAATTCATGGCTCTGAGGGTGGAAACAGGCTGTGAGGCACTGGACAGGTTGACCAGAGGAGCTGTGGATGCCCCATCCCTAAAAGTTTTCAAGACCATGTTGGACAGGGCTTTGAGCAACTTAGTTTAGTGGAAGGTGTCCCTGCCCATGGCAGAGGGGTTGGAACTGGATGATCTCTAAGGTCTGTTCTAGCCCAAGCCATTCTACGATTTTGTGATCACTTTTCCTCTGACAACGTAGTGTGTCACCAGTCAGAGGGAAGAGGTGCAAAAAGCTGCTTGTCCTGGTGCTAGGGCAGAGGAGCTGTGCAGAAGCCACCATTCCTCCTTTGTGGAAAAGAGTAGGAGCAAAGGAAGGGGAGACAGAAACAGCTACAGGTCCAAGTGTCTCAAAGTAAGGCTTGCTCAGGTCCCACAGGCTCAAAGGGTAGCACAGAGCAGAGGTCAAGGGAAGGGTCATGGGCATTCTGATGCCACAGTGCCATCAATATATTTGGTATTGTGTTTATTTTGACTGTTTACCACCTTCTGTTTGAATCTTGCTAGTGGAGGGTCAGGTGTAACTCATTGTAGAAGCTCCTGGCTCACATCTGAGGCAGCCTGCATATTTCTTGATAAAGGCATTGACCACTCAGAATAGTGTTATTTCTCCTCAGAAAGTTCTGCAGGCTTCCCCAACTCTATTCTCTAGCTGATACCACGGAAGAAATAATTTGTGGGTTAGACCTTAAAATGATCTAATATCGACCTTCTGATTCCAGACTTTCCTGCACTGCAAACAGCAATGGTTATATATTTATAAACTATGAAATATTAAACAGGCAGTGAACTCTAACAGTGCTTTAAAAAACAACACATTGAGAGCTGGCATGTCCTGCTGAGATCACTCAGATATAAACGTGTGGGGCTACAGTCCACTTGCCCAGAACTGGTAGACTATTAATTTATTGTTAATAATAGAAATAGCTTGTTGCTGGATGTTCAGGAAACTAGTCAGCTTGGTTAAGACTTTTCAGAAGGGTTTAGACCTCTGCAATGTTTACTGGGAAGTGGAGGACATGGAACAGGGAGTCCCTGGGGAAGTCTGGACACTAGTCATTTTGGGGAGGTAAATGCCTTGAATGGGTTTTGTTCCAATCTACCTGTGATCCAGATGTTCAACAAGGACATTACAGGTGTGCTCCTGGCTGCACCCCACTTAAACACTGTTTTTAAAATAAGTTTGCCATTTCATAGAGCTGTGAGTCTATATTTCTGCCCATTCTTGGACAGACTGAGGAATTTTGTGATGGACCATGTTGTTTGGACAGCCAACCTTAAGGTGGGAAGTTGTTTTCTCTCTTCATTTCCTTTGTGATAGTCTGCACAACCACTCTAGCCTGGAAAGTTCAAGAAATAAAGAAGCTCACACATGGCACAAATAGTTCCTGCAATCTCCAGAACTTGCTGGGGTTTTTTGGTCCACATTTCCTTCTCACCATGATGCTGATCCTGACAGTGTCTCTGAAGACTGGATGCAGCAGGTAAATTTTTCCATAATCTATAAACATCTGCAGTTTCCTTAACTAGGGCTCCTCCACTCAATGACTGCCAGTTGGACATGGAGCTTCCTTCCTTGTCTCTCCTCCTGGGCCCGTGCATTTCTGGGTTCTAGTTTAGATATGCTGCTGTAGGAAATAAAATCTGAAATACTCAAGGCTGAGCACGAGTCACAGACTTCAGAGCAACTGTCTGAGAGATACTTGGATGAAGGGGAATTTAGAGGGACAACCTAGGTCCATGTAATTACTAGGATTAATTCAAGATTTTTCTTAAAACTTGTCTTTTGTTTTGCTAAAAGGTTACTTGCGCACTGAAAATGAGCTCTTAATTTTTTATTTTTGACTTTTTAGTCTTGAAATGGTACTTTGATTATAAATTTTGCCCTTTTTTGTTTGTTTTTGATAGTTTGTTTGGTTTTGGTTGTTGTTGTGTTGTGTGGTTTTTGTTTGTTTGTTTTTTGTCCAAAATAGTAACAGAAACGCACTGAAAAAAAAATTGTTACACTGGTTGCAATGACCTTGATCTAAATAACTTACTTTACATCCCATTTCTTCCTAATTAAAAAAAAAAAAATCACAAAGAACGACACCAAACTTGAGCTCTGTTTTCCCAAAATTCTTAGAAAGGTTGAAGTTTTTCTGTTCATGCGTGTGAAGACAAACAGGAGCATGAAAAATGAAGATGTTACCAGCAGAGTGGTCCACAAGCACTGAATATTCTTGGCATCTAAGCCATGGGGAAAACCTGATTCATCTAAGAGAGGTTTACAAAACATCCATCAACTTTGTAAAATAAGGTCTTTTTGTTATCCTTCCAGGCCTCTGGAGATCTCTGAAATGCTTTATTGGGCTAGAGGAAGGTGAAATGAAATTGTGTTTTACAGAAGGAACTGCAGTGGCAACTGAAATGCTGGTTCTTGATGTACCAGGGTATATTTAGCTTTTTGAGTGTGCTAATGATAAGCCCAAAATGCTACTTAAAGCTCACACACACTTTAAAAAAGTGTTAATGAACTGTTTTCAGCTGTGAATATCGGGCATTCTGCAGGACAGAGCTGAAAAATGGTTTAGGTGCTTCAAGGTTAAATAAGTCAATTAGTAAAAGGACTGTTATCCTCCAGTCACCTGGTAATGCCAGTAGGTGAAATGGCCCAGAAAAAATAAATTTCCTAAGGCAAAACACTCAGACACCTTTCTAAGAAAAAAAAAAGACTAAAATTTGTGATCTTAGAAAGTTTGATTTCGTTACTAATGTGTAAAATTTTACATGCCTTTGTACTTCAATTTTTCTCTGTCTTCTTTGTTCATTATTCCTCATCGGATACAGACTTAGAGGTCTTCTCATAATTTATATCTCATGTCATTTGTTTCAAGAACCCAACAATGAGAATAATTGTGCTTGCCTTTTGGAATTCTTTGTTTGCAGGAAACAATGCATCAGGGAGGCTGTTCCAGAGATGCAGCCTCTCCCAGGCAGGCAGCCAAAAGTGGCAGAAGTCTGAAAACAAAGCTTCAAAAACTTGAGGTGATTCTTCCCTCGTTTGTAATAGAGCCCACTGAAGTAAGCTGGATTGACATGCTGCTTATAAGGGCAAGATCTAGGAATTTTACTTCAATTTGTCCTTTCTTCTTAATAGTTTATGATATTTCTTACATTGGACATCAGAAATATATTACTTGGAGCTGGTTTTGTGATTTCTGATTGATAATGCCCAGAACCTCAAGCTGCTAAACTTAAAGGCTGCACTCTTTTGGGCTGAAGGTCTGCTAGAGGCTCATCCTGTTTTCTACAAGTTTGTTCCTGGCCTTTCTGAGGAATGCACTGGAGAACAGCATATTGTGCTGCAGTTTTTTTAAAAAATCAGTCCATTTGGGGTATTTATATGTGAGAAGAAGATCTGGACTGTCCAAGTACTAAAAAAAATAGACTCAAAGGAAATTTGCCTCTCTATGAGGTATATGTGAGATATATATATATAATGAAGCATATATATAATATATATGAGATATATGTAATAAAACCAAATGTGAGCATAAACGTAGTTATTTTTCCATAAGAATCAGTTTACATATGATCAATGGCAACTCATCTAGAGCTAATTTCTTCCCAGGGGTCCTTTTACTCCAAACACATTCCATCTCTTTGTTGGTCTTCACCTTCAGGCTGGAGGGCACTGCTTGGTCCTGGTGTGGGGCTGGATAAGACTTTCCTTGGAGTTGCTGCTCTTGTGCTGAATACAGGGATGGAGATCACAGGAGTGACAAGAGGCTCTCAGGAGAGTGCAGGAAGGAAGGCAGCTGAAGTGGAGCAGGACATGGCCTGGCATGCACAGGAGTGGACAGAAGAGCTGTGACAGCACAAAGAGAAATGGACCTGCACAGTGACGTGATTTGGAGGAGAAAAAAGGGTGTGTTGGAATGACAGGGACAGGCTGACACAGAGCAGGGGGGTCATGGTAGATTTAAAACACTTCCTACCCAATGAGGATGCGAGTGCATGAGTCCAATACACCTCAGATGAAGTGGTTTATTAACTAATGGACCTTCCATACAGGAATCTGTTCTGTCATGTTTTGAGAGCAGTTGGACCTTCTGG
>JAWWMO010000001.1:114363237-114390466 GCA_035047845.1 Dendrocincla fuliginosa
GAAGTGGTTTATTAACTAATGGACCTTCCATACAGGAATCTGTTCTGTCATGTTTTGAGAGCAGTTGGACCTTCTGGATTCTCAGAGGCCATTTTCTTCTTAGTCTCTGCTTATTGACTGCATTTTAATACCTTTTGAGGAACCACATAAAAACCCCTTCACAGATTCACCTACTACTCTGGTCCCCATGGCAAAGGTGTAGGTGCTATTGCTTTTAAATATGAATTTCGGGATAGAGTACTGGTAATCCTATTAGTTTATCTAGGAAATGAAAAAATAAGAACTAGAAGTTGAATCAATGTTGGAAGTAATCTCCTTTATTAGACTTGTATGAGAATACATGTTGCAAAGAGAAAAAGCATTCAAGAATGGCTGTTTCATCTTTCTAGGGTGTCATGTAGGCTGAATTACTGCATTTTGTCCCCGTAAAAGTACTAAACAAGTTTTTGGTTGCCTTATATTAGCACCCCCTTATGCACCCCCTTGTACTCTATTAACACTCAGGTAAAGCTGATCCATTTATAAAAAAAGGGAGCTGTAACATGCAGTCTGTATAAGCAGGCTCTGCTTTAAATAGTTCCTAATAACCATTTGGATTTGAAGGAGGGGTGGCAGGAATGCCTTCTGCCAGGTGACCTTTGCAAATGTGTCTGCTGCTGCTACACGTAGTACCTAAGAAGATGGTGTTTACTGCACTGGTTCTCTCCTGGGAGCTGGGAAAGAGGACGCAGCAGCTCTTTGAGGCTTGGCAGAAGATAATCAGAGATGTCACTCCCCACTCCATTCCTGCCAAGTGCAATTAGAACTTTTGCTGGGGAGCAAATCATTTAAATCTTAGAAAGGAATTTAAGACACATGCGAAATGCTTCATTATCAGCAGCTGATTCTGTAAACAGAATGTAGATACAAATAATCGAGTAGATTTTGTTTTCCTTGCAATGAATACAAGGTATAAAGTGTTTATGGACTTAAAAAGAAAAACTGAACAAACAGAATAAAGAAGAAAGCATTCATGGCTGTTTTGAAGGAAAGAATGTTTTTATTTCATACTTTGAAGAAATTGTTCAAGTAGTTCAGCCGTGTAAAAATGTGACCCCTCTAATGCTGCCAAGGGCAGTGAGATCAGGGATAATCGGCTGAGGAAATGCAGCTCACGCAAGCCAAAAGCAGAGTTTTAAACTTGCAACACCAGTTTTTCCAAGAGTGAAGCATGTGCAGAAGGGGCTCCTTGCTTGCTGAAGAATCCCATCACCTGTTTTGAAGAACCTTGTTGCTGTAGGTGCCTGTGGGACAACCTGACATAGCTCCTCCCTCAGTGCTCCCTTGTCTTCCCAGTTAAAAGCTCCCTGTAAGAGTAAAGAAAAACCATATAAAAATTACATTTAATTTTGCATTCTTCTTCTTCTAAAACAATTGCAGGGTAACTACCCTGAAAAGTGTAGACCAAACTGGTACATTGCAGCACCACTACATGGTGCAGGGACATCTTCCACTAGACCAGGATGCCCAGAGAACCATCCAACCTGGCCTTGAACACCTCCTGGGATGGGGCATCCACAGCTACTCTGGGCAAGCTCTTCCAGTGTCTCAACACCCTCAAAGTAAAGAATTTCTTCTTAATATCTAATCTAAACCTACTTCTTTGCAGTTTGAAGCCATTTCTGGGGCTATACAGAAGTGAATGCTCTCATTATTGTTGTGGTGGTGGATGATGTGCATGTGCCAGGCTCATCATAGTTCTGAGGGTGTGTAACTTGCTCTTCATATTCGTGAGGCACTGTAGTGCCCTTGTACACTGCTGGATACACCCTCTGACTCCCAGTTTTCCTCTGGAAAATCTTGCCAGTGCTCCCTCTATGTATTAGAATGGATGGAGATCATTTCCTCCTTAGCTGCCCCTTGCTGGTTGGTATTGCCAGGTCTGTGTGGTGCTGTGAGTACCAAAGAGCACTGTTTGAAGGAAGAGTTCTGCCACACAGGTGGTTGTACAGTCCTCACATGGACACAAAAGAGATGAAGTATCATGGGGCGTGTCTTTATAATTAGAGAGAGAGATACCACCTTCAAAACTCTGCTTCTCCTCGAATGTCATTGACTTCTTGTACTTGGAATATTATAATATCTCTTTTTTGGTATTCCTGTTGTGAAAAACTCCGGTGTAATTGCTCCAGCGTAGTTCTTTGCAGATCCAAATATAAAGTCCTATTTAAAACACTCTTCTTCATAGGGCCTGAGTGGTTCTCTGTGCAATGAGGAGGTACCTCTGGCCATGCCTGGGTTTGGGCTTTCAGGTTTCCTAGGAAAGTCTGGGTGTAAATGTTAAGTGCACTTGTAAGGCCCCATCTCAAGTGCTGTATCCTGGGTCCATCACTGCAAGAAACACATTGAGGGTCTGGAGCACGTCCAGGGAAGGGAACAGAGCTGGGGAAGGGTTTAGAGAGTCAGTCATATGAGGAGTGGCTGAGGGAGCTGATGGGGCTCCGTCTGGAGAAAAGGAGATACAGTGGAGTCCTTCTTGTTCTCTGGAACTCCCTGAAGAGAGGTTGTGTCCAGGTGAGGGATTGGCCTCTTTTCCCAGGCAATCAGGGACAGGACAAGAGGAAACGGCCTCAAGGTACACCAGGGGAGGTTCAGGTTGGACATCAGGAAGAATTTCTTCATGGAAAAGGTAGTCAAACACTGGAAGGGGCTGCTCAGGGAGGTTTGGAGTCCCCATCCCTGGAGGTGTCCAAGGAATGACTGGACATGGCACTCAGTGCTCTGGGCTGGGGGACAAGGTGGGGATTGGTCACAGGTCAGATTCAGTGGTCTGGGAGGTCTTTCTCTAACCTGAATGATTCTGTGATTCCTCCTTCTCCGTATATTTCTTTGTAAGCTTAAAATGGTTTCCTACCATATGAGCTGGAACCCACATTTTTTTTTAAGGCAATATAATTGCTTTCTAAAGCATCTTTCTATCCTGCAGACAACACACTGGTGGAGTCTTTACATCTTGTTCTCATCCTTGCCCTGTAACTTATTTTGGCTGTAGTCACTGAGCACTTCCACTCTCTTGCTTTCTAAGACTTCCCTAGAGCTGCTTGTGCTGTAGCTGAAGTCTGTAAGGTCGAAATATCAATTTTCTTCAGTGGGCAGTACTGCTATAGCTGTTGTAGCAGAGAAAAATGGTGCTGCTCTACTTCTCTGCAAGGCAGACTTAGTTCCTTCACCCTGCTGTGTTCTTGCTTTTCCCCTTCTGGGGAGAGACCCCCAGACACAAGTTAGTGGAATTTAGCAAGTTAGGAGCACACTGAGTTAGAAAGAAATGCTGCAGGAAAGAAACGTACCCCGAATGATAATCCTCGAGCATTAAGGGCTGAGCTGCTTTGTAGCACTTTGCCCTTCAGTGGCTTTGCTCTGTGTCATTCTACTGCCAGACGTGCCAGCTTTGCTCAGCAATCCTATCACCAGTACTGTGTTTGACCCACCAGTTTGTTTCCTTCTTCTTTATCACAGTACCAGGCTTTCAGTTTACCTTTCTCCCAGCCTGACTGCTCAAATTCTTAGCAGTTTTGAGGCACTTCTTTTAGCAATGTGCCCAGGGTATTGTTTTGGTCTCTGTGTTATCTTTATATTTACCCTATCAGCAGCACTTTTGCTCCTGGCCAGCAATATTTGTATGCTCACGGCACCCAGGTATGTTCCTTCTTTCTTGTCTGCTCACGTACTCATCAATAATTCTGTTTCTACCTCCCTTATCTCCCTCTTGGAGAGATACAACTTCTTTAAAGATAAGGAAAACCAGAAATTCTTTTCTTCCCCTCTGATTCTCGCCATTCATCTTTCTTCTCTCACTAGCAACGTTGGTGTCATTTTTGCTGTTATTGCCAAGAAAATACCTCTTTAAAAACAGTGGTGCTCTGTTCTGGACCCATCTCGCCCACACTATCCAAACAGGCTTGTTTATTTTTAAGCACAGTTCATGGCAATTCTTAATTTTGGTTCAGTGGATAAGCCCTTCCATGTGTCTTTGTTTTGCGCCTCAACATCAGCCGTATTATCTATGCCAATGTCTTTATTTCCCTACCCACGCTCTGCACTCTCCTAAAGCTGTTGTAAATCAGACTGATTTTTCACTTTTTCCTGTTCCTCATGATCCCCATCTTTTCTGAAGACTGATTATTGTAGCCTGATATCCTCACCTGATGCTTATTGTGGCTTTTCTGTTCATTTTTCTCAGCTCCCTCAGCACCTGCCAATTCACATTTTATTTTGGTTTAGCATCCTTTTCTCATTCCTTGCTCTTTCTACATCATGCTTTTCTCATTTTGTCCTTTGGAATTTTTTTTATTAACTCCTTTCACTTCTTGTTTGCTTCCATAGTTTAAATCCCTCCGTAAAAGGACTTTCTGTGTTTTTCTGCTTAATCTCAAGCATACTGTCTCTCATGGATCAGCACTGCTTGTTTTCTTTACTAGGCTATATTACTTTGGAAGATATTGAGCTTGCCTGATGTTTTTATGTTTTTGTCTTTTCTTTTTCTTTTTTTTCTTTTTATACTCCTCCTCCAAGTGTCATATTGGAAGCTGTTACATGGGATATGGATCTTTTATTTCCAGCTTCATCATTATTCTGTTTCTGCTCAAAACTGGTGTAATTTTAAGACTCTATTTCCCAGAAAGACAAAAACATAAGAAGACTTCACTGGAAAGGAATCCAAGATATGGGAACTCACAGGCATCTTCTTCAGAGCCTGAAAAAAAATACTGCATTGGGCAATCCAACTGTGGAAGAGAAAGGAAAACTTTGGAGAGGGTTCAAGGCCCAACCAAATGTAACACCTTGGTCTGCAGACAGTTTCTTGGCTTTTTTTTATCCTATGCATTTTCATCCCATGTGCCAAATCCACTTGGTCACAGGTTTCAGACGTGCTGAATGAGCCGGAGGGAGAAAGAAAAAGGCTTTATGGGTGGCTGTGAGCCTGGAGGCAGAACCCAACCGTGAAAGCCAAAGAAAAATACTTCTGGTTGGGTGATTCACTGTGTTGTTTAGGGGCCTGATTTCATCTCGTGTCTCTCTGAATGTGATATAATGCTCAGCTCCTGCAGACAGATACTTTTGGTGCAAGTCTCCTCCTTCACTGAACACCCCCCCCTATTATCTATTCTTTACATCTCTAGGGGAAGGAACATTTGATGTGACTATGTCTGAAAGATTCATAAACCCGAACATGGTTGTTATTTGAAGTCTTTTAAGCTTTTTTAAAAAAAATCATGCTATGATTTTTAAATCCATCTTCTTGATTTGGGGGACAGGTGATTTGTCATTTGCCATCACAATCAGAACCTCTCATTCCTGCCCAAGGTGGGGAGATGTGGAGAGATCAATTCTCTCAGCTGGCCTTTGTAATAAGATGGGCAGAGGGAGAAAGGAGTATTTCCATGAGAAAATCACTGAAGAAGGTGGATTTATGTGATACAATTACTGGCGGGAACGGCCCCAACATGTGCAAACTGAGGAAACTGGGAGAGAGTTCTGAGAAGCTGTTGCATGTGGAGGTATGCCCGGGAGGATAAAGGTCCCTTAAAATGCTCCTAAGCTGTAGCCAAGTCTGGAGTGGGTTTAGGCCTCTGTTTTAGAGGTGTGAAGCTTGGAGATGTGTAAAAGAAGCTTGCAGGCTCTTTAAAGACCTGGAAGGATGGCTGTGCAATGCAGTGATGCACAGCTGCAGGGATTTGCATCAGGCATTTGGTTTCCTCTCTGGCTTATAGGAACTGGCTTAGGAAAATGGGGGAGAAAGAGAGTGTTTCTGAGACAGGGAAAGGTTATGCTTTGGGCAAGGGAAGCCTGAGGGATCCCAGTCATTGCATAGAGCTGCCCTGGGTTTTTAAGAGGGGAGGTGTGGACAGGTAGGGGGGTCAAAGAGTAAGGGCTGGACAGAAGATTTCTCATTAGGGTGTCATGATGCTCCCTCTCCTGGAAGGTGAAAGCAGCCTGTGGCTGCTTTCAATATGTTATTAAAGCAGCTCAGGGGCTCTGATAGTCAATTTACTGCTGCTTCCTTGGTTCCTCAGGGGTCTGTTTAGGTGCAGGGATGGCTCAGACAATGTAGGGGAGTTCTTTAGCTTGAATGTCACACTGCACAGCTATACTGATTTTGTACCTCAGCCAGTCTGTGGAGGTGCTGCTGTGCTGGATCAGGCAGATTTGGTGGGCTGGGGGGCATCTGCTCAGTGGTCCCCTGGAAGTTTTACACAGACCTGAAACTATTGTAAACAGATCTGAAACTATGAGATGGATTCAGATTGATGAAACTGGTCTGAATGCTGGACTCAACATGTGGACCTTTTTGTGTCTCCTGCACTGCAGGGTGTTGTATTGTCTGCGCTCCCAAAATAGCTTTGGAAGGAATTGTTCTCCAGAGGAAAAGCCTCTGAAGTTTAGTTTCTTCCATGCCATGAAAAAGTGTTCATGCAAGCTCACAGCTGGGCTATATTAGCAATAAATTACAGGAATTGGCAGGTAGTCCATCTATATGGTCTAATTTGGGTTTAAGGGGTGGGAGAAAGAGATTTTCACATGCTTCCCACCTACCTGCAGGAGCAAGGGGATATTTGGTTTGAAGAACTTGCGTGCCTCTCTGGGCAAAAGCCACAGTGTGGCACTGTCATGTCAGCAGTGGATTCTTATTTTTCTCATTGTTTTCTCACACAGACATATTCAGAAGGATGATTTTAGGCATTTCAGTCCAAACCATGATCCTGAGGTAAAGCCAGCTCCTCTCAGCTCTCATCATGAGTCCTATGTTTGTGGACCCTGACCTGTCTTCCAGTCCCTCTTCTGCCAGATCCCTGCTGAACTGGCTTCCCACAGCTATCCACAGTCAGTTCCAGGTGTGATACCACCTGTGCTGGCCACACCAGGAGAGCATCTTCCTTGGATATGTTGTCCATGGCCCTCCAAATGTGGCCTGGTGTGGAGTTTGCTGCGTGCACAGGGCAAGTTATGGTGGTGGCTCTTATCCAGCCTGGTGTCCACCATCTCCCCAAATCCTTTTGAGCCCTTTGCAGTTGCTTTCCAGTCTGTCCTGATGCATGGAGTTGTTTCCTGTGAGCAAAAATAATTTTGGGCTTCTCCTTGTTGAATGCCATGAGTTTTCTGTTGGCTCAATCCTTCTGTTCTACAGGATTCCACTGGATTCATGTTCTACCATCCAGCATATCAACTGCTTCCCTTTTCCTCATAGTAAGGTCACCTTTCCTGATTGTCACTATTTTGCACAGGTGGTAGACATGGACCTTGCTGTCACATCAGCCAGGATTTTCAGCACTCTCTGGGAAATTCTGCAGGTCTGGGTTAGAGCTTTTCTGTATAATTTTCAACCACTCTGCCACTGCTGTCCTCTTCCAAACTCTGTGGTAAGCACAGAGGAACTAAAAACACTTTAAATTTGAAGACTGAGGACAAAGAAATAAGCATTCAATACATTGCCACTTTCTGCACTGCCCATCTCTGTGCCTGCACTGTTGGGGTGTTCTCAGAGGGTTGTTACTGTAAACTGCTGCTGGTGATTTAAAAAAATAATACCTTTCACTGCACCAAATTGTCTCTGTTTGTAGCACTCAGAACTGTCACAGCTGAGGTGCAGCATGTTCTGTCTGAAAATGTCACTGAATGCATCTCAGGCAGCCTTCATTTGGGCAAAACAATCGTGCTCTACAATTCCATCTAACGCAAAAGAACGTGCCCCAGTGTTAAGTCCTTTCCTTGAGGACTTGTGTGGTTTCAGAACACAGTGATGCTGATGTAATGACCGTGGCTCAGCTGGTACATGTTGTTTGTTGAGGTGCAATGTGATGGAACCCTCAGAGAGCTTTGGAGGGGGCTGCACAAAAGAAAAGTGGTGGGAGACAGACTAGTTGTCCTTCTCAGGACGTTTGTTTTGCTCAGGGTATTTGTGTTCCCACGAGAACAAGGGCAACAGAACCATGCGAGACTGAAATCCTCCCTTGTTTTACATCTACTGATAGGTAATGAACCAAACAAGAGCTGACTGGGCCAGTCTTAGAATCACAGAATCATGGAGTGGTTTGAGCTGGAAGGGACCTTAAAGACCATTTCATTCCAACCCCCTGCTATGAACAGCTTCCACTAGACCAGGTCGCTCCAAGCCCTGTCCAACCTGACCTTGGACACTTCCAGGGATGGGGCAGCCACAGCTTCTCTGCCCAACCAGTTCCAGTGTCTCACCACCCTCACGGTAAAGAACCTCTTCCTAATATCTGACCTAAATTTCCCCTCTTTCAGTTTGAACCCATTACTGCTTGTCCTATTGCTACAGTTCCTAATAGAGTGCCTCTCTTCTATCATTTAAAGCAAGAGATAATCAAATTACCTGAGAGATCAGAAGAATTTGATGAAAGCGGACCAGAAAGTGGACCAGAACTGCAAAACAAAGTCATGCTCCTGCACGAGAACCTGAAACATGCTGCTTGTATAACTTTGTAAGGAGTTCAGATTAAAAGATTATGAAACAAGCCTTTTTTTTTCCTGAAGCTCTTTCTCACTTCAAAGAATGAGAAGTTTCCTTACAAGAATGAAAGGCAGCGAATTCATAACAAACAGTCAAACCACAAGTGCTTTGTGTAGTAGTGACCTGCTGCAGGCAACAGAGATGAAGGGCTCATTTCCTCCTAGAGCAGGAACTGTGCAAGTGCACTGGACCATGAGCCTTTTGAGCTCAGAGCCTGGCAAACATCCACCCAATGCCTGGCTTGAGCTGGAGCAGTTTTGGAGAAGATTTAGTTACCTGTTAGATCCCTCGGCCCTTTGTAGCTGTGTAAAGGAGAAAGAGGGTGGGTCTACAAGCCACATAATCCCTGTTGTATCCCACGTGTCACCATCATCTCAATGGACCCTCCTTCAGCAGGGATTGGGAGAAATGCCAACAAAAGGCCATTGTGTTAGCTTTTCCTGGTGGAAAACTAGCCTTGTGTAAAGCCTCATGTTTCCTTGTGTTATTTCTTCCCTTCCACAACATCAAAAGGTAAGGTTTGTGTCCATGCTAAAAATACAGCTGGTGGTTCAGGGCAAAAATTTAACATGCAGAATTCAGCTCTCAAGAAGTGCTTTCAGTCACAGAATTATACTAACAGTTGAGTATGCTATGGCTTTCCTTTTTCCCTTGGGAATATCTGAAGTTTAGTATTGTCAGAAATGCTGGACTTTGAGTCATGACTGTTCTCTTTTTATCCCTGTGCAACTAGTGTGTGAAAGTTTCAAAACACTTCCATCTCTTTATTAATTAAAACTTCCCTGATTGAACAAATGTCCAGCAAGTCCTGTGTGAGGCAATTAATGTGCTGGGGTATTTGCTTCAAGGCAATGTTGGGATGATTTGCACTGCCAAACTCATCTGCAGGTGAGAAATGCAGCAGACCCTCGTTATTCATAGTCGTCCATGCACATGAAAAGAAATTGTGTTGAAATATCTGGTAGTTTTCACACCTTTAAGCATAAAGCAATAAGGAATAATGGACCAGAAAGTAAAAATACTGATTATTGTGAAAATACATTTTGCTGTTCCTGAACTGTTTATAAACTCTATGTGGATTCTGCAAATCTGTTCAGTGGATAATATAGATGAACAATTGACAATTTACATGTGCAAACTATCTAGTTTGACTATTTGCCCTCTCTGATATATTGCTGGTTGTGTGGCCACATAGTTGTTCATGGGCTGAAGGACAGATTTTTAAGCAGTAGAATACTGAATAGCAAATATTTGTGCTGCTGCATTGAAAAACTCAATTATGTGCAGGCATTTTGCAGAGAATAGGTATTTTTCAAGCATTCACATGAATCAAAAAGCTATTCACTGGAATGTTTATGAACTTCAAAGCAGGGGTACATGAACAGAAAAGAGCATAAGAGTGCTTTAGAATTCAAAGAGACTTTCTTAAACAACACTTGGCTGTGCCAGCCTTAGGCCAAGTGTCAATGCTGTCTCTCTGCTTGCTATTTATTATTCTGGTGATATATGCACTGAACATTTGGGATGGCAAAGTGTTCTAAGTTTCTGTTTTTCTTAAAATATTTATGCCAGCTAGGGGTTGTAATCTAGGGAAATGCTTGGAACTGCAAGCAACTGGGACGGGGAATCAAGGCCTTAAAAGTGACTGCCACTCTTCATAAGGCACAAAACTTCTTTTCTTATCCTCTGTTCAGAAAAGCTGCCTGGAAATTATTTGGCTGGGTGAATGATCCTGGCATCAGGGACAGTTTGAGTAAATTGCCACCTGTTGGCTGTTGAGGGACTCCAAAAGAAGGCTGAGGAGAATATGGGATGATTTTTGGTTTACATGGGATTCCCCAATTTGCACCAGAACATCTTGGAGAGACAAAGAGTAGGAAGTAACTTGAAATTGGCCACTGATCAAACAGGGTGTTTTGGACTACAAATGCCATACTTGAAGCATCGTGTAGCTGCTTGATTGATAAATTACCTGCAGACTTATCACTCATCTCATGATTCTTTGTTGAAGAAGGAAATACTGGGACTGGGAAGGAATATCCCCACAAAGGAGAGTGGTTCAGTACTGGAACAGGTGCTCAGTGACAGTTGTGGCATCTGCATCCTTGGAATTTTTTAAAACCCTTTTGGATGGGGCCTGGAGGAACCTGATCTCATTGGGAAGTTGACCATGCCCTGAGGAGTGGTGTAGACCAGAAATCCCATCTAATCTGAACTTTTCCATGGTTCTGGGTGCTGAAAGATGTCCACAGGGAAAAACCAGAGGGCATAAGGCATGGGATTAATATCTCTTTCCTGTCTGGGTTGCAGGGCAGAATTCCAAAGAGCAGGATAGCTGGAGTCTATCTCTGCCTCATGAGCCTTGCACAGATTCTTTACTCAGCCTTGATTTTTTTCTCTTGTGGATTTTATCTCATCTCTAAAGTCATGGGAACTGAAATTTTATGTTACATTTTTTTCTCGTCTTATCAGAGCAACATTGCTTTTTGCTGCTATCTGTCTTGTCTAATCCCACTTTTAGCATGTTTTTTTTTTAAAAAACAGCACAAATATCAGGCTGGGAAAAGAATTATTGTGTTAATTAGGTATAACAGTATGAAATGAAAAGGGAGGTTAAGGACAGATAACAGGGAAGCCTTTCACTGCAAGACTTTGAGGGTTGTAGAAGTATTAAGTAATTTAAAACAAGTTTGAGCAACTTCTTGAGACCAACACTGTAGAGAAATACCCCAGATTCCTTGTCTGCAAACTACCGAGCTCTTGTAAGTCCAGTTGGAGAGGATATAGTGATATTTAGAGTCCTGGCTAAGGGCAGCACATAAAGACATAACACCACTTCGTCGAGCCATTACCATTAAGGCATAAATTAAATGTGAGGTAGTGTTATCTCTAGCTTCAGCCTTGAATAATTTTATCAACTCTTCAAAAGAAGAACAGCTTGGAACACTGAGAAACTTTGTTTTGCAAAATATGCAACAACATTCTTGACCACTGAAAGAAATGAATAGATAATTAACCATTTGCATAAATCACAGTACGTTTAAAGCAAGAGGGTCTGCTTTGAGAGGACAGCCAGAAATGGTAGAGCCAGAGCAGCTTAGTTTACAGATATCTGAGAGCAAAGTGAAAGATAGCTGTTGTAGTCAGTGAAAGGATTGATGATGAAGGTCATGAAGAACTTGGCATTTTAAAGCATTCTCAGTGAAAAATGGTGTAGGAGACAGAGGCTCCTTGCATGCCGATGTATTGAGATTCCCACCTCAGCCTCTCATTCATGGAACTACTTACAAGAGCACTTTGCTTTGATGAAGATAATGTTATGTGTATGCAGCAAGATTTCATATCTGAACTAGATGGAATATTTTCCAGATATTTTGTTCCATGCTGTGATTTGGGAAGAAAGATTTTTTTTAAACCCAATGAGGTGTCAATGTGTTGATATAGAAGCTCATGAAAATGTGATTGTAGCAAAGGACAAGAAGGCTGGACCACCAAATTTCTCACTCATCAAACTTCCAGACCAGCAGGAGTATGACCTGATGTCAGCTCAAGGAGGAACCTGGTATACTTGTTATGGTTTGCAGTGGGCAATTCAGCTGAGATGGTGAAGTGTCTGTGATAATAAAAGTGGGAATCCTGCCATCAAACACCTTCAATAGAAGAGCTTTCAGTGCACAATAGTTGCTGTGGTCATGTTCTTTGAGAACATTATTGTATCTCTGAGCTTGGCTTCAGGTACATTTAGTTACATATGGGTTTGCTCTGTGGATGCAGACAGCTCCCTTCTCCTTGGAGTGTTGACTTCTCCAACTTCTGCTCTTTCTGGCTCCTAATTATCTTTCTAATTGCACAACAGTGTCCAAAGTCATGTGAATTAGATAACCACTGCAGCTGATAAGGAGCTCAGAGACTCACTGTATGATCTTGCCCTTGTAACTGGAATGCTTTCTCTTTCAGGAGTGAAATATAGAATGGTTTGGGCTGGAAAGGACCTTAAAGATCATCTCATTCCACCCCTCTGCCATGGGCAGGGAATCTTTCACTACACCAGGTTGCTCAGAGACCCATCCCACCTGGCCTTGAACACTTCCAGGGATGGGACATCCACAATTTGTCTGGGCAACCTGTGCCAGGGCCTCACCACCCTCACAGTAAATAAAGTATTGTACTTTTTTGTTTGTTTGTTTGCTTGCTTGCTTGTTTTGGGGGAGTTGGGGGGGGGGTTGTTTGTTTTGTTTTGTTGTTTTATTTTGCATAATATGTGAAAGAAAAGCAATTTGGTTCTGGTTACATATTGGAGCAAGCAGGCAAGGTAGGACTATTCACTTTTGTTAAGCTTATTTCCACTCCTGGATTTTGCAAAGATGGGGCCTCTGCTTCTGTGTGGAAAAATGTGCGTGTTTGTGCATTGATTCATCATAAAAATAAATAGTAAGCTTCATAAAAAATGATATTTGAATAATAACCACACATCCCTTGTGCACTTAATTTTTAGCTGTGCCTATTTTATCACCAAAAAAAACCCCCAAACAAACTCCTGTATAGATTTTTCTAAAGAAGATAAATCTAAAATTCTTTAAATTGTTAAAAAGAAGTCTAATTGTAAATAATTTTCACTTCCTGCACGCATTTTCGCACTTCAGGATGCATTTTTGCATTACTGACATTGCAATAAGGCAGCAGCCCCAGCCCTCTCCTGTAGGTTTATTCATACTCGTGGCCACCGGGTGTCACTATGATATAGATAAAAAGAGGCTTCGGCACAAGAAATAAAATCCAGCTCTGCAAAAGCTTTTCTGCCAGAATTTATCAGTCATGGCAGTCTTGTAAAGCACATTTGTCTCTTCAGGTCCGGACTGATGGAGTCTACAAGGAGCAGCCTTTACTCTGGTGGTGCTGGCAACTCATTCAGGACACCAAAATCATGCCAAGACTGAGGCTCTGATTTTGAACTCAGGGCAGGGTCTGGAGTGTTGGGGTGTTCAGTAATTAGGGCAAGTGGCAGGAAGGAGATTGCATTTGTTTATGAGCATCGAGGGGTTTCTGGTTTTACTGTTTTTCATTACTCATTCCTCTGGCCAAAACGTGAGTAAAAATCCCCAAAACCTGCTGTTTCATCTCAGCAGCACATCCCAAATTTATATCTTTAGCGCTGTAATGACAGTTAATTGGAACATTTTGTCCTTGCAATACTCACGTTTTCCACTTTTCCCTGTATTATTCCAACATCTCTTTGCCCTGTTTCATCTCTGAAACCGGCCTGAATCTGAAAATGAAGATGGAGCTCCGTGAAAGATATTCATTCTATGTGGAAACTCTGCTGCTTTGAATGCTGGAAGAAGGAAATAGGAAGTCTTCTTGTGGAATCACTTGTTTCTTTGATTTTTGTTTGGTTTTCAGCCACCTTGTCTTGCTCTTGGCAAACTAAGTGTCTGAAGACTCCTGAATTCTGCCTGCATGGGTGACAGCAATTAAAGGAAGGTGCTCATAAAAATAACAGGCCTATTTATTTCAGCATGGGACAAGATTCCCATCCAGATATGACTGCCTGGGGTTGGTGGGTGGGCATTTTCTGTGGGACACAAGGGAAGAACGTGATTTTTCCCCTTGCCATTTGTTTCTCGTGCTGTCTGGGAGTATGTGGCTGCTGTGCCCCAGCCTTTTCCCACAGCTTCCTGCTTTAGGCTCTTCCCTGTGACAGGTGATGGTTAGAGGTGGAGATTCCTCACCTCCTGCACAACAATCCCCATTTGTCTCTGCTTTAGCAAGGTGTGGTTGGAAAGGACCAGACAGCATCTCAAGGCCACCATTTTAAACAACTGGCAAACAGCAAAAGATGCAAAAACTTTGAGGCTCCACAAAAAAGATCGAAGGACACAACTGGCCATCTCCTGATGCTAGAGAAGAATTCAGGACATATCTTCCATGTGGAGCCTACCTAATCTTAAAGGAAACACTTCCATCTACTCTTCTCCATGGGAAAGAGGAAGATCCAAAGGTGTGGACTGACTCCCTTCAGCTCAGCCTTGGAGGCTGGATCTTCCATAATCCTAACCAGAGCTTGATCCAACTTCCATAGCCAGGCTGGGTAAGGCAAGAACAGGATGGTATGTCTTGTATTGTGCAAACTGACATTCATTTTTCAAAATTACTGAGGAGTGTTGTGCAGCAGAGTATTTTATGTGCCTCATTATAATTTTTTGGCTAGCCTGTTGCTGGCTGCCATACGGCTCAATCTAAAAATCTTTATGGATATCTGCTGTCTCTCATAATACAAAAAGATATGTTAATTAACACTAATTAAATCAATCTAAAACATATATGAAACATAGCCCCACAAATTAGGTAATTGAAGGAAGTTGGCCAAGTCCTTAGTTTTTGGCTAAATGTGTTGATGCCTCATGAAATCACTGATAACACTCTCCTGCTCTGGGTGTGCTTATGCTGTGCAGGCATTCCTGGTGCTCCTGGGTTTTCTTAGTCACTGAAAGTGCAGGAACAGGGATGTTAAGTGCATGTTGTCATTTTGAACACAGCTGGAAAAACTAGTTGCAACATACTGGTATTTCTTGCTGTTGCTCTAAAGGGGGAAATTTTTTCTCAAGTGCCCTTCTGATGTGAGTGGCCAATTCGGATTCAGAGCCCCAAACTGGTCCATTCTGTAGCAGGGCTGAGTTTAAAACCTGAGTTTGGAAGTAGGAAACAGAAAGTAGATTTGTTTACATGATCATATCTGGAAAAATTATTCAGAACACTGAGAAAACACAAAGTATCGCAGGCAAAATATCTCTACCTGAGGAATTTCACTTAATTTATTGTCAATTGATATGAGCCACTAATTACTGATTCAGACATTGAGAAAGGATGGAAAGACAAATAATTCAAAAACCACTTAGGGAAACACTTTTCCTCCCCTTCCCCAGGATAAAGTTCAGTCCAGCTTGTCTCCTCTCTTCTTCCCACTCTCCACATGCCTTGTCCCTCTGTGCTCCCCTAAGTCCCCACTGACTACTTTGGGCAGGGGACAGGCAGCACAGAAGGCTGGTTCAGTACGTAGTGATTTCTTTCTGCTAATACTTGCTGCTGGCTCTTTTTCTCTGCTGCTCCTTCCCTTTCCCTGCTCTAGTCTGGGGTCCTCCATGAGCCACCATTCCTTTGGGGATGCCACTGCTCTGGAATGCCTGCCGGGTGACATACACTGGGTCTGTCCCTGCCACAGTGTGTATTGCCCATGGACTGCAGTCCCTGAGGGCTGTCCCCAGTCTGGTTTGGGTCATCCACATCCTCAGACTCTCTTCTGTGTCCTCACTGTAGTGTGAGTGGCCCACAGCCACAGTCTCTTTAGGGTGTCACTGCTCCAGAAAGCTCATCCATAGCCACAGCCTCTCCAGGGTGTCCCTGCCTCCGTGGGGATCACCCATGGGCTACAGTCCCTCAGAGGGAAACTTCTTCTGCCAGGGAGTGTCTCCTTCCAGGAGTGTCTCCAGCCCTGTCCTCAGGAGCATCTTCCATGTGCCACTTCCATTCCTCCAAATCTCTCTCTTCACTTTCTCTTCAAGGGTTTTCTTTGGCATCCAAAGAAGAAACCTTTGTCTTTGTCTCCTGTGCTTCCTGCCCTTAGTGCTTGCCCCCATTTCTTAAATATGTCTGAGCAGAAGAGCCAAGTGCTCCTCTGACTGGTTGAAATGTTTGAGATATGGGCTGCTTTCATGTTTTAGAGCTGTCTGGACATGGCTGTGATCAGCCCGGGGCAGTTCATGGCCTCCTCCCACACAGGTCACCCCTGCAGTCCTCTGCTTCCCAAATCCTGCCAGTGATGCCCAGCACAAGTATTTCCAGTGGGGTGTGAAGTCCTCACTTACCCTCCAGGTTCCTATGAAGCACTGAAAACTTTACACAGCTCTGTTATCCAGAGAGCAATAGCCAATGCAGCAGTTAAAGCACAAAATGAAAAAAAAAATATATATATATAAAAGAAGGAAGAAAAAAGGTATTTGGGGTTTTTTTGGTTGTTGTTTTTTATTTGGTTTTTTTTTTGGTTGGTTGGTTGGTTGGTTGGGTTTTTTTTTGTCTAAAAGATTTCTCCAGCTGGTATATTTTCTTTCAGATTACTTATTTATTTTAAGGAACCAAAGTGTTTGCTGACAGAGGCATAAGACCTTTTATAGGCTAGAATAACAGCAATCTATCTCCTCCTGTAACTCTCTGACAGCTACTAAATCAATGACAATAAAGCATCAATGGTTAATGCTTATACAGTTTATTCTGGAACAAAAATAGCTCTGAGGGTGCTTGTTGTGATCCCATAGTTAGGCACAAAAGGGAACTTGGTCTAAAACTGGGCATTTGGGATCTGCATTATGTGGAAAAATATGGCAATTCAAACTGGCAGTGTTAGAGCCAGAAAAAGTTAGTGGTTGAAGGGCAAAATTCCTGACTTGGTCACTGATTTCCTGTTTGACCTTGAGAAATAACTTTAGTCTTTGATGAAGGTGGGGCTGCTGGTATTTCCCCATTGGTTAAATGAGACTAGCATCTGGTTTTGATCAGTTATTTGAGGATCCCTGATGGAAGGCACTAAGCAAGTATTGATTACAGCAGTTGTGTTATAAATGTTGGCTGGAGCAGAATTCAGTTCACAATTTTCCCACAGGAACAGGGAACCAGCACTGTGAGAGAACCTGCACATGATGTAAAGCAACGTGGTTTTCTGGTTTGGTTGGTATAGGTTGCTTACAGATAAATCCATGTTTGAAATGAAGTGACACAACATTTACTTAGTTGGGGTTTTGCTATTACATTTGCTTAGTAGTAAATTTTAAACTTTGTGGTGTTCCTGAAAAGAACAGAAGGTACTTGTAAAATATTGCATCTGCTTGGGGTGCATTTTAAACAGAGGATTATTTACTGTATAGGAGAGGGGTAAGACTCTTTGAACACAAGATAGAATTTTGCCAGCAATGGAAAGAGAAGTCATTTAAGTAAGTTTCAGAATTAAAAGTCAATAATGTTGCTAATTTAGAGGAAAGAGCTATAAAATGGATTGCAGAGGTTGTTTGTGTTCAGAAAACACCTTGATGGTGGGGTGTGGAGTGTGGGGCAGTAAGGCAGCATGGCTGCAGGAGCAAGTCCACTCATTAGGATTAGGGTCCATTTGCTGTGGTCAGTTTATAAATGACATAGGTGTTTACTGTAGGACGGACTCTGAGGGACCTCCAAGGTCTAGTCCATTCCTCTGGAAAGGATCAAGCAGACTTGTATGATTTCTGACAGGTTCCTCTAGCATATTGCTAGACCTCTAGTGATGGAGACCCAGCCTCAGCAGGAAATCCACTGCACTGCTTCACTAGGCTTTCCAGTAAACTGTATTTCCTACTGTTTAATCTTTCTTGCTGTAAATTAAACCTTCCTTCCTAGTGTATATTTCCACAAAGAACAGATTATTCCCTTCCTCTTTATGACAGCTTGCTATTTGAAGATGGCTACCTGTATGTTTTTCTCTTTCCTTTCAGTTGAATATCCCAGTTCTTTCAGTGTTTCCTCCCCTCTGGACTCTTTTCTTCTAGGCTACACTTTCCTGGAGTGCAATGCCCCAGCCCAGCTGTGTTCTTACCAGCGCTGGACAGAACAGAAACGTTGATTCATGTCTCAGAAACCTTATTTTTGTTTCTCTATCTCGGTGTGACACTTGCCATTTTCACAACAGTGTGAGCTGCTGACTCATGCTCGGTTTGTCATTGACTGTAACACCTACACCCTTCTTTGCAGAGCTCTTACCTAACCTGTTTCTCCACATCCAATATTTGCACATTCTGTTGACTGTAGAGTACTGAAGTTGCATTTTTCTTAAAGTTTATTTCCCCCCCTCTTTTTCTAGTTCACAAATACAATTTCACATTCTATTTCCATGTGCCTCTAGTTTCTTCTAGCCTTATTCCATGGTGGTAGCTGTGAATGAAAACAATGAACAGGACTGAATCTGGGGTATATGTATGTAGATAGTTCCTCCTAGACTAGGTTTTGAAACTTGCTTGTGTAAGTGTTGTGTTAGACCATATGAAAAGTCTTGTTAAACTCAAAACAGAGGACATGGAATCACAGAATGGTTCAGGTTAGAAGGGACCTCAAAGATCATTCAGTTCCAACTCCCCTGCCACAGGCAGGGACACCTTTCACTAGCCCAGGTTGCTCCAAGCCCCGTCCAACCTGGCCTTGGACACTTCCAGGGATCCAGTGGCAGCCACAGCTTCTCTGCCCAACCTGTGCCAGGGCCTGCCCACCCTCTCTGTAAAGAATTTTTTCCTAATATCTAATCTAAACCTCTCTCTCAGTTTGAAGCCATTGCCCCTTGTGCTGTCACTACAGACTCTTGTAAATGGTCTCTCTCCATCTTCCTTGTCTGTCTCTGCTGTATTATAAGACCCTTTATCCTTTCAAAGTTATCAATTAAACTGATTTGTAGTAAAAACCTTATGGAAGCTTGTGAGTTGGTTCATTTGCTGCAGAATGTTCATGCCAGTGACAAAGACCAGTCAGCAGTCCTTGTTTTTTCTGTTTTACCTTTCTAAGGATGTGCAGTGCACATTCCAGTCTTCCACTGCCCCCTCACCTGCCCTCCTCCTGTCCTGGGAGGTGACTGCTGGAGCTTTTGAGGTTGCTTGTGGCAGTTCAGTAGAAATCCTTGGATGAAGTCCATCACGCCAAACCAATTGCTCTCATCTTCCCTTCATAAGGGAAGGATCCTTGGTTCTCCCTTTTACTATCCTTTTGCTACTAATAGTAACAGAGTAGACTTGATGCAAAAGGGGCATTAACCACTATGGTCTTTTTGGCATCACCTGACAGTCACTTCCTCTGCCTGTTAAATAGAAGAGTAACATTTTCCTTGTTTATAGTGAACAAAGCTTTGCTCAGTCTCTTTTTTCTATTAATGTGTTTATGGAATGATTCTTGTTACCCTCTGTGTCTCCTGCTTATTGCTTTCTCTTTTATCCTTATGTGCTTATGTTTTCCTTTCATATTGTCCTTGGCAATCTGATTTAGTTCCCATCTACTGGTGTTCCTCTGTCTTAAATCTGACATCAATGAGCAGCTCATAATATATCTTAAATGGTCAATTATGCATGGTAGAAAAATGAAGGATAAACAGTTTCAGCTCTAGATAATTTTTTGCCTAAATTGCTTCTGTGCAGTAAGGGTCACTTACTGAGAACCTTTATCATTCATCATTTTGGGAGATTTGACAAGGTGAATGTCCAGGGCTCCCTTTTCTCTCCTCACATTCCCTCTCACTGCAAAATCATAACAAATGCCTATCAAAAAGTTCCTTGGTATGATTAAAAGTAGGGTGACCTTTGGTTTAGTCTGCTATTCTGCAGTAATAGACCCCTGGTAGTCCAAAGATGTGCCAAATGTGCTATTTATTCCACATATCTTACTATGCAGTGGCTCATAATTAACAGGCACTGATCTCTTCTGGCGATCAGTGACAGGACCTGAGGAAATGGCATGAAGTTGTGTTAGGGGAGGTTTAGCATGAATATTAGGTAAAAGTTCTACACCTAGAAGGTGGCTGGACACTGGGACAGGCTCCCCAGAGAAGTGGTCATGACTCCAAGCCTGAGAGAGCTCAGGAAGTGTTTGGACACATGATGGGATTCTTGGGGCTGTCCTGGGCAGGGCCAGGAGCAGGACTGGATGGTCCTGATGTGTCCCTTCCAGCTCAGGATATACTATGATTCTATGACTAATAACAGCACTAAAACCAATCCAAGAGCTGCCTCCAGTTCATGTTTTGGTTTTAGATCCACGTTTGAACTGCCAAGGTTCAGCATGGTGAGATGATCCTGGCGGTTCTATGCGAGTGATGATCATCTGCAACTCCCACCGGGGTGAGCAAAGTGGTTTATATTAAGGGCTGTAATTCAGCATCTCATTGCATATGCAAATGAAAGAGATTAGTGCATTTGTACCACACATATTTCCACATCAGTAAAGAGAAGGTGCAGTGACAAGACAGCTCTCTAAACCCAATTAGCTAAAGCAAATCCCAAAGATCTACTCCTATCTTGTCTGAGAAATGTCACCTAACACTGGAACATGTGTTACCAGGAAACACACCTTTTGATCACGTCAAAAGCCTTCAAGGAACCAACGTTCAGATAACCTGCAGATTCTCTGTCAGGAGACACGTGAAGGGAAATGCAAGGCAAGTTAAGAGAACTCATTTATAGAGTTTTACATCAATTCGACTCATCAAAATCCTCTAACAAAAATTCCTTTAAAATTAAAAGAATATGGCCTTAGATGAGTAATTTCATTAGTTTGACTAATGTTCATTGGGGATTTTTGAGATTTAAAAGCACCATATGAAGCTGAGTATTCTTTTAGACTGCTGCAGGGTTGGATAAATGATCTCACATTTCTCACCTGCCTACACTCTGTGTTTCCACCCCCTCTGCTCACAATCTGGGTTTTGCTACTCTCTCTGGCCTAATGTCTCAGCATGTTCTGACTCCTCCTTAGTGCCAAGACGTACTGAGGAACGGGCTAGAAATAAAGGCAGAGGCAGATTCATGTTTACTTTGTACATGGACTCAGACATTATGTAATTTCTATGGGTCCTTATACATACCCAGAAAGACACATTTGTGGGCAAATGGAAATAGACACTGATTTTTATGTTTGATGTACATGATATCGAGCTGGAGCCTGTGCTTGGATATTGTCTTGGAAGACAGTGCCCAGAGCAATGACCAAAGCTGTACAGAAGGAGGGGTTTGTAGCAGTGGTTTCCTCGTGTTCCTGCACTTTGCTGTTAAATGAGCAGGAGTGTGCTGCTTGATACCTCTTAGTAAGTCCTCCTTCTGAAGGGAAAAAAATCCTGCGAGGCCCCATAATTTGGCTAACTACTCAGGCCTAACATTGACTCCTTGGAGACATCATGAAGAGGCCTTCATTCTGCAGCAAACAGATTGGCACTGCAGTGATGATAATTGTAATTATCATGAGCATAATAAATAAATGGCAATGCGTTTTGCTAGCTTTAGGAGACTGAGTAATCTGGCAAACAGCTTGCTGCACTCTATCACACAATAATGATATTCACTGCCAGCCCGGGAAGTTTACCTAGGGGCTGTGACTCATGTTTGTTTTGAAAGGCACAGCATTAAAGGCCTGTGAATTATGTCTGTTGTGAAGAACACTGCATTTAAGTAATTACAAATGCAAAACTAAAACAAATCCACAAGGAAAAAAAAAACAACAACTAATTGATCTCCCTGTTCCACACACTTTCAATCCATATTTTATTTATAAAATTTTTACCACTGGGGTGGATTTCTTGGAGTGGTTTAATTTCTGGTATTAAACATCTGCTGGCATATGTGTGGGGTCTCCTGCCTTTACTCAAGGAGCTGGACATCTCCCCCTTCACTGTCCCTTATGCTGGAATATAGTGGGGAATGGAAGTGCTCATGGAACCCAGGGAAAGTGGGTCACTGGGTGTGAAAGGCCTGGTCCACACTGCGAGCAGATGTTTCAGATCTCTATTCTTGCCATAAAAGCCACGGTTTAATAGTTTTAGGTTCATAGTGGTCATGCTCAAGGTTGATCTGCAGGAGACAGACACCACCTTGTCAACCAGCCCAGAGCACTGAGTGCCACATCCAGTCATTCCATGGACACCTCCAGGGCTGGGCACTCCAAACCTCCCTGGGCAGTCCCTTCCAAGGCCTGACCACCCTTTCCAGGAAGAAATTCCTCCTGACGTCCAACCTGCCCCTGCCCTGGCACAGCTTGAGGTCATTCCCTCTCCCCCTGTCCCTGTTCCCTGGGAGCAGAACTTGACCTCCCACCTCCCTGACTCTTCCCCCCATTAGGGAGTCACAGAGCCAGAAGGTCCCCCCTGAGCCTCCTTTTCTCCAGGCTGAGCCCTCCCAGCTCCCTCAGCCACTCCTTAGACCCTTCCCCAGCTCTGTTGCCCTCCTCTGGACTCGCTCCAGCCCCTCAGTGACTTTCCTGAACTGAGGGACCCAGAACTGGACACAGCACTTGAGGTGTGACCTCACCAGTGCCCAGTGCAGAGGGATGCAGAAGGTGGAACCAGGCTCTTCTCAGTGGTGCCCTGTGGCAGCACAAGAGGCACTGGGCACACATGAAAACACAGGAAACTCTATCTGAACACAATAAACTACTTTTTCCTCTGTGGGTAGTCAGGCACTGGCACAGGTAGCCCAGGGAAGCTGTGGAGTCTCCTTGGAGATGTTAAAAATCTGACTGGACACAGTCCTGGGCAATCTTGTCTTGCTGACTCTGCTTGAACAGGGAGGTTAGACTAGGTGATCTTCAGAGGTCACTTCAACCTAAACAATTCCATGATTCTGTGAGTATAGAAATAATTGCCTAAAGTCTTCTGGAATTACTAATACTTCTGAGAGCAGTTTCTTGAGTGACTCAAACCAACTTAAGTCCAGACTGTTCACAGTCCTGTCTCACTCCCTAGTGCTGGGTACATGTTTCTATCATTCTTTAAAGGCCATGAGAACTATCACCAATTACAAGGCTATTCAGACTCCTGGGATCACAGGTCACTGATTTATTTTCACCACAGCATCCCTGTTGCTCTGATTCTGGGATTTTGCCACTGCTTAAGCCTGAATTTGGGGAAGGTTGAGGCTTTGCCCTAACCCACTACTTGGGCAGATAAACAGTGTCATAAAAGGTAAGTTAATTTCTGGGGGTGTAGCAGGGAGATACTAAACATGCATTTCCCTTCGAAATTACACAAGTTTATGTTTTTATTTAAAGAGATATGTTGTTATATATATGTTTTTTCCTACTGTTTATTTTACCTATGAGTAACTTCATCAGCTGCTCACAAGCAAAAATGTCACCTCTGTGCTCAGAGGACTTCCACTACCAGTATTCAGCTATTCTTCTTGCTGTAAGAAGTACATGAAGAGCCCTTAGAATAAAGTGCAAAACCTGAAAACACATTAATATCACAGATGACTACTTAGACAAATATTATGAACAACGCCTTAAGCGATATGCTTTAGAACAGACTCTAATAACCAAGAGAAAAATATAATTCCAGATCTTTTATTTTTCTTTAAAAATTGCTCCCTGGGACATGTATAGACCACTGAAAAATTTAATTTCACTGTTGCTTCTGGTTCTATAAAGGCACATAGCAGCTTTCCTAAACTGGGGCCAGAGCAAAGAATAAATTGTAACTCCAGTCCTTTCCTGTGTGTTGAATTGTAGGTTTCCCTGGTGTACTCCCTGAGCTGAGCTCAGTCCTGCAGCTCCTTCTCCCTGTTCTGTGCTCCCCCATGCCCTGCCACACCATCCAGCGTGGCTGGGGTTCAAGTGCTGAAGCTGCTAGGTACCTGACTTGGCAGATAAACTGCCAAGAGAGATTTATTTTTTATCAGCAAACCCTGTTACCTCTGCCAGCCTTCTAGTTTCTCACCCAAGTGTTGTTTAGAGTTACTGTCAACCTTTGCTATTGCCAAGCTTTTAGTCAAGATGAGTCAGGCTAAAATAGGCATCGAAGAGTAATGCGTAAGGCTGGGGAAAATAAGTTAGAAATCTTTCACATTTTGCCTTCTAGTTTCTGAGTTATTCACAGCACATTTGTTTGGCACTTCTCCGCAAACTTTGAGGCTAGAAATCGTTTTGAAAAAAACAAGTAAGTGTTATAGAACCCTAGAATGGTTTGGTTTGGAGGAGATCCCAAAGATCATCTTGTTACAATCCCCTGCCATGGGCAGGGACACCTTCCACTAGCCCAGGTTGTTCCAAGACCCATCTAACCTGGCCTTGGACACTTCCAGGGATGGAGCAGCCACAGCTTCTCTGCCCAACCTGTGCCAGGTTCCTCATAGGGAAGGATTTGTTCCTAATATCTAATCTAACCCTAATTTATTTCAGTTTGAAGCCATTCCCCCTGGTCCTGTCACTCCAGGCTCTGGGATGTAGTTTCCCTCCATCTTTCTTGAGGGCTCCCTTCAGGTCCTGGAAGGCCACAATTAGGTCACCCTGAAGTTTTCTCCAGGCTGAGCAATCCCAATTCTCTCAACCTTCCCTCCTTGTCTCCAAGACCCGAGTCATGATGGAAAACACCCAGGCTAACCAGGGCAAGCTGAAGACTGCTGTTGATGTTGGGTGTCCCACTACCTCTGGCATTGCCAACAACCTTCTGACAAGGAGGGCAGCCCATGGCCATGGCACAGTGACACCTTTTCAGCTGCGTGACCTGTTCTTCTCCTGGGTCTTTGTAATTTCTTGAGGTCTGTGGGGGTGTGTTCCCTGCATGCATGAAAAAAAATACTCAGAAACCCACTTGCATTATTTTGTGCATTCACACAGTATGTTATTTTTGCTTTTTCTGCTGTTCTAAAACAATTAACTGGTTGTCACCTCTTAGGTCAGCATTAATTATGTTAACGCTGTGTATCACTCATATGTGATATTCAATCTGTATATTGCATTACCTATATAATACATTCTATTAATTTTGATTGTGTGCATTTAATATAACATATTGACAACTTTCTCAAGTTGCACAGGTTAAGTATTGCAGTAACCACTGAAATTTCACACAGCAATAATGAATTACTCTTGTAACCAAGGACTGCAGTGTGCTGGACTATAGTGAATGTGAAGTAATATGTACTAAAAGCAATAGTTCAAAAATACATTTTCAGTTTATAGGATGGTAGCTCAATAATAATCCCTCGCTGTGTGTTTTGATTCAAAGTTCCATTATGGGAACTGCCTATTTCTCTGCCAAAGTCTTGGCTCAGAAGATTCACAGTTGATCCCCGTGAAAAACAGGTGATTGGATTTTACTCTCATTATCCTGCCTCCAGTTGTATTGATGTAAAAATAGGATTCTGGAAAAGAAGAAAGGCGAAAGGATGAATTTTAAAACAACCCTTAAGCATCAGAGATCAGTCAGAGACTACCTGGGCAGCAGACTGGCCAATATATGCCTCTGAAGCAGTTGATTCTGGCCTGTGTCAGAAGCCAGAGGCTGAAACAGGAGGGCTTTGGATCTCATCAAGTATGGCAGTTTCCTCTTGTAAAAGAATTGTCAGAGGGATAAAAACCCAAACACAACTCTAAGACTTTTGGGTAAATAAAACTCAGAGTGGAAAGAGGGCAGACCGGAGGAAAAGCCAGAAGAGGAAAGAAAAGATTGGTGTGGAGAAGGGATTTAAGGAGGACAGCTTTTTATAACCTGCTCACGTGGAAAAAGAAAAGGAGAAAACTCCTGAAAAGAGAAGGAAGGCAGCTGATAAATGTGATGCATGTCAGGTTTTTTTTTTACTTTGTTGGCAAAACAAGACCTGGCTGAGACTTTCAATAACATTCGCTGTAGACTTATAGCAAGGAAGTTGCAAAGCACTGGAAGAAGCTAATGATATGCTAATTTTTAGAAACTTTAATAGATGTAATCCTCCAAAATTTAAACTGGCTCATTTGGTATTGACTCCAGGAAGACTCCTGGAAAACCTTTTGCCTTACCTGGAGTGGGACAAAAACTAAAATGCAGTTGTGTAATGCTGTCATCCAACACTTCCTCCAGGTAGAATAAGCACTCTCCAACTTCATAGTTTTTAATAAAGGGAGAAGTCACTGTTGACAGACATGACTTACTCTGATTTCTGAGAGATTTCTGAATGGCTTCTGTGTGCCCCTTTGATAAAAGAAAAACTATGACAGTACAAACGCAGCAATAATGTGGGTTAAAATTGTCCTTGCTCATGGGCCATGAGAATGATGCAGGTGATGAGGGTGTTAACATAAGATTCCTTCAGGAGTCTCTTTTTGGTTTGGTGCTGTTTAGGATCCTCAGAACTAATCACAAGAAATCACAGGTGATGCCACTGACATAAACAAAGAGGAAAGAGAACTGGTTACTGATGCAGCCTCACCTTGATCTCCTGAGGAGGTGGATTCATCTGAACAACATGTATTTTACTAATGTGACATGCCAGGGCACACGTCCAGGGACAAAGAAAGCAGTTCTCCCTTCTAAGGTGGGGCAGTGCATCCCCAAGGCAGCAGATCTGGAGAGGAGGCAGAGGCAGTAGCAGGTAATCAATCAAGCATGAGCTCCAGTGCAGAGGCAGAGCTAAATAGCAATGAAAGAAGGAGGTGGGGGGGAGGGAAGGACTCTTGATTATTAGCAGGATCACCACGGGAATACCATCTGCTCGGGTGTCAGCACCTCGACAAAGGGATGTTGACAAGTTAGAGGTGATGAACCATGTGAGGTCTGTGCAATTTGCCTCAGCAGAGGGGAAGTTGCAGCTCTCAAATATCAGTCAACATAATAAAAAGTATCACATTTGGCATATTAAATGTATGTCTGTCAAAAGATGGATATGTAGAAAGTTTCAAAGATGCAGAATCCCTGCACAAATCAGATTTGCAGGTGCTTCCCTCCTCTCAGAGGATTTCTGCTTTGGAGCTTAGACATGAAGGCAGGAACATGAATTTTATTGAGTGGTTCTGAAATTCTTGCTTGGAGTCAGGAAATATCATCAGCAGACTGGCTCTGTCACACACCTTGAAGCCATCCCAGAAGAATCCCCCTGTTCTTTGGCTAAAGGGAAGGCAGCTCTCTAGGCATGTGGGATCCTTAAAGCCATCCTTGCCTTAGGTTTGGGCACCTTTAGAGTGAAGGACTGATTTGTTTGCTCA
>JAWWMO010000001.1:114390566-114416366 GCA_035047845.1 Dendrocincla fuliginosa
TCCAAGCAAATCTGACTGATGGTATTTCAGACTTTTCCCTCTGCTCTGCCCAGGTCTGGAGTTTTCAGGTGAATATTCCTAACTTTGAGGAAATTATTATTTGACTAAGGATCCCAAGTTAGATATACTTTGTCAGGATATTAACTTATTAATATGGCAGGATAACTGAATATGTTTCCACCCTTCCTAGCACTTAGCAACCAGGCAAGGAAAAATGTCAAGTTTTTGGCCATATTTGACACAGGAGTTCAGCACAGATTTCAAATTTTTCCTTCAGATGCTTTTAGCAGTATCTATTCAGGGAGCTGTGCAGAAATGCTCTGGGTACATTGGCATGTTCTCTTGAAATCCTAACACCGCTCCTTGAGGGAAATGCATCACAGGAATATTTCAGGTGCCGTGCTGCCCATGAATCATGCATAATGCTCTCTCTCCAGGAACGTTTTCTTTTGGACAGTGGGGTGTGTTTTCTTTCCCTGCAATCTGGGACCCTGAACGTTTCTCAGAGTTCCTGGTAACAGCGTGTCTGTTCCCAAAATAACAGTATCTGGCAGCAGAAGCACACCCTGAGCTCTCCCATGCAGCTGCTGCACAGGTGAGCAGTGACACCTGCGCTGGGGCCATCTGGACTCAGTGGCAGGACCGAGGACAGTGGCAGGGCTGGGATGATGCCCAGGGGAGAAATGTGTGTTCTCACTCCCCAGAACCAGGGTTAGAAGAATGACAAGCACCAAAGAAGGAAGAGAAATCTTCTACTCACCGGCTTTTTCACAAGAGTAATGTCAGGGGTTGTCATGCCCAAGGGAATTAAGCCACATGAGGCACCGGAGGGTGTGTCATCCCCTGGGGCCTCTGCCACTGGTGCCTGGATGTCCCCTCAGTTGTGACACACTGAGGAAAGCCAACAAAAATGTAGGGAGTTTGCTCATGAACCACTTGAAGAAAATTGCTAATGAAAGAATGAATGTTTGGTGGCAGATCTGTAAAAGGGGAATAGAAGTCTTAACAGATCAAAAATAAGAAGTGATCCCAACTTAGAAAAAATCTGGAGGATTTTCAATTTTTTTCTTCATAAAATGCTTTTTGTGAGAAAAAAATTTGTTTTCCTGTTGGTTTTAATTTCTTTCAAGAAGTTGTAGGATTTAAGTAGAAGTCAAATTAAGGGCAACTCTTCTCTGCAAATCTTTCCATTTTCAACACCGAAAGTTCTCCTTGTTGAGCAAGTAGGAAAGGAAAATATGGGAAGAAAAAAAGCCCAACTCCCTTCAAAGTTTCCAGGTGTCAATCTGCATCCACAACATCCACCACAGAACCACTTATTCCAAGCAATTTAAAAAGGAAAATCCTGTTCTCCTCCTTTGCACTTTCTATATTTCCAACAGCAAGCCAGTACCACCATGGGATGGACCCTTTGGGGACCATGAATACGACAGAGCTGCACAGGGAGATACTGCAAGGACAGTCTCCAGGGAAAGGAGAGGGAGAGCAGAGAGCGTGGAGGAAGGCTCATCATCATCATCCACCTCTATTGAGGAGTGGGAAGCAGCATTGTTTGGAAAGGAAGGCAGCAAGACAGGGGCTGTACTGTGGGAGGAGAGAGAAGTGGGGCTGCAGCATGAAGAAGTCAAGAAGAGGATGGGTGTTGTATCACAATGCCAGTGGACATCTCAGGTCTGGGTAGTTTTTTTTAAAAAAGATTAAGTAATTGAATTCAAATATTTCCTGGGGTTAGCTGAGCTCCACAATGAGTCATTTTCCAATAATTTTTTTTTCTGTTTGTTTTGAATAAATATACATTCAGAACTGATACTTTTAAATCTCCTTCACATACCGTGGTTGCTTTCCAAGCCCTCCAGGAAATCCTGGATGCATATTTAATGTCTTCCTGGCTGCTAACAGCCAAGTGACTGAGCTTGAACACATTTTTCAGGCGAGGAACTATCGCCGGGATATTACTAGGTAAAGGTGAGCAGTTCAGGCAATCACTGGGAAGACAGACTTGCGAAACTACTGATTCAGCAGTGTAATGTTTAGGTAAATGCTACAACAGCTCTTTAAGAGAGAAAAGCGAGACACTTCTTATGTGTGACTCACTAATCACTGTCGGTGCTGTAGAGCCTGCAGTACAAATTCCTTTTGTCATGAAAATGCTTGCTCCTTTGATCCCCACAACATCATTAAACAGTTTCTAAAGAGTAAGTAAATCTTTTGGCACATTCTTTGCAAAATAAGCGTTTCAGGACTCAGACGCGTGTGGGTGTGTTTGTGATGCTGAGGAGATTGATACCGATACAATTTTTAGCAGCGGGTGCAGACTGTGCGAGTATCTTTGCTGGAGGAAAGAGGGAGAGAGGTTTTTCCACCTCCTTTTCCAAAGCAAATATGTGGAAAATGGAAATGCACGTGGCAGCCACACAGGATTGCTGCACAGAGGCTGCTCTTGGAAATCGAACCTCTTTTGCCTGCCTGCAGGATGGCCGTGGATGTACTAGCACATGGCATGTGCCCATCAGCACACTTTGCAAAGGGTTTTGAAGAATTTTATTGGTTTCTTATGGTTCAAGTAAAACGCATGGATGGTTTTTCTGGAGGGCCTGGTGCTGTTGAGGACATTACCAGATCTTTCCCATGACCAACCAAAGCTACAGACTGGTGGTTGTGGTAACTTTAGGTTGTGTTCTGTCTCCAGGACCCAGTGCATGTTTAAGGCACAGGGAGGTCACCTTATTTTTCCTAGTGGATCACTTTCTCAGCTGCTTTAATAGCTGGCAATTGTGGGGTTTTCATAGTCCTATACACATCAGCACCCTGCTGACCCCTCAGAGCTCTGCACCCAGTAAATTTAAGGGGCAGGGGGCAGAATAGCTATCCATAAAAACTTCACTGAAGGTTTTCTGTTATTTATCTAGTAAATTCACAAGGCTTTAGCTAAAATGGGAAGAGCTTATGAGATTACTGAAAGAATACTGTAAATCTAAACCATTCAAAGAAGCACGACTATTTAGAAGTGTAAGAACAGCATTCTCATGCCACATAGCACTCTGTGTGAAATAAGTTTATACCCTTCCAACACGCCATCTGGCAGCAAACAGTATATTGGTTTGCATCCCAGCCTGTGATCTTGCAAGAAAAATTAAATCATATATAATAAAAGGCGTTGTTAAAAGGCCACATTTTCAGTAATGTTCACTGGAACTAATGGACTAAAAAGTGTTTCCAGTTATCTGTCAGAAAATGTTTTGGTAAACAAGTCTCTGCTCCCAATTGTGACGTGCGTTTGAGTAAGGGGATTTGTGTCACACTCAGACACATGTTGGTGGGGTGCATCTGCACCTCTCAGTGTGCAGAACATTCAAATCTGCACTCCTGCCTGTGCCACGACAGTGGGAGGAATCAGATTGTGGGCTTTCAAACGGTACCCAAAATATGAGTGGTTGTATGTTTGGGAGAAAATGGAGCAAGTCTGGTGATTTAGGAAATTAGAGTCTGATTGGAGGGAGATACAAACTGTGGAAGTTCATATGCCTGGGCCCTCCTAGAACTGTTTCTCTGTCTGATTTTGATACCCTTAAATTTTAGGGAAGGTGATTCATGTCTGTGTTGGATAAGGCATCTATCCTATCTTTCCTAGTACTGTGATATTTCAAGGAAAAAAAAAAGTCTGGTGACAGGAAATAACAAATATTTGTTTAAAATTCTCAGCAAATCAGACAAAAAGCTTTCACGTCCCTGGATTATGAGCAAATGGTATCTCAAGGAAGATAAGATAAAATACACTCTGATAAATCTGTTCTTATTAGGTTTTATACAGGGAAATGAGGCTGCCCACTTGATGTATGATGAAATGATTAGGTAGAACCTTCTATCCAGCTGTATAAAAAGGGTTGCAGAGATTGCATTATGCGAAAAATAACAATTGGAAGCTCAGATTTATAGGGATGAGGATGGGTTAAAATAATTCATGGAGAAATTGCTGTAATTAAAACCACTCTGGCTAGCATTCAGTCTGTTTGTCTCCTTCCATTAAGGGTGCATCTTCAAGTTTGCATTAATATTCTCTGTGCCTTACTCATGTCTAGAAACTCTTTCATTTGTCACTCCATGCAAATTTAAATTCTACCCTCCCAATCAGTGTTTTGAATCACTGGGATATTGAGTAAGTATATAATTCTTAGTTTAGACGCCGAACATCTGTTGCCATTTGTGTCCAATATGTAATTACAGCAGGGGGAGCTGGACAATCGGAGATTAAAAAGATGCTGCTTAATCTTCCACCACATGTTTCTACTTAAAAAGAGTGACACACTAGAGAAATCTCATGGTCACTTATGGTGTATCTTCTTCTCCCTCTATCCTTACCCAATGCTTCATTTAATTTCTGTCTGAGATTGCCACAGTCTTTGTGTTTGGCTCAGGGAGTGTGTTCCCTTAGACCTTGGGTAGCCCGTGTGTCAGGGCTTGTTCTGAAGGACTCCATTCCTGTTTTTCCCTATTAAAATATTGCACCTTGTGCCCTGCCTTACTGCAAAGCAATGTGCCCAATGTCCTTTGCAAAGATGTTTACCTAAGTGCTGACTGTCCTTTAAGAAGAGGCTAGAAGGAAAAACACGGTGCTCAAGACTAGGCTGGTCTTGTGGAAGGTTCCCTGCTCATGTTTGTTTGGAGATAGATGATCTTCAGGGCCCATTCCAATCCAAAACATTCCATGAATCTCTGTGAAGCAAGAGATGATATTGCAGCAGCAGACAGTGGGAGAGGGAAGGGTTTGCCTCAGGAGCTTTCTCTGCCAGTGACCTTTTGCCACAGTGTGAAAATGCATCTTGGGCACAACTGGAGCACTTGTGGAGTTTGCCCCACAGGTGTCCTGTTGGAGAGGCTGTTAATAGACCAGCACAGCAGTGCTTGGAGTCATAGGTGGGTATCTGGGTGTGCACCAAAATGCTGCCACAGCTCACTCACAGGAGGGAGCAACGCTGCCAGGGTGCTCAGCTCCTGCAGAGGAGGGAAGGAAGGAAGGAGGGAGGTTGTGGTGTTACTATCACTTCAGAAGATGTGAGGACACATTAAAGGAGTCCCTCTTAGGGTGCCTGCCCACGTGGGCTGGCTGTGGGTGGGTTGCCAGGGTATGTCCTTCCCACGGGAACCACGTGAGATGGTGCTGAGTAAGGATGTCATGCCTGTTCATTGACTGGAAGAGCTTCCTATACCCTGGAAGTCCTTGAAAAATACGAGTGCAAAGTTTCAGGAGATTGACAAAGCAGTTGCTATTTTTCAGGGGAAAATGTTTCACTCATTTTGTAATCAGGAGTGGAAACTCATTTTACTGTTGGTAGGAATAGCAAAGCCCAGTGAGATGTGCCCAGTACAGGCACACACACATTCTAAACTAATACAGTTTTCATCTTTGTGCTTCTGCCTTCTGGACTTTTCCAGGTACCTCCTTCTAGTCCTTACTAAAATTCCAAGGGTTTGTTTGTTTTGTTTTGTTTGGGTTTTTTTTGTTTGGCTTTTTATTTGTTTGGTTTTTTGTTTGTTTGGGGTTTGAGGTTGTTAGTTTATTTGGTTTTAACAGCTAACACACTGAAAATTTCATCTTCTCTAATTTTCTTTAGGACAAAACTGCAAACACTGGTAAAATATATATTTATATATATTTTTTTTCTTCAGAAGAAAAGCGTCTTCCATGTCACCTCCAGAGGATTCTGATTTTCCTAGGAATAGGCTTTGGGACTCAAAAGGCTTTAATGAAAGACATTTATGAGATGCTGAATTTGAAAATGTCACATGTATTAAGTTCATCCTTTAACATTATGGCATGGTAAGGTGGTCTGCCAAACATCCCCTTAAAAGGTGTTCTGTTCTTCTAGCTGACAGGGACAGCTGAAGAAGAGCTATTGACTTATTTAATTTGAAATATAAACAAACAAGGTAATACCCTAAACAACCTCAGATTTGCTTTTGATGTGAAATTAAAAACAGTGATGTGGATGAGAGAGTGCACAATGTTGAGTATTGAAATATGGTCACAAGTAACTCTTCCCTTTTCCAGTCTAACTGCATGTCATACCTTCTCCTAGTGCATCTTTAATCCTGGGAAAAGCCAAATTAAGGTAGAAGAGACCTGGCCCCAGACTCAAGGCTTGTAGAAAGCAATTGGAAAGAGTCCCTTTGGCTTTGGTGTGACCTTCAGGTTCCCCTATGAGCTCTGTCAGGCCTCCTGTGTGCCCACCCTCACTGTGTCTGTCTGTGCTTTCTGTCCCTTTTCCTGGTGTGAATCTTTGCCTCAGCACTGAGGACCTGCACAACCACCTCCTTGGGCTGCTTGCCCTCGAGCAGTCCACCTCGAGAATCACAGAATCACTGAATCATTAAGGCTGGAAAAGACCTCCCAGATCATCGAGTCCAACCTTTGACTGATCTCCTCCTTGTCACCTGAATCATGGCACAAAGTGCCTCATCCACTCACCCTTGAACACCCCCAGGGCTGGTGACTCAGCCACCTCCCTGAGCAGCCCCTTCCAATGTTTAACCACCCTTTCAGTGAAGGAATTCTTCCTGATGTCCAACACGAATGTCCCCTGGTGCAGATTGAGGCCATGCTCTCATCCTGTTGTTGGCTGCCTGGGAGCAGAGCCCGACCCCCACCTGGCTACAACCTCCTCTCAGGGTGTTGTGCAGAGCAAGAAGGTCCCCCCTGAGCCTCCTTTTCTCCAGACTGAACACCCTCAGCTCCCTCAGCCACTCCTCATATGATTTACTCTCCAGACCCTTCCCCAGCTCCATTACCCTTTCCTGGACATGCTCCAGCACCTCAATGTCTTTTTTGTCATGAAGGACCCAAAAGTGAACCCAGGATTCGAGGCGAGGTCTCACCAGTGCTGAGCATGGAGGGGCAATCACTGCCCTGGTCCCGCTGGCCATGCTATTTTTGATACAGGCCAGGTGCCATTGACCTTCTTGCCCACTCTGGGTCATGTTCAACCACTGCCAACCAGCACTTTCAGGACCTTTTCCACTGGGCTGCTTTCCAGCCACTTCTGCCCCCAGCCTGTAGCACAATATTAGAAAAGCTTCAAGTGGCTGGAATGGAAAAATACCAGGGAGTTCAGATGTGTGTCAGACCCCTTTAGTGAGGGGCACATCAGGAAAGCTGCTCCACGTTAGCTGAATGCTCTGTTTCCTCCATCCAAGGTAAACACCAGACCCTTTGAAAACATGACCTTGAGGCCCTGGCCAGGTGAGCTTCTGCCTGTGGAGCAATTCTTGCTTGAATCAGTTTTCTGATTCCAACAGGGTGATATGTGGAGCAGCAAAATGCAGTCATGGAACTTGAAGAAGACAGATTATTTACAGAAAATGTGTGGGTGTGTGGCTGTGTGTGTTTGTCTGCAGTTTTTGTGCTGCCTAAATGCCAGTGGCCATTTAGTATCATTCCACCAGAGTTACACACTTTGCAGGGCATTTAAAACATCCACAGGAAAAGGTGGAAAGGTTTAAAAGTCAGCACATTCATTCCCTGCACAGTTCTCCATGTGATTTTTAGCCAATGTTAAATTTGCATCCACAGTCAATGCTGAAAAAATATTTTCTTATGGCACCATTATTGTTTTCATGTTTTTTTTGTTATTCACTTTTCAACTGTTTTGTTCTCTCTGGGATCTATTTTTCCCAAGAACCTCCCACCCACCTCAATTTCACAGAACTTTGATTGCCTTGAAAATTTTCCCTGTAAGCTTACAATTTTTAAGGGGTTGTATAATACATTTTTCCATCTTCTGTGGTGTCTTTGGGAAATCATGTCAGAAGAAACATACTTAGCACAGTAGAATTTAATTATGCATTAAAGTGCTTCAAAATCCATGTTAGCCTGTGGACCAGAATAATGGCACAAGCATCTTCACGAAGATTTGCTGGATTTTGCCAATATATGTTCTTTAGAGGAACCTGTTCTGCTTTGTTTGGGAAATGAATGAAATCTTTATTTATGTGAGTTCCTCAGTCACAATGACTCTCCCTGTATAAAAACAAATGGGAGCATCCAAACAATATGATTTCATGCATTTACCTTGAAATTATGAGAGAAAAAGTGGTGACAAAAATACACCTATACACTTAAAGAATAACAGACTTAATTGTAGCTTGATTGCATCTTCTTCCCCTTATTTTAAAGACCTACTTCTTTTAGTGATTAGTGATTTGTTGTTTTAGTGATAGTGATTAATATTACACAATCAATTACTGTTAGTAACAATACATAGGTATTCATATATTTTTGATAATTCTAAACTGAGGAAATCTTTTCAGTGGTAGAGCATAAGGAAAAATCAGGTTTCTCTTTTTCTCTCAATGCATTAAAAGTGAAGTTCTAGTTTTCCATTGATACATCTGCCCTCTCACTAGTTGGTGGCTTGAGTTTAATTTATTTAATATTGTGCAGTGAGTTTGGGGTCAAAGGTAGGCTGGGACACAGAGTTTGGGCTTTCTGTGCTACCCAAGATTGTCCTATGGAGGGATCTGATGGTCATGTAGGTGTGTTATTTCACAAACAGGGCGGGCTGTTTCCACGTGGAAATGTGCTTTATTTTTATGATGAAATAGTCCTGGGTTCTTAAACACCAAATGTACTGCCTGCCCTTCTTTCCTCCTAAACATGCCTTTAGGAAATGCTTGCAAATTCTTACAGAGTGATTATAGTGACAACTGCAGAAAACCTCCAGCTCTGCAAGAAAGTGATTGATGGTCAGTGCTGGACACCTGCATTTTGTGTCCCTCCTGAAGTGCATTTGTTTAATCTCAGGGGCATTCATTTAATCTAAACTGCATTTTGCAAACTTGAGCACACTGCTCAAGTTGAAGGGAAGCAGTTTTCTTCTGACAGTGTCCATTTGTGGGGAATAGTGTGTAACAAGGAGTGTGTATCACTAAACTGTCTCCAAGTGGAAAGATCTGGAAACCTGCTGAAGGTGAGATATACTTCCAAAGTCCAGGTAAAAATAGCCAAGCTCTTCCCTCGCAGATATCACTTAATTTGTTGTCCCTTGGTGAAAGTAATTCAGTATTTCAGGGGCTGCAGAAGTTGCAACTTTGATCTTTCTGGAGAAGAGAATTTTGTCTTCTGTCTCATTAGCTTCCTTCTAAGTTCCTCTATTTTTTTTTTTTTTCCTGTGTCAGGCAATGTTTGCAAAGCTTCCAGTCTCAGAAATTCCTTAAAACTTTCACTGTACTGTCACAGTTTTAGTGTGTTTTTCCACTGACTCCACCAGGCTGTGCGTCAGGCCAATAATGGCCATTTGTCAGTGTATGCATGAGTTATATTGACCTGTAGCACGCCAAATTTCATCAGTGTTTGCAGTTCCTAAGCTCTTTGGCACAGCTAGCATGTTATACAGTTGGTGATGCTCAGAAATTGCAGTTTTGTAGTGCTAGGCAAATAATAATTATAATACTAATACTATTTTCTATGTGCTAAAGGAAGACATGAAGTTCTTTTTCCGAATCTATAGGCTGCTGTTCTGATGGGGGCATTCATCTCTCTCCCCCCTCCCTCCAACAAAAATGGATTTTCTGACATTTCTGTGACCTCTTAGAGAAAGAATTAGGTGCACAGTTACCAAGCAACAGAAAGTCAGGCAACACACTTTCGAAGCCCTCTAATTGCCCATAATGGTTAAGAGCAGCATCCACGTTCACATCCTTGATACTCTGCTGCGGGAACTCATTTACCTTTTATTATCTGCGTGGTGTTAAGCTGTACCCACCGAAGAAGGAGATGGAAGTCTGAAGGGTCTGCAAGACTTGGAGCTGCTCTGCATATAGAGGGCCATAAGGACTGTCATTTTCACAATTCATGCCTCACATTTCATTTGTCTAGAATATTTTAAGTGCTTAACTCGCAAGAGAGAAGGCACATTCATCTCTGCAATATTAAAACCAAAGCGAACGCGAAAAAATAACTTACAAAGTCTTTCAAAGATTTAAATGAGAGACCAAAGAAAGGCTTTAAAGCACATCTATTCTGACAAGTTATCCTCTAAGGTTTTCAAATGACATGTTTCATGAGTCACACAATGGAATCTCTAGGGGGTTGGGGGAGAAATGCATGAATACATGTTTGAGAATCTGAAGAATTTCTTATTTTTTTCTTCCAGCTTGTACCTGACTGCATGTGAGGAGTCAAACTGTCCCCTCCCTGTGTGGCATATCTGGGACACTGCAGTGCCACTCCTTCCTGGAGCTTTTCCATTGCCTTCAGTGACCATAGCAGTCTCCACCTGCTTTCCTCAGGGGGAATTTGGGAAGTGTTTCCCTTCAGGCACTTCGTGGCTCCTCGTGGAGACCATCACAAAGGGACAGTCCTAGTCTTTTCCCCGGGGGCATTTTGACTTCACCTCGTTGTTTCCTGCAGAGGATGGTCTTGGCCATGGGCTGGGACAGCTGGCAGTCACTGGCTACCCTCTCCCACTGATGCTCCTTAGGGGAGCCCTTTCCATCCTGAGTGGGAGAAGTGGTGTGTCTGTGCTCTGGATATCAGAGATCTGCTCTCCCCCCTCTCCACCAAGGGTTAGTTCAAAAAGGGCTTCTTGGTATTTCTGTATATGCTTTCATTTATTCATTAATTTTCAAGCATACAGACATGTTTCATCACAAACAAATGAAGCTTTGGAGTTCCCTTCTCATGTCATTTACACCAGGGCTTGCTCTGGAGAAGTTAATAGACATTGTATTGGCATAAATGAAGCCAGGGCCAGAAACTTAGGGATTTTTTTTGTCCGAAGACCTACAGAAAAGCAATCTGTAAACTTGGCATGGCATTCTGAGCAGGCAAGCACCTTGCACATGAGCTATGCCTTCAATATTTTTTTTTACTTTTGCTCCTGTCCTCCAGCCAGAAATGAGGTTTAATGGAGTGGTATCATATAGTGGAGGTGAAATGGCCAAGGGCTCAGTCATGCAATCTGTCAAATGCTATAGCTCTGGTCCAGCGAAGCCCGTAGGCACCTGACTGCTTTCAGAAAGCCTCACAAAATGTTCCAATTCTTCAAAATGAGCCATGAATTGCCAAGAAACATGCACACAGGGAAGGTGAGTACTCACTGTTTTGAACTCAGGAGGGGAAAAAGAAGCTGTAGTTAAAGCATCTACAAATACAAAGATGTTTGAACTGTGTTTTTCTACTTAGGACCTTTTTACTTCAATGACTGTGCAATTACCATAATTTCCAGTGGAGTTACTTCAAAATTACTATGTAGTTTATTGTATCTGTCTAATTAACTTGTCTCACAACTCTAAGTGGAATGTACCATCATTTCCAATCTGGAAAGGACTTCTTTGGAACCATATTCTGACAATTCAAGAATATTTCTGCTGTGTTTTCAATTCTAAGAGTAAGTATTGTTTGGAGGCATACAGTCTGGAGGCATGGGAGGAAAGGGAGAATTATTGTGCCTGGCTAGTGCCTAAAATGAAGCCATTTTTCTGGCTTTGGTTAACTTATTTTTAATATGAATTCATCATAGAGTGAATTAGAATTTCCATTAGGAACTACATGTTAGGAAAGCAAAAATCCTGGCTGAATTTGGAATTTTATTGCTGAAGGATGCCTTAGAGCATATTTATGCTGACTGTTGCAGTTAATATGGAAATTTAAGTGGTATCCTCTTACAGTTATACAAACCTCTTAAGTCCTGCCCACCTTCTTATTATTACAAATTCAAATATTAACAATGTAATCAGCACTATTGTTGGTAGACACACCAAGACATAAATATCAAGCCTACTCTATATGAGCCAGTTTTACAACTGGGAATAACAAAGTTGTAGTGGAAGACTGCAGAAAGGTTCCCACCCTAATGTATGTTTTATTTTTCCTCATTATTGCACTAGTAGTGCTGATGTCTGGGACATCACTGCTGTGCTTTATGTAATGTTCTGCTATCAACAGGAGTTGTCCCAGCCTTTTGACAGCAGAGAGCCATACAGATGTGGTTGTCTAGGAATGAGAAGCCTTTGTGGGAAGCTTTCTTTAAAAAAAGGAAGATTCGTGTCCACATGCTTTTCTTGCAATACACTAATGATGGATAAAGCAAATTCCTGATGATGAACTTGCTGTTGACTTCAATGAGGGCAGTGAGAGAAAAAAATATAATATGCAAGTACCATCACAGTATAGGCACCCTCTGGAGAAAGAGGCTGTGATTCTTACAGTCATTGTGCACAGTTCTGTTCTTTTTTCAGTTGGTGTAAAGATACAGACCAGAAAATAAAGGTTTTCTATTGCAAATGAAGGGAAGATCAAGAATGTAACTTCCATTGCTCATTCTTCTCCCCAGTCCAAAGGACACACACACCCCTATATGTATCCATATGTGTTTTCTCCAAACTGTTTGCTTATGTAAAGCCGTTTTTAAGTCCAAAACATTGCTTTCTCTCTTTCTCTAAGAGTGCTGCAAGGACTACATCCAATGTATGTTCAGTTCTGTTTTACTTCTTTTCAGTGGTTAGCCTTATACTGCATAGCAGAATATTAACCATCTGCCATGAATTTTCTTTACTGTTATTTTGGCTTGGATAAAATCTCTGAAATATTTTTATTTGAACTTTAATCCTCCCTAGCTCATGCCCCTGGACATTTCTACATAGGCTACTTTGGGACGCTGAAATAAGCAGTGTTGCAACCAGATCCCAAATGAAGAGCTGTACCTGTAGACCACGGCAAAGCACTTTGGCACCCATCAATTACCTTAGAAACATGCCAGAGGAAGGGGACTGCAGGGAGAAATTCCCTTTCCTGTGCATGTGAGGGAAATAAGAAGTACATCATTTGGAAAGGACAAGCTCCTCCATACTGAAATGTCTCACAAAGCAGGGATCTTTATGCTCCCAGAGCACTTGGCAAATTACCCCAACCTGTATGCAAAACTGTCCAGGGACTGAAAATGATTTGAGGAATACTGAGATTCCTTTTACATTTCTGATATAATAACTTACGTTCACCTTTGGGAAGTTCATAAAGGTCTCCTTATGGAAAAAAGAGGATGGGGAAACTCAGCTTCTAACCCCTTCCTCCATTTTTTTCATCTAGTTATCTGCAGAGTTAAACATTTCTTTTCTGGGGGGAAACAGTGGTCCAATCTCACAGTATTTTCAAAGAGGAGAGTGTCAGCCCCACATCCCCTTTGCAGCAGAAACCCATTTGGGGATCTTTCTAGCTCTCTTGTCTCCTGCTTCAAGGACCTTTGGCCTTATCTGGAGACTTCATTTTTTTTCTGTACTCAGGGTGGAATCTACATCTGTCTATAGAGGAAGATATGGAAAGTATCTGTCATTCCCTTCTCTTGATGGCATTTCTGGATTCTGGACTAGCAGCCCTCAGCATCTCACCCTCTGCAGATTTCTCTAGCTCTCAAAAATAGAAAATGCTCTGGGATTTTTCCTGGAAGGCACTATGAGTTAGCAAAAAATGATTGCTGCAGAAGACCTCAGCTGAATAGCAGACCTTGTGAGTGTGCTCAAGAAAAACAACCTCAGAATTGCTGTGGAGTGTAACTACCCCTGTATTTTATTTATTTCAGGAATGCCATACAATATTACAGGCATAGATTAGTGAGTTAAGTCAGATGTAGGTCCTGGCTGGGGCTTCTGGCACTAGCTTGTTATGCAAATAGCAAACAACAGTAGTATCTCACTCCAAAAGGTAATGACAACATATATCTGCTTCCTTATTTTAGCCTGCTCCTTGGAGGAGCTGTCTGCACCTTGGGGCTAGTGTCAGCAAAGACTTACTAGTTCCAGCCATGCACATGTAATATTAAAAAGCCAGGGAGCTGGAGATGGCATCTCCCTCTTCACTGTCAGACCCTCCTCCTGAATGCAGTAAGTACCATTTCACAGCAAGAAATGGCCCTGTTATCCAGCTCGGAGCGTGTCAGCAATGTGGCTGTGACTGATTGCTGCTGGACCCTCACCTGTTTGACTCCCAAACTGCTCACAACACTTTCAGCCCTCTGAAGTCTGGGTCCTGCCACAGATCCTCTTGAGTCTGGTCTTAATTCTTGAGGGAGCAGCTCATGTGAGTAACTTCTGTGTCTCACAGAGACCCCTCTTGGGCAAGGGGGTTTGAACACCAGTTCAGAGAGGCTGAGACAGCAGGGGACTGGCTGTGGTCCTCACAGCTGCTCCAGTAGCTGCTGGAGTGTGCAGATCTGAGGTTGTCCCTGGAGCTGGTCCTTGTCAGTCTCATCAGACCAGCATGTGGGATGTGTGCTCAGCACAGTGCTGGGCTCTGGGTGGCTTTGTGGAGCTCTCTGGTCCATTCCCCTGGGAAGGAAGGGCTTTAATGTGAACTCATGCTTCTTTTGCTTTTGATCCCCCCAGGTGTCTCCATTTCTGGTGGGGATATAGGTACTGCAGTGAGGAAGGAACAGGCTGGCCTTTACAAGGGAACTGACACTGTTTTGTGGAAACATTTTTGTTTTAAGAAATGAAAGCTGTCTCTTCAACCAGGATGAATAAAAATGAAGGGGAAGGTTTTTGTGTTGGAGAGCATTGTTCTACAAAATCTCCATGCCCAAATTATTTTCGGCTTTCGTGGTCAAGTGGCTGGGTCTTCAGAGTCCAGCCCCTGGAGCAGAGATAAAATGGGAGAAAATCTCAAACTGAGGAGCCTTTCTTTTCTCTTCTGAACTTCCTCTACCCAGGCAGATGTGGCTCTGTTTGGCTTTTTTTTTGTTTTTCTTTCCCTTGAAAAACTTGACATGAAAAGTGTTAAGCAACCAGTTTTTTGACTTTGACTTGACTTGCCCTTAGTTGTCATGGAGAAGATTTTACATTCTCACCTCAGATCTTTACCAGTCATCCATGTGTATTCCCTGCATGGGCTCAGCATCCCTGTCTGTGAAATGGATTTTTGTTGCAGACCAGGATTCAAGCCTTTCAGGTCTGTTTCTCACTCACAGTTTCCAAGCTCAGCTGGCGAGCAGAGGGACCAGCCCTGTGAGTAGGGGAAGATTGACCCCTTTTTACTACATTATTTTTTCTGAGGTTTGCTGCTCCATGGGTGTCTTCCTGGGTAACTTTGCTGTTCCTCAGAGGTGACCTTCAACTCAGGCTTGGCTCAGAGGGACCACCACTTTGCACAAGCTCTTGGAGAGTGCAAGCTGTCACAGGGTGACCAGGTTGCAAACTCCTGGGTGCTACAAATTAGTTTTTAGCACTTCAGACAGACCCTTCAGGTGTTTTACTCAGCTGTTATCTCCATCTCTGAGTTTTTGCTGGAAAGCTTTGCCAACACAAAGCAAGATCCTCTAAGTAACCTTTTCCTCCTCTTCTGGAAGGCCCTATAAAGAAGAGAAAATGGCAGGATCATTTTTGACATAAACAGATTCACTTTCTGGATCTCCTTTTACAGCTTTGATACATCTTATTGTCCTATTTACTTAAAAATGAGAATGAGGCCAAATCTGATCCTTTCCAGAAGCAACATGGGTTTGTTTATCAGGGTCACAATGATGTGTAAATGCTCGTGCTTGATGGAAACTGAGAACATTTTGTAGGAGAGGTTCTACAGCAGCTCTTTCACTCAAAGGCAGGGGTATGGTCTATCACGGTCTGTACCAGTAATGGTTTGCTGTCTGGTTTAGGTCTGACTCTAGGTGCCTTTTAATCTGGTATATAGATTTTCCTATTCCTCTCTCTCACTTTTTCTCCTCAGTGGTAAAGGGATTGGAGACCCAGATGAACACCCTGATAATGTCCAGCCTCCTGCCTGAATTGAGAACTTTCTCATGTGAAAAAATGAAAATGGAACTTTCATCCTCATGTCCATTCTACTCTTTCAGTGTTTATATCAGTCCACATGCACCCCGACAATATCCTGTTGTCTTTGCTAAGGCATTGTCCGGGTAATTTGATCCAGATCCTGATGAGCCATTTCATGCTAACTGAGAAGGATATGTGATGTTTACTCATTCTTGGCTTCCCCATGACAGATGAGGTTGGAGCTTTGCCACCCTTTGCAGTAGATAAGGAAATGCAGGATATCGTGGGAACAGGGACAGGCGTGGTCTCTGTCAGCCAACTCCAAACCTGCCCACACTGTAGTGGGCACGTATTTTACATCAAAGCAGTACTAAGGCTGGAAATGTCTGACTAAAGGCAGCTCTTGCAACCCATTTTCAAAGTAGTGTGTGCTTAGTTTTCTCCCACTGAGAGAAAGCTTATAGATCAGAGTATGGGATTGCATGACAAAAGCTATGCATGAATAAGGAACTAGAGTTATACATTCATGGCTACCTCTTGTTTGTCTTTTTGTTAAAAAAAATATTTGTTTTATTTGTTTTGTTTTGTTTTCAAATTTTGTTTGGTTGAGCAATGCAGCTTTTTGAACATAATCCTTTGAAAAAGAACCCTGGAAGATTGAAATCAAATCACATGAAACCTCACTGAGTCCTTTGTACCAGCAGTCATTAGATTCCCAGTGCAGGTCTCAACCACATGAGCCCCACGAATGTCAGGGAGCAGTAACTGCTTTTTCTTCTATCTATTACCCATGAAAAAAGGACTGGAAGACAGATGTTGCTAGGGGGTCATATACTGTTTGCTAGCTACAAATGTTTGAAGGATATTTCTTAGATTTTATTTCTGACTCTGGGGACTGTGGTCACTTAAAGATGTCACTGACAAGCACATAAACTTCATACACTCATGTGGAAAGACAGCATGAGTCATTGGTGGAGACCTGAATCTGCCACCTTTCAGTTGAAGTCATGATTTCACAACTACAGAGAGTGAAATATTCAACTGGGAAATGATCCCATCTCTAAAATGTTTAGTTTTAGGGCAAAAGTTTATATTGGCCTGCTCCTTTCATGAAGAATGAGGTTTGAGACACAGTCTTTGTCCCCTGATTGCAATCATATACAGAGGGAGTAATAAGGAATTCCCCTGTTTGGCTGGAATTTCAAGACAGTAGTACCCTTCTCTTCAAAGAGAGGCCAATGTATCTGCATGTCCTGTACACTGACATGGCATGTTGAGCCTTCCAGCAGAGGCTGCCACACCTTCAGGCAGCTTTGCAAGGCCTGTGCAGCTCTGTAACCCATGTGCTTCTTTGGGGCTTTTGGAGAGCATTGTCATACCTGAAGGGAGCCTACAGGGAAGATGGAGAGAGGTTATTTCCAAGGGCCTGGAGTGACAGGACAAGGGGGAATGGTTTCAAACTGACAGAGAGTAGGTTTAGATTGGATATTAGAAAGGAATTCCTCCCTGGGAGGGTGGGAAGGCTCTGACATATGTTGAGCAGAGAAGCTGTGGCTGCCCCTGGATCCCTGGAAGTGTCCAAGGCCAGGTTGGACGGGGCTCGGAGCAACCTGGGCTGGTGGAAGGTGTCCCTGCCCGTGGCAGGGGGTTGGAACTGCATCCAAGTTCTTGGCTCCTTTCAGGTACTGGGAGGCCACAATAAGGTCACCCCAAAGCCTTCTCTTCTCCAGGCTGAACAATCCCAATTCTCTCAGCCTTTCCTCACAGCAGAGCTGCTCCATCCCTCTAACCAGCTTGGTGAACTTCTCTGGACTAGATCCAACAGGACAATGTCCTTTCTGTTGTGGGCACCCCAGAGCTCAAGAGCTAATATATGCTTCCTGTGCCATATTATAGATATGATAAATATCTGAGAGTTCAATAAGGATTTGTTCCTGTTTGACAGAGTTGGATGCTAGTTTTAGCCTCCAAAAAAGCTTTCTGGCTGAGCACAGACTAATAGCAAATGAATCAAGAGCGAGTGTGGCAACATAAATTCAAAGCAATGTGAAAGAATTCAAAATAATGCAATTCAAAGGTGTAGGAATGATAAAGAAAGCAGTCTGTGAGGTCTGTGGCCAAGCAGGGAGCAGGTGTTGCGCAGCCTCCTCTCTCACCCATTGGCACAACTTGGGATGTGTGGCATTTGGTCCAGTGCTTTAAAGGTCTAAGGAAATCACCTGCTGTACCACATAATAAACAAGAGAGGTGTTGGCTGACTGTGTGCTGATTGCAGTTTATGAAATGACCAGCAGGTGGGAGAGAAGCAATATGCATCCTCGGGTAGACCTCCAGCTAACAATGCCACATCTGACAATCTGTACCGTGCTAGCCCTGAAATCAAACCCTTTATACCATGCTCCTTGGAAACAGGGAGAGGAGGGAAGGAGCACACTGGTGGGGAAGAGGAAGGGGGAAGGTGGAATAATGGGATTTGTGTATGGAATTTTTTTTCTTTTCGGTCTCTTTGGTCCTTCTTTTCCTATTTCATACTCATATTTCTCTGGTGCCTGACAGTTTTCTCATTTGTCAGCCTTTCTCGAGCAGTCTGACTCCAGATGATATTTGCCTACCTTGGTGGCAGGCACCTCTCTGACTATTCATCTGTCTCTTGCCTCCTGCCTTTGTGTTTTGTCAACCTGTTTATTTCAAATCCGTTTCACTGTGCCCCGTCTTGCTCCTGTCCTTATGCCTATCCATCTATCTCCATTAAAATCTAAATATTGAATATCAATAAAAATAACACAGCCTGTTTGGGGGGGAGGTCATTCATTTATGACTGACTGTTGATTTGTGGTCAAACCCAATGGTCGTGAAAGGGCTGTGCATCAGGCAAATGACATAAAATGCACACATCAGCAATTAAAATCAGCTGTATTATCTGGGCACCCAGCAGGGCTGCCTGGTTAAGGCCCTGCCAATGTTTTGATTGTTACAACTCTGTACAAGGATTCATGCTGTTCCTCTCTCCTCACCCCCACATCTGATACCTGACCCTTCCTCTCCTTCTGTGTGGCTTCGCTGCTCACCCTGTGTTTGGATTCTCCCCTGCACGATGGAGCTTCCACCTTCCTCCCTCCCTCCAAGTCATTGCAATGCAATGCAAGGTTGTCTCTCTCTCTCCTCCCTAAGCATAGACTGCATTTCTCCACCTCAGGATTCCTGCCGGGAGTGTTTTTCTACCTGTCGTGTCCATTTCAAAAGCCCTGTCCTAGTGAAGCCTCACCTGTCTGTCTCTGTTCTTCCATCTCTGGCTCCCCCCTTGCAGGGGAAAGTGTTCCCATCACCTGGACACCGCAGGCTTCTTGCAGAGGGGTCAGAGAGGACCTCAGGATTTGTGTGGAGCTTATAGACTGCAGCAGGAGCACTGGATCTGCCTGCCTGCAGCTGCCTGTAGAGAGGCTGCATGGAGATGGTGTCTTTCCTGATCACCTTCACGCTCACTGAACGCGCTCTCATCCCTCCTCTCAGCCTCCTCTCACGTTTCTCCCTGCTGTGTTTGACTCCCTCCCACAGGCTCTCCCTCCCATACCTTTATGGTCTCCCTGGCTACTGAGCTCCACCACGGAAATGTTCCCTGAAGCACTTGTGCAACCCTCTGTCCTCTCTGTGCCCCAGGGTGTTTTTGGAGCCAGTGGGCATTCACCATTTGCAGTATATATTGAAAAAACCAGCGTGATGCACAGATATTGAAACGACTGTCTGGTTATATTGGAGCACTCACCTGTCTTCACATCACTGTAACATTCCTTCATTGTAGACTTAGGATGGTTTTAATGACATGATTTAAGAGTGGAAACTCCATGGTGGTATTTAGTCAAGTCTTGTGGGGTTTTTTGGTGTCTGGCTGATAGACAATCTTCAAAGCAATTGTGTGCTTCTCATTCTTCACTAGGAGAGTGGTCAAACACTGGAATGGGTTGCCCAGAGAAGCATCCCTGGAAGTGTTCAAGGTTGGGTTGGACCAGGCTTTGAGCAACCTGGGATAGTGGAAGGTGTCCCTGCCCATGGTAGAGGGGTTGGAACAGGATGATCTTTAAGGTCCCTTCCAACCCAAAGCATTCTATGATTTTACAGTGTAGATTTCCTTTTGGTGAAGAAGTTGCAAAAGAGGCTGGAGAAAAGAACTTCCTGCGTTCTCTATATGTTCATATCTGATCATGGAATGAATCAGAGTGGTGTCACCAAACCACAGGCAGGTGATGCTGTTTGAGACTCTCTAGGACTTCCAAAACACCAGACAACTGCTCAGAGATGTGATGCAGTCCCTAGAAGAGGCATCTGTGGGGACAGTGACTGACTGATCCGTACTCCTTCTTGACACTGAATCTTGCAGTGAGTGTCAAAAATAGATTGTCCTGAGAACATATTCAGATTCTACGCTGCCACCTTCCCACCCAGTAAGAAATTCTCTTGCAAGGTGCAGGCATGGGCTGGTTTGGATTTTTGAGCTGCTTTATTATTCCCACACTAATCAGAGCATGCAGTTGCAATCCATGTAGCCTTAGAAGAAGTTAAGGGAATGAAAGGGAGGAAAGCTTTGAGATGTTTTGACAATCTCTGGATGGATTTGGAGGAACTCTGGAGAAAAGCCACCTGCTTTCTGTGAGGATTGGGCCTAAATTAACACTCTGGTAAGTCTCATGATCTTTGTTAAATGTGGGTCATTCCTGCTGGCAGAGCAGGGTAAGGGAACAATGCACCTGCTTGTGCTGCCTGCACGGTGCATAATGAAGATATTTTACTGGAAATTTTGCATGAAATGCAGATTTTTGCTCAAAATGGTACAAAATAAGTTATTTTTAACTGGTAAGTTCCAAACTTTCAACTCCTGAACTGATTTGCTTAGGCCTGTATCTTATATAACACAATTATAATTTTCTGGTAGGAGGTTTAGAATTATCCAAAGCGGTTAAACAGGACCACCAAGTGGAAAAAACTTATAAAACTTCTTTTATTCTCCCTTTCCTATGTCTAGCATGAAAATAAATAAATCAGGCAGCTGCACACTTTTAACTTCATAATTGCTGCAGGTGAGTTCTTCTGCTCACCTAGCACTGTACTTCCATTTCCAAACACTTGTGGCTATCCATGGTTCCTGGCCTTATGGAAATCAGTGACAAAATGCTGACTAGCAGCAGTGCTACTGGATCCAATATTGATGGCAAACACTTAGGCTCCAGATGGTTAGGAAGACTTCCATTTTCCATGTGCATTATTTCCATATTTTGTGGATTCACAGACATATTTTGTTTTAATCTGCTGTATTTGCTGTGATAGTGAACAGTAAATTATGCCTCAAAATTGATGCTTTCAAAGCCCAGCCATAGTAATGTTTCATAAGGTTCTCTGTATGTTTGTTTAGTGTTTGTTTAGCTTTAAAACTGCTTATATGGGCTCAATATTGTGTGAGGTCAAGCCAGGAAGGTTATGCTGCTTGCTGAGTCACCACTAAACAGACAGGGACCTCCCTTAATTTCATAGAATGATAGAATCATAGAGGGCTTTGGGTTGGAAAGGACTTTAAAGACCATCTAGTTCCAACTCCCTGCCATGGGCAGGGAACCTTCAACTAGGTCAGGTTGCTCAGAGCCCTGTCTAACCTGGCCTTGGTTTATGACAGTGATCTACAACCCATCAAAGCACATTTAGTTAAGTCATTTTGGTGTCTTCTTCTCCATGCCTTTATGATACAACAGGAGCCAAACTAGGTGTATTTCTCCTGAAGGAAAAAACATTGCTTTTCCTGAGTGTGTGATACAAACCTGAACGAGCCTTTGTCCATATGCTGCTTGGAAAAGCTAAGTCAGCACCTGACTACAAAGGGAGCACGTTAAATGCTGTTAGTTTAGTTGGAAAAGCAGCTGCAAGGCCCACCTGGCCAAAAGTGTTTCCCACTCCTTGCAAGTGTATGGCACAAGCGTGGCATCACACTCAGGAGTGTCAGCAGGGTGAGGCACCTGGGACTGTGAGTTTTCCCTCCTTAGCAAACAGTTCTGCTGCTGTAAAGCAAAGAGGGAGGAGATGGAGAGGGAAGAGCGGTGCCACAGAAGGGGGGATGCCAGGCAGTGACAGGGAGAACAATTCCAGGGCTTAATTGGAGTGGCAAGACCCAGGAAGAGGACGAGACAACAGCATGGAGGACTTGTTGCCCCCAGTTTGCAAGAGGCTGTGTTCCATGGGCTACAAGGGTACCTGCCTGGGGAGGGAGGCAAAGAAATGGCACCAGACACGTGGTATCATCAGCACGTCAGTCATGAGGCAGGGATTCAGCAGAAGGATGCTTTTAATCAACTTGCCTCTCTTTGCAACCTTTAGCAGCCTCATCTCTACACCGTGGCAGAGCCTGGAGGGACGTGAGGGCTGTGCTGATGAGGGCATGGTTATGGTTGTGCTGATTGGGAGCTTCAGTGGTGAGATGCTTCCATCAGCGTGCAGGTGGCTGGTGATGCTCCTGGCTGCTGTTTGGGAAGAGGTGCTCTGCTCTTCTTTTAGTTTAAAGGAGTGGCCAAATGGAAAAGAAATTAAACATCAAAGATGCGTGTCAGGAGAATCCAAGATGAGCTAACAAAAGCCATGGAAATCCAGGGCTACTTCCAGTTAGTGCTGTGATTTTTACCAGCCTGGGGAGAACAGGGAAAAAGGTAGTCCCATGGTCACTTCATATCACAGGGCTTTGTGAAGCACTGCTACTGTGAGCAGAGGAGCTGGGCTGGCAGAGAAGAGCTGCAGAGGTACAGGCCTATAAAATGCATTATTAAAGAAAATCTGAACGAGATGGCAACCAGAATGGAAAATAGCAAATAATACTTACAGCATTAGAAATTCATTTCAGTTTTATGGACTATAGCTTGGGTATAAATATAAGGCATTAAAATTCATGATAACAGATTATAGTCTTCTCCCCTATCTGTACCACTGCAGACATTGTACTCGCAAGAGAGCTAAGCTGGGCAATTTAGGGACAGGGCTGATAATTCATGTGGCAGGTCTTGGTGGCTCCCTCCACTCACCACTTCCAAAGCAGCCAACAAGTGGCAGCACCAAGCCCAGTGACAGCCATCCAGACGATTCAGCCTGACATCAAGGGTCAAAGTGCTGCAGGTGCTGAGCGACGCTGAGAGGAGCTGTACTGATGAATGGCAGGAGGGGAGATGGAGGCACATGCCTTTCTCCACCTGAGCTTCATCTCTCACTGCCAGTTTTTGATCTCCTACAGTCTTAATGAATTATTTTCTACATCTGTAATGCATTCTAATTCTTTTTGAGATTATTCCAGCTGAACTGGACACGTATCCATGTGAAACAGAAGTAGCAGCAGCACAGCTAAGATTTTGTCACAATTTTCCTTTTAATACAGCTTTGCTAATCTCCTTGCTCTGTTTCTACTGGAGGTTTTTTTTGGTACTGTGTCCTGAGTGAGAGATAGAGATTGCTTTCTATTTCCCAGAATTTCCTGGAGAGCATCATTAAACTCTCAAGGTGGGATGGGAATGGGTGATGTTACCCTGTATGTGGAGGGTAAGGATGGATGTGGATATGGCTTGTTGCTGTTTTCTTGTAGATCTGAGTTTGAATTACTGTTCCTAACATGTAAGGATGACGGGGTAACATGTTCAGCAGCCTCTGATGGGACATCATTTTTCAGTCAGTTGACAGATTTGAGAAACTTGCCTGAGGTATTTATTATGTTGGAACAATATTGTAAAACACGTTTGATATCCAAACTTCATGATTGCTGGCCTGAGCTCCAAGTTCATGTGATGTTTCTTGTGAAGCTGATATGCAACACAGAGCTATTTTGCATTAGAATACACTTTGATTTAGCAGTGTGAGTGAAGTGCTGCTGTGGGGAATACCTGAGCTGAGGAGTTATCTGAGTTTTCTTTTTTCCCCAAAAAGACAGGGCTCTTCAAAAGGCAGTGAACATTTTGTAGTGAACATTTGATAAGACATGAGCAGCGTTAGTATTGTGATCTGGAGAGGCAGGGGAAACTCACAGTTCTGGTTATCATGGGTTAGGGCATGGATGTGCAAACTGGAGAACAGAGTCATGGCAAGGAAGTAACAGCATTGTCCCCATAAATACCTGGGGGTATTTACGTATTTATATATCCTGTTGAATGCAAAAACCAGAGGAGACGTGCTTGCTTTCCTCAGACAAGCAGTAGGTGCTGCTCAGCACAGGTACAGCTAGTCAATATTTAACAGTAATTGCCTTTGCTATTCCCATGAGGGGAACTGGGGAAGTCACACAAGGACCTCCCAGCCTGACCATTCATGAAGGCGCCTCAGGGTGTGGAGTCTCCCCCACTGGAAATATTCCAGAAGTGTCTGGTCACAATCCTGTGCCATGTGCTCTGGGATGACCCTGCTTCCACCTTGACTCATACTGTGACTCTCAGTGGATGTCAGCCCAAGGGAACTACCAAGAGTTATTTATTTTTTAACTAGCAGGCCTCTGAGGGTCTCTGGAAAACAAGGCAACTCTCTCCTACCTATGCATGACGTGCCTGCATGAAGGTTTGTGTCTCTGAATTAGTGTTTGATGTGATAAACTCATATCGATCTATGTCAGTTCATGCATTTTATTTGCTACATCCAGTGAGGAAAACTGTAACGGTCTCTAGTTTTGTGAGGATGTATCTAATATCATAAATAAAAATAGTTGGTCCTGTTCATCAGCAACATAGCCTTGGAATGAACTGCCTGGAGGATCTGAGCTTCAAAAGGGTGGACAGCACTGTGATGAGGAAGAGCACGTGCGATTGGAAATGTTAGCATTGGCTCCCTCGCTGGCTGTGCAGCTGGGTGTATTTTATACTGGACAAAGGTCCTTTCTGGGAGAGGGAAGAGGGATGAGTTCCCCATTGAGGGGCTGCATTCAGCAGCTCACAATCCCCAGTGAGTCACTCTGCAGAGTGTGGCAGGGCAGGAAATCACAGCTGGCTGCAGCGAGTGCCTCCCTGCATTGATCAAACACTCCTCCTCTGCCAGGAACAGCCACCCACAACACGACCAAGAGGTAATTTTTTCCATCTAATTTTTTTTCTAGGTCTGCATGGCTGAACCAAGCCCAGTATTTCCACCCCCTGTAGCTGCATGGAGAGCTTTTTAAAGACAATGACATAAGCAGTGTCTGCCCCGTGTGGTGACAGCTCCTGTAGGCAGCGATCAGGAAGCGGCAACAGCCCTGAGATGTATGAATTGCCAAGATTAATCTTTTGGGTCAGTTTGAAACCTAAAGTTGGGAATGGCTAGTGCAGCTAATTTCACTGCTAATCAATTTAGCAGATATGTCCAGTTAATATAGTTATGTATTAATCCTAAATAATTTCCTTGGACTTTCCTGAGGGCCTCCAGTATGATGTTCTTTGATGCTATAAGCTCTGATTTTCTCCCCTTCACTTCTTACTTTGAATCTGCAATTCTGCATTTTCAGAACAAAACTCTGCAGCATGCAGAGCACTGATGCTACAAAGCAGGGTAAAATAAATTAAATTAATTGCAGTATAGATAGTGCAGTACATACTGCATTAGTTTATTTCTTTTCATGTTTAATTCTAAAAAAAACCCCTCTACTGCCATTATCTGATTATTTTTCTCTGGATGGTACTTCACGGTCTTTCTTCAGATTTCTAGTCTTGTTTGCTGGGCATTCACAATTTAAGGAAAGCCTTGATTATAGGCTTATAAACAAAGTAAATGTATTTGAGGGCAGGAGTGGGGATAAAATAATAAATACAGCAAAGTCTACAGGAGGGGAAGTGATTGGATGCATTATCCAGTTCAGTCATCTGGATGTGGGTGGGAAAAGCTGGGAAAATACAAACCTTTCTCTGCCATTCATATGTGAATTTCTAATAACTGGTCATGGTACTTAATGCTGCGGTCCAGTAGACAAGGTGGTGTTGGAAAAGACCTCCAGGATCATTGAGTCCAACCTTTGACTGATCTCCACCTTATTGACTAGAGCAGAGCACTGAGTGCCACATCCAGTCATTC
>JAWWMO010000001.1:114420351-114450188 GCA_035047845.1 Dendrocincla fuliginosa
GCTCCATCCCTTGGGCATCTTTGTCCCCTTGCCCTGGCCCCGCTGCAGGAGCTCCATGTCCCTGCTGTGCTGAGGGGCCAGAGCTGGACCCAGCCCTGCAGATGTGCCTGCCAAGGATGAGTAGAGGGGCAGGATCCCCTCCCTGACTTGCTACAAGTGAGTATGGAACAAACTGCTCTTCCTACGTTTTCCTGCAGGGTACTTGCACCCCCATGGGCTGATCTTGCATAGACTGGCTCAAAGAGGTTGTGCTTGTGCATATACATCATGATGCATATAAATTATCTCCCTGCACCTTTGTTACAACATTCACCCCTTCCAAGTGACATTTGTCATCTTCTTGGCAGTGTGGGAACAGAGAAAATGTCAGAATTAAACAGGAAATATTTTCACTTTTTCAGCATTTCCTTCTTTCAGTAGAGGATAAGTGCACCCAGAAGACCTGCAAAGAAATACAGGAGAACCAGAGGACTGCAAGAAGTTACACTGGTGGCCATGAACAATTCTGTTTAATTTTCTCTTTCTGCCTGCCAAATCAGTAATTAGGCACATCTTCACATAAAATCATAGAATGGCTTGTGTTGGAAAGAACTCTGAAGATCATCTCAGAGTCCCATCCAACCTGGCCAGGGTTGGGGCATCCACAGCTTCTCTGGGCACCCTGTGCCAGGGCCTCACCACCCTCCCAGGAAAGAATTTTCCCCTACTATCTCATCTAAACCTCCCTTTCAGTGTGAAGCTATTGTCCCTTGTCCGGTCACTCCAGGCCCTTGTAAATAATGTCTCTACATCTTTCTTGTGGGCTCCCTGCAGGTACTGGAAGGCCAAAATTAGGTCACCCCAAAGCCTTCTCTTCCCCAGCCTGAACTCATGCCCAGACTAACAAGCAAAGACTTTCTTTTCCCAAAGTTCAGTTCCAAACTAATTTCCTAGTATAATTTATTACAGTTAACCCTATTGTTAGAAGACCACCAGAAATGAAGCAGTTCACATAAAGCCCTGAACTAGACAAACTGGATTCTGTGCAGTTTTCCAGGTCCTCGATTTCCAAGCCATTTGCATGAGGTTTTAATGCAGTTTGATTTCCTGAGACCCACCTCCTCACAAACATGTGCATTCTTGTCCACCGAACCATACCATTGTGAGTCTTGCAGAAATCTTGTTCCTTTATGAGCAAGTCCTGTGTTTATTGACATTCAGCTTGTGGAATTGGCTGTGTTACTCTGTTAACATGGCTTTTCTAGTGAGTGAAGTCCTTTGGCTTCACTGGATTCAGAAACTTCCTGAGTCTCTGCCTGTCTCTTCAGTTTGAGACCTCTGCTCTTCACAGATTTCCACAAATCTCCCAGAGTTCTGTCTTCCTCAAGGGAGATCTTGGCACGTTTTCACTGCTTCCCCAACCAACTCCTCATCTCTAGCTGAGACCAGTGTTGCATGTTCTCTCAGGAGATTGTTAATTCCTTTGATCCACGGTCCATGCTCCTCCAATGCCGCCAGGCACATGGTTTGTTTAATTTGGGATGAGGCCACACTGGTGTCTAACCCAGCCTGGTGTCCACCATAGCAAATAATGTTCAGCTCCTGCTGAGCCAGTTGCTCCTCAGTTGGTACCAATGCACAGGTTTATCCCATCCCCAACTGCAGAGCTTTATTATTCTTCTTGAATCCCATAAGGTTCCTGTTCACCATGACCTCAAATTTCTCCCAGCCCCACTTATAGGGGGCATACAAGGAAGTTGGAGAGGGACCCTTCATCAGGAACTGTAGTGACAGGGCAAGAGGGAATGAGTCATAGAATGGCTTGAAATGGAAAGAAAGTAGTTTAGATTAGATGTTAGGAAGAAATTCTTTGTTGTGAGGGTGGGGAGGCCCTGGCACAGGTTGCCAAGAGAAGATGTGGATGCCCTATTCCTGGAAGTATTCATGGGAAGCTTGGGTGGGTCTCCAAGCAACCTGGTCTAGTGGAAAGTGTCCCTATCCATGGCAGAGGGATTGGAATAAGATCGTCTTTAAGGTCCCTTCCAACCCAAACCATTCCATGATTCTGTGATTTTTCCCCTGCCCACAGAGCCCTGCCATGGATGGGTGTGGCAAGGAAGAGGAAGAGGAAGAGTTCCACATCTGCTGCGTCCCTCAGAAAACCACTCTCCCCTGGACCAGGCTGTTGAAGGTGTTTCTGTGCCTGAGAGTTTGGCACTCTGTGCTGGTGTCCCCTGGGCTTTGGGGAGCACAGGGCTCCTGGCAGGTGTTATCCCTGCACACTGTACGGGCTGGGGAAGCAGATGGACTACCTAGCTCTGTCCTTGTCTGCATCCACGGAGATGTTTGTGCTGTCAATAGTTCCTGGGAAATTCATCTGTTAGTGAGCAAAATGTGGCTTCTCCATTGTTCTGTGGGTAATACACTCTATTGATCAGATTCCTTCACTAAAGCACTGGTAAAATGGCTAATGACATGTCTGAGAGAGGAGTGCCTGGTGCCTGTGGTCCCTCCTACATTGGACTGAAATGCCCTCTGCAGTCAGAAAACCTAAAGCCCTTTTGACAGCTGAACACAGTCTATAGCAGCTCTTCCAAAAATGTTTGGGGTGTGTGTCTTTTTGTGATTCTAAGAAAAGATCACCAGCAGCTTTTTTAATGAAGCCTTTGTTTTGGACGCAGCGTGTTGTATAATAAAGCTGAAAATAGTTTTTTGGGGGTTTTTTTCTGGGTCAGCTGTCTGTCATTTCTGCTGGTTTCCATAATCCTGGTGACTTCTCTGAGAATGCTGAAATTATAGAAAGCATGCTATAAGAATAAACAGATCAGTCAGGTTGCTTTCATTAAAGATTTAAGGGGTTCACTCACCATAGGCTCTGTAACTTTTTCTGGTACTGTACTCTGCACTTCCCTGCTCTTGGTTCCTCCTTTTCTTTCTTTAGCCAGCAGCAGTGAGTGATCCCCTCCACTCCCTTATCTTCCTCTGCCATTGGAAATTTACTTTCCTACCCTTCCTCCAGTCAAGGTGTTGCTCAAACACCCATCAAGAAGCCTTCATCTCAGTTTAAAAATCTCAGTTTCTGTCCAAACCCCTTCCCATCCTCAGATTCTTCTCTGTACCCTCCTTTCCTGGTGCACAATCCCCATGTAAACAACCCACTCTGACTTTGCTGTTTTCTGGAATAAAAGTCCTACATGTCTATAACACTGTACTCTGAGGTACAAATCCTGCACAGTGGCCTCTGTGCAAAGACCTGTATAAACCTTTTATGAGAAAAAAGCAGCACCTGAATAGAGAAATGTATTTTTGACTATGGCTCAGCCTTCTGAATGAAAGAATAAATGCCAAAGATGATGAGTATGAAACTACAGTATTTAAGATATTGTTAAAATACAGGCGAGGGTGCAGCAATATATGTTTCTGTCTTATGTATGTTATTCTACACAGAGAATGTGAAATGCTGGGCAATGATGTCATGATTTGACACAGAAGAAAACGGGGATTTTATTTTTAACAGAGCTGCTTGATCCATTTCTGATAATGTCAGGAGTTCCAAGAGGGCTGCAAATCCATGTGGTGCCAAACAGCCTGGCAAAACCCTGCTGGGGCCTATTCTGAAGCAGGAATAGACGTAGGTGTCTATTTGGAAACATTGCACTCGTGTAGTGCCTTTCAAGTTGCTGTCCCTGCTCCCTGGGAAGTTGTCCTCATGCCCCATTTGAGAGGTGGCCTCATGCTGCTGCAGGAAGAAATGCAAGCTGAAAAAAGAAACTCAGAGTTTGCTCTTTCAGAAAGGCTGCCTTGATCCTATAATTTCTATTTAGGAATAAATGCTGGTGAAACCAAAGGATTTCTTCGTCAGTAAGAATTAGGTGGTCTGGTCCACAACAAAATTGATTTGTCTGATTTAGGGGGTACAACAAAGACTATGTAGATATTATATTAAATAAAATAGATTATATTATTAAACTTATGCCTGTCATGATTTCCTGGAATCTTAGTTCTAGGGAAACAGAGGCTGTAAAAGTGAAAATGAAGGAACCTGTGAAGATTTCTTAAGTGACACTTAGAACAGAGTCTGTGCAATTCACTTTATAGGACATTTATACATATAATATAACATGGTATTTTTTGTTCGAATTGTGATTTGTAAGTGGAACACAACCCTGAGTTTTCTGACTCTCATTAGGACTCTCGATGCAGAGCATCTGCCCTTTACTATTTCAATAGATTGTCTAGACGGAAATTTCAGTCAGACCCATCTGGAAGTGCTTAAAAAAGATTAATGGATTCCCTTAGTTGTGCCTAAGGAGCTGACTGCAAATTTCAAAATACTTTTTGTATTTAGATGCACATGCAAACAGTTTTCCTGAAGTTGCCATCAAGTATTATACAGACACTGGTGCATTAATTCTTCCTAAAATCAGGGGGTCTTGAGGATGGTGATGTTTATGAAATAGTCTTCGATTGATTAGCATCATGACTGTATTTTCACAGAATCACAGAATATTCTGGATTGGAAGGGACCCACAAGAATCATTGAGTCCAACTCTTTTTTGACGGTAGCAAAGGTGATATCTTTGCTTCATTGCCAGGCCATCCGTATTCTGTTCTTCCAAGTCAGTAGCAGATTGGATCCTTAAAAATCCAAAGAAACAAGTTTGCTGCCTTTTTTTTTTTTTTCCATATGGCTACAGGTTCTTTCTAACTAACTCTTGATTGTATCTCTGCTACTCCTTAATTTTCAACATTGTTCATATCTTGTTTTGAAATACTTGGATTTTCCACACTTCATTCCTACAACCCCTCCCACTACTTTCAAGTTCAAGCATATTTAAATGGATGCATTCTTTCAATGATATAATCACTACAGTTAATTGAAATGGCTGGTGTTTTTAAGATTGCTGTGAAATACAAAAGTTTGAAATATTAAAAACCCCAGAGCATTTTCTATTTTTTTTTTTTTTTTAGGTGAACATTTCTGCCCATTACTCAGTCCCTCTTGGGGATAATTTTGAATTCTTTACAATTTTGATGGGGAAAAAAAAAAAAGAAACAACTTAGGCTGTAGATATGATTTCAAGTGACAGCATTTTCTGTCTTTCTAACAACCCCCCTATTTGCAATTCAGTGGTGGTATGGATCATCAGCTTTCACTTTTTGCACAGTAGACTGCAAAAGAGCTACTCTGTGTATTGAACACTGAAAATTCAAGCTGGTGATTGTTTTTATAGAGAACTTCATTCTGAGATGCTGTGCCTACCCATTGGAAATTTCTAGTTCCCCTAATAGTTCACAATTCCACTGTTTTCCTATTATGTATCCAGTGCCTGTGGATTCCATTTACTGTTTACTTCTGCAAACATAAAAAGGCTCCATTATCCTCTCTCCCATCCCTGTGTTTCAGGCTTTACTTTAGTTGTTTACTTAACTTTCTCAGGATGTACAGCAAGGGTCTCAAGTTTGTCACTAATACCCTTTTAATTTTCAAAAATAGCTTTCATTCACTGAGTAAAAGGATTTTAAAGCATTTACCTGAATATATACTAAGAACATGTATTTCAGAGGGATATAGGAATTCAGCAAACTGGGATGAAAACAATAAATCAAACTCTTATAATCTCTATTCCACCTTATAAATTACTTCTGGGTTTCATTTTTAAGAGGTTAACATATAGCTCTGTGTATATATACATATATTAAATCATGGAATAGTTTGGGCTGGAAGGGACCTTGAGTGAAATGAACAATATCAACTAGTTTGTTCCACGTTCTCAGGATGGCAAATATAATGTTCACTTGAGTTTGGTCTGACAGGGATACATGGCCTCTATAAATCTAATATTATACTTCCATTTCTTAGCATTTACCTTTAAATTAAGGGAGGGGTGCAATGAACAAAGTAGTTCAAAGCTAACTCAAATATCGAGAGCCTGCTGTGTCTCTGCTTTTCCTCAAATTGCAGATAAAGTAGCTTTCTAAACAGCTCCACTCACTGAAAAAATTGAAATCAGATATCCCTACAATGTGTTTCACTTGATAATGAGCATCTCCCATCTGAAGGACAATGCATGTTCACATTCACATTTTCCCAATAATTCCCCATTTTCTAATGTTTTGTTCTAGTGCCAGAAATAGTGCAGATAAAATGTGGGTATAACTGATTTAAAAGCCTTTGTGTTACAAGAACATATCTAAGGAGGTGGTATATAACTCCTCAATATGGACAAGATTCTGGTGCCCTATAAATTGGCTCCTTCTTTCAAGGGTCCTGAGTGTGCTAAAAGGCCTGAGTGGCCCTGACTGGTCTCATCTTGGACTCCTACCCTTTGGCATGGAAATGGAAATGGGCATGGAAATGGAAATGGGCATGGAAATCGAAATGGGCATAGAAATGGACACAGAAATCAAACTTCAGCCCCACAAGGAGGTGATATAAAAACCTTTCACAATAAGGAGCAAAAGGCTTTTCATTTGCTGATAGTGGCAGATGCTAATTTTATAACCATCATGAGTAAATGAAATAGTGCAAACTGCTCTGGTTGAAATACTCCCTGTTATTATTCCTGTAGCACCCAGAGGTTTGGATCAGGACCCTTCCAGGGTGAAATTCCAGTGGGAGACCAGCTCTGACTCTGAGGCATTATATGTAAGTAATGAAAGGCTGAGGAAAGGGAAAATCATCACCTTTGCATGGAAGGAGCACCAGGATATAAAAGGTCAAACTGATGCCAATCAGGATTATACAGATTGAGCTGATCCAGCACTGGCGTGGGGAAGCAGGAGGTGAACTTTTCATTCCCTTTGGAGACCCTTCATAATAGTGGGGTCAGCTGTTTCTTGGTTTAGGGTTTTTTTGTTTGTTTGTTTTGTTTTTAAGATTCGCATGTCTAGTTTTTTAGATTAGGGAGCTGGTGGGAGTGTGGAAATGGAGATATGGGAGGACATGGGAGATCCTGGAGTACGGTGAAGTCCTTCCTCAATCCTGGCTGCCTGAACAGCTGGGAAACTTTGCTGCTGGGAGCACAGGAGTGATTTTATCTTAAAGAAAGCCCTGGAGTGAACACTGATTTATTGAATTTATTCTTTTTTTCCCCTATTTTGAACAGATTTGGGTTAAGACAGTGTTTGTTCCTGATTTGGCAGAAAACCTGGGATGACTGTCAGCTTTTTCCTGAACAGGGTAAGGCCTGTCTGTGACACAGTGTATCAGAACTGAAATGGCAGAAACGTGTGCTACTGGGAGGTTTGAGACATCTGCTTTCTCTGTGTGTTTTTGGTTACAAAGCTGGGGTTAAGAATACTCTGCATTTCCCTTGGCAGTCTCACATCAGATCCTTTAACTCTTAAAAAAACTTCCAGCAAACCCACTGGTGTACACAGAAATACCTGTGAATAATGCACAATGATCACCTTTTAAGAAGTTTTACTCACCCATCACTCAAATAGTCAAATATTGAATTCCCCTAAGCTTTCTCCTAAAACTTCATTGTTCATAAAGTTTCTACTGGAGATCTTCCATTGTTTGGAACTCCTTCCCTGCCCTGTTTGGCACTTCCCTTCACTCCTGTCCTGGCTCAGATTAGGAGTCACCTGCAGACACAAGTCAGTCTAGTTTGCCTTTCTAGCTGGGGACAACGGCAAGGAATGGTTGGTGCTAAGCAGAGCGAGTTGGTTTTCCTACATGTAAACCTGGAAAACTGTCTGCAGCTGCAGAGGGATAAAATCTGAGTCATCTCTGGTTCAGTGGTGGTGGTTCACAAGGTGGTTGTGAACTTGAGATGTTCCTGTTGCAAAAGAAGATTGTTCTTTTCCTGTGCAGAAAGTAGAAAAAACCATTAGTTTAGAGATCTGGTGGCAATGCCTTCTCATGTTTGGGTTATACTTCCTCTGCTGAAAAAATGTACTTTTTACAGAAGGAAAAGAAATACAAATAGCTCATTTTGGAACAGATTTCAGAAGAAAAAACTCTGTTTCTCACCTCAGAACAACAAATCAAGCTGAACCCTATAGCAGGGACAGAGAGGTTGGGGAAAGAGCCTCGAACTGACCTTCCCAAGCCTACGGGGACTCTGAAAGACACAACTAATGCCTGACTGGGTATAGCATCTCCTGCTGCCCCACCATGGCTCTTGTCACTGCAGGTGGCCTTGAAAAGCGTGCTGGCTGATGAAGGAAAGCTCATCTGGCAGGTGCTGCAGAGGAGCTGCTTTACCTGCAGGCTGGACCAGGGCTGTCTGGGGTGAGAAGTGACGTGCAATTCCCTCCATTATTGGCTCTGTGGAGTAACAATGTGAGGGCCAGAGCCAGGAGCTGAGGGCTGAAAATATCACCCCAAAGGCTGCCTTTAGCTTTTGTGTGGCCTCTGGGCAGCCTGGCATCATTCACCAGGGCTTGGATGGTTGTTTCCAGTAATGTGTCTCCTCCCCTGAGGTCTCTCCTGACCCCACAACCCGGTCACTGCTAAGTCTGTGACCCTGGAGATTTTTGTCTTTTTTTTAGGCATCCTGCGTTTTCTAATGTCAAGAGAAAGCTCTGTTGGCTTGCTGGATTCACAACTTGAGTCACTGCCATCACATCGGTCTCTTCTTTCCACAAGCACTAAATTCACTTTAAAAACAGCCAAGGAGTTTTATGAGAAAAGCCAATCTTTTTGTAGGTGTGCCAATACAAAGAAACAGTTATTTTCCTTCTGGGATCTCTCTGTATGGTAAGCATACATTATTTTATAATGCATCAGCTTTAATAGGTGCTCAAGAACGCTGAAAATAGGACCATAAATTTGTAGGAGATAAAACATTTTCACAGAAAAAGAAAATTCCAACAAAATAAGCAAGGTTTGGGATGTTCTGGCACCCACTTGAAAAAGATATTAAAAAATCCTATCCTGCCTTTTATTTTATGACCGTGTATAAGAAAGCTGAAAAATTCCCAACTTCCAGTAAAAGATAAAAGATTAAAAATATACTTTTCCTCATTTTGTAGAAAACTGCCCTGTTAAATCTAAAATTTAAATCATAGTGTTTGATTATCAGTGCTCACCAAGAGGATTACAGAGCAGCCATTAAATCTTATTACAAAGCAAAGTGCAGAAAGTAATTGCACATATTTGTAAGTAGCTTAGAATTGATTAAAAATGCATAAAGAAAAACTGGAAAGTTTTCTACAGGCTCAAGGCTGCTAACCCCTCTGGGCAACCACACATCAGCTCATCCCACCAGGAAGCTTCTCTGCTTCCTCCCAGTGTGGCAAGAGGATGATTTCTCCCTGTTTTAAGGACAAGGACTCTGTACTTGTGATCATTGGGATTGCTGTGAGCTATAGGAGATAGGGAAGGCCTGCAGTCATGTTAAAGTTAGGAAGCTTTAGAAGAAGTTTAATTTAAGCTGTTCCTCGGGCTAAACCTTTCCTTCCCCACCCCCATCCTCCACTGTAGGCTGCTTTAAGGCTGCATTTTCAAAGCAGTGTATGGGGAATTAAGTGCTCCAGTTCCATGGATGTTAATGTGATTTTGTGAGCAAATATCCTCTACTCCAGCACGGCTGAGGCTGTGCTCTGCTCTGAGGGTTTGTATACGCCTTGCAAGCAAAGGAGCTGTGCCAAAGCACAGTGACTTTGGAAGCAAATTAACTCTGTGTAAGTTAGGGGCACAGGGGGCTTTGGAGTGTTCACTTGCCTGGTTGTTTGGGCTGGGGAGTGAGGCAGATTTTTCCTGCAGGAGCTGAGCAGGAGATTGAGCTGGGTGAGGTGAGAACACACTGAGATGCTGGAGAGTGTCTAGAGAAGAGCAATGGATGTGAGGAAGGGTCTGGAGAGTAAATTGTATGGCTGGGGGAGTTGGGGTTATTCAGCCTGGAGAAAAGGAGGTTCAGAGGAGACCTTATGGCTCTCCACAACCACCTGAAAGGAGGGTGTAGCCAGTGGGGATCAGCCTCTTCTCCCAGGGAACAAGGGACAGGACAAGAGGAATTGGCCTCAAGTCTGTACCAGGGAAGGTTCACGTTGGACATCAGGAAAAATTTCTTTACTGAAAGGGTGGCCAAGCACTGGAAAGGGCTGCCCAGGAGTCCCCATCCCTGGAGGTGCCCAAGGGAGGACGAGCTGTGTCATTCAGTGCTCTGGGCTGGGTGACAAGGTGAACATTGGTCACAGGGTGGGCATCGGGCACAGGGTGGGCTCCATGAGCTGGGAAGGCTTTTCCAACACAAACAGTTCTGTGATTCTGAGTGTGCTCACCCTTGGATGCCACGTGATGGAAGAGCTCAGAGAGCATCCTGCACCCCCTTTGGCTCTGCTCTGATGGTTTTCTTCCAAGTCAGCCCTTGCCTAAGCCTTGACAAATTCAGCTCATAACACAATGCGAGGAGGAGTCTGATCCTCTGCAGTTTGGGTCTCAGCATGCAACTTGTTATTTTTAACTTTCCATTTAAGCTACTCACACATCTTCTCTGGCAGCATTCAGAATATTCCTGAAATGCTGCATTGTGTTGTGGTTTGCCTTTCCCTTTGGATTCTCTTTTTTCTCTCCAAAAGAGTGGTAGGTGGTGTTTAGGAGGAGATGGAGGTTTTCCTGGCATCCTATTTTTTTCTCCCCTTTTATAAACAGTGCTTTCTCTGGCCTAAATCATACAAACCTCTTATTTTTCACACTGGCCCCAAACTTTTGGGAGAGAGCAGGGCCAGTGCACAGGAAGAGAAGGGATGTACCTTTTCTATCATCACCCTTTTACCTCTCAGTGGCTGGACAGTGACAGAGCTGGGACTGGAGTCTTTAACTTCTGGGAATGAGGCAGAGAGAGCCATGTCCTTGAACCTGGTGAGCATACATAAGGTCACCTGCAGTGCAGGTTCTCCAGGGTCACCTTTTGGATCCAATTCCCACAGCCAAGGCAGTTTGGTTATGCCCTGCTGTGCCCATTTCTGGGGGTGTCATAGCAAGGGCATGTTGGGTTTCTAATTACCAGTGCCATACTTTAAATTTACATTTTATCTTATTTTCCTGTCTCAGCTCTGACAATGATGTGAGAACAGAACTGGAGAGATTACAAAAGATTTTGCTGTTCTGTATTCATTTAGAACATCTATAAGGGGGTTTTGAATAATCTTTATTTGTAACTAGGAGGAAAATGCGCATTTTGTCAACTTATCTTTAACTCACTGCATGGGACTAGACCTGGGTAGCTGTCCCTCAAATGAATACAAGCTTAGGAACTAAAGCACTACATAATGAGTTGAGAATAAATCTCTCAGAGTTTACTATTGATTTACTGTCCTAACATTTCTGAGAATAAGGCACTGCATAATCTATGGAACCAAATGATTTCTTTGCAAGCTCGCTGCTATCTCTTAAGGTTTTATCTACAGCTTTGAGAAGTGGTATTTTTTTGCCTCAAAGTCATATAGGAATCTTTTCTTTCCATGCCAAGAAAGTTTCTTGCCACAAGGAGTGTGGAGGAAACTCACAGATGGGAATGTCAGGGAGCAGTGAAGGTGTAAGGACCAGGGAGCTGGGCATGGAGATCACTCTGGCACTGGTGTTGCCCTGCATGGACTGAGCATGGCAGGCAGACCCAGGAGGTGATGGGATCCATCAGCAGCCCCTGATAGGTTAAGGTGGTGATCCAGAGCCAGGAACCACCCAAGGGGATCAGAAAGGAGAAGCAACAAGGCCATGTGAGTCCACCTAGGGGACAACACCAAAGGTGATGCAAGGGACAGGCTACAGTCTGTGTTTGAGAGGTCCATCCAGGAGATGAGCTATCACAGCCCATCCATGGGTGTACCTGGGGCAGAGGCTCATGGGTGGGGGTCCTACGTGAAGCTGGTCAGAGACATTAGGGACTGTTAGTGGATTTAGGTCTTTTGACACTGAACCCGCCAAAGACAGCTTCAATCAGAATATAAACTGAATACAAAGGTGGGGGTTTTTTAACTCATGATTTTTAAAGGAGTTTCATTGACAGGGAAAAGACCAGGTTACTTCCTGAACCTCAGGATGCTGAAGATCAGAGGCTGCACCAGAATCACAGAATGGTTTGTGTTAGAAGGGGACCTCGGAGATCATCTCATTCCAACCCACCTGCCACAGGCAGGGACACTTTCAACTAGACCAGGTTGCTCAGAATCCCATCCAACCTGACCTTGAAATAGAAAATGCTCCCTGTATGCTTTCCCTGCACATGCTTTGCCTTTTTTGTGTCTTGTAGACTTCAGCATTGGTGACTTCTTAAACCAGGTTACTGCACTAGACAACCCCACACACAGTGTGTCCACTCATATATCCTTGTGTCCCTCTCAGGGGATATTTACCAGTGGCCTGAGAACAATGGCTGCATTAAAATCAAGGAAAATAGTACACTGGGTTTCATTTGCAGAGTATTTACACCAAGCAGCACCAGGATATTCTAGCGAGCTTTTACCACTCTGGTGTGTGGGGGACACTCCAAATCCCCTGTGAAGAATGGGAAGTTGAGTTAAGCCCACAGAGCTCTTCTTACCACAAGGCCTGGGGGCTCAAATTTCCCTTAACTAGACATCTACATCATCCTGAAGTCTTTACTTTGGTTTCTCCTCTCTGTGTCCATAATAGGTCTTGCGTAACAAGAGGATGCTCTTCCCCTGCATCGCATAATAAGTCCTATACCCTTCAAACTCCTTCATGAGTATTAACCCTGAGATCCCATGGGGCTGATGTGTCTCCTGTGATAGCTCAGGTCAGGTCAGGTCAGGTCATGGGGCTCTGTTGGCTCTGGCAAGGTTATTTGGGTTCATACAACTCCTCTCCTTCCTTGGTGCTTCTTTGTGTTCATAGAGAGAAACTCTTAAGCACATAACAATACCACAGAACAGAGGCGCCTCTCTTCTCTCCTTGCAAAGGTTTGAAATAATTATTTTTGTCCTGAAAATAAAGAATTGCCTTGCTTTAATAGGTCTTCAATGTTGAAAATGATGTGGTATGTTTAAATCAGGAGCAGACCACTGTGTCATTGGAATGAGGGGGTAATGTCTGTTACATTCACTATTAATGTACTTTCCTCTGTTTTGGAAAACAGCAACAAAAATGGTTTAGTTCATCTCAGCATTGGGAGGATTGTGTCCTGTGGTGATGCCACTAGATAAATTGTTATTACACAAGGCATAGATTGGAACTCTTTTCTTTGTTCATTTTGCAGTTGAGAACCTGTTGACTTCCACCAGCCCCTTGAGCCAAGTTATGAAGAAGCTCTTTTTGACCTCACTTGTGAAATAATGACCCTATTCTTGACTTTTAAGCACTAGTTGAAGGTATCACTGATTTTCAACTTGTGGGCCAGGAACTGTAATTTAGGATTGGTCAATGTGAGTATAATTGCACAAATAGCAGTGCGAGAGAGAGGTGAAGGTTTCCCTAGGAATGCAATTTCTGTAAATGAATAAAATAACATTCATCTCAAATATGTATCATAAACAGGACCCAAGGAGGTTTTGTGTGTTTTTTTCAACCATGTCAAACAAAGAAACACCGAGAACAACTCCCTTCCAAGCCTGGGGCTTATTCTGGCCAGCGACCTCTCAAAAAGCTCAACCCCTTTCTTCCCCTATCTGGCAGCTTCTGGGCCAGCCTGTGCCATCCCATCACAAACCCTAACCTTCTGCAAGGGTGTTGACCCTTCTACTGGTTCCTTCTTTTGTGACACCTTGTTTTTAAAAAGTCAAGGTCTTACCTTCCAGAGGTGGGAGAGCTGCCTGAGGGAATTTCCAGGGACTGACTTGCAGCTGTCACTCTGACTCTGGGATGTGCTGTCAACATCAGGCAGCAGAGACACTCCTGATATAATGACAGAGAAAATGGTGAAACAAACCTCTGCATTGCCTGACACCTGAAAAAGTCCCAAGCCAATGTCACTGCCTGCCAAATTTTAAAAGATTTTATGTTTTTATAGTAGTTTTTGACATGCTGGATACACCAGGACTTCGGTGGTGATGTGGGTGCCGTGAGTGCCATGGGTACTGCAGAAACCAATTGGTTTCCATGATTACAACATGATAAATTCCTGAATTAATTCCCAAGGGCAGTCTTAGGTCCCTCTCAGACCCAGTACCCTGTGCATTTCATCAAGTTCAGCAGTCAAAGGACATCCTATATCATCTTGCTCACACAAAGGAAACGTGTTATAACTTCCTTTATTCAGCCTTGAAATGCACTTGGGAAAATTGGGCTTTTCTTTGGAGTTTCTGCAAGTTCTTACCATATTGTTTTTTGTGACTTAGGAATGGGAACTTCTATAACAGGATAGTGTATTTTTACACCCAATACTTAGAAAACATGTTTATTGTATTTTAAACACTCAATCCATTTGTCCCTATTCAGATATCTCCAGCTGACTTATGACTTTATATTTTATATCAGACTAGAGATTTCAGTGATCCTGTAACACTTTCAGATTGCCGTGCAGTAACATTTCACATGTTCCAGTTGTGTCTCAAAGCAGTGCAAGAACTTCCAAGAAGCCCCAGAACTGGGTTGGCCTTGAGAAGCCTGAAACCAGTTGTTACTACTAAAAGGGATATTTTCAAAATGCTTTTGTCCTGATTTAGGAAACCTTTTCTAACCAGGAACTTCACTTCAGCGTGTGTTTTAAGCATGTGGTGAAGTCATGAAAATCAAAATGTCTCTAGGCATATGATTCAGTGTGATCCTGAATCCAGCCCTTCACTGGTAAGATGTATTCTTTATCATTTTCGCTGCTCTGCATTTTTCTATACTCACTTATAGTATCATTTGTTTATAAGAGCCAAGGAAAATGGAGAAAAACTGCAGTTTGTTTAATCACTGCCTGGAGAAAACTGTAAGCTGATCCTGGTATAAATGAGCAGGCATGAGAATTTGCTTTAACAGTTTTCAGTCCCTTTGGTAAAGCAGAAATTTTGTTTGATTTTTGCCAAGTGTGGTTTGTTTTTTTTTTTAACTTAGTGTTTTTAGGTAATCACTATTTAGCTGGCTTATATTCTTGGATTTTCCTTTTTTCTCCTTCCCGGGAGATAAAACCAGTAAAATCCTCCCCTATTGAAGTCAGTGGCAAAACTCCCACTGAATTCAGGGTTTTATTCAGCCAGAGTTTCTTGCAAATAAGGTATTTAGATACTGCACTCTGGGGTGATATTCATAAATTTAATGCTGTTTCCTCAAAATAAAAATTCATATATGTTAGTGAGCCTCTGTGTGGCTCTGACAGAAACTCTTCTCCTTGAAAACCCATTCACTGTCCTGGAGCTTAATGCTTTCACCAAAAGCCATAAGCCAGCAGTGAACTCAGCTGCCCTGACTGCTTTACGTGGTGCCAGTAACACCATCAGTGGTTTGGAAAGGAAAATAAACAAAAAGAACTACGAATGAGTCTTCGTTTCCTGCCCGGAGAGTTCAGACATGCTCAGATATGGTACACTTGAATAAATCTCAAACAGTGGTGACAGATGAATCTGCTTTTCAGGTCCCAGAATCACATGATCATTTAGGTTGAAAAAGAGCTCTGAGACCACTGAGTCCAACCTGTGACTGATCCCCACCTTGTCCCTCTGTCACTGAGTGACACATCCAGTCATTCCTTGGACAGGGACGGGGACTCTTCCACCTTCATGAACCACCCCTTCCAATGCCTGACCACCCTTCCCAGGAAGAAATTCTTTCTGAAGACCAACTAAACCTCTCCTGGTGCAGCTTGAGACCATTTCCTCTCATCCTGTCACTTGTAGCCTGGGAGAACAGGTCAGCCCTCACCTTGCTAAAACCTCCTTTCGGGTAGAGAGCAACGAGGTCTCCCCTGAGCCTCCTTTTCTCCAGGCTAAGCACCCCCAGCTCCCTCAGCCACCCCTCATATGACTTATAGGCAGCCTTAATAAGGTTCCCTGAAGCCATGTCTGCATGGGTGACACTGCACACTTAGCTCAGGGACTTTTCCAGTGCTGGTCTCACTCACCCAGACCTTTCAGCTGTTTTCTGGCCCCAGGCTGAAGATCCCCTGGGGTCACCAAAGACCAATCCTGTGAGTGCATATCCTCCAGGACTTTAGGCATCACCTGCATGGAGTTGCCTTCCAGGCAGTGGAAAGTTCAGGTGACAGGGTACAACGGGGACTGTCCTTTCTGGCAAGGCTCCTTTTGGGGCAAGTGCTCATATATTGGCTCAGGACCAGTGTACCTGCAATGCACAAAGTAATTTATTTGAGAAGGAAGCAGAGTTACTTTGTGCTTAAGACAATCCCTCAGACCCTCCACTGCCATGGTGATTGCTATTTTCATGCTATCTGGGTGGCATTCTACAGCTAGGGCTGCAGGGACTATAGTGTTGCTGATTAAAAGGAGCTTCTTTAAATCTGAAGAGATTAGGCACATTTCAGCTTTGTATTTCTGTCTTCCACGCAGACCCGTCACTGCACAGGGAGATGCACGATGAGAGATCTGTGATACAGGCTAACCTTTAAAAATTGACTACTGAGTTTCAATGTCTCTGTGGCTGCATGCCCCTATGGACAACAGTCAATGCATCCTGGAAATTATTCCTCCTAAAGGTGTCTCTGGGTATGCATCCAGGAGGAAAAGGCACACAAAGCCATAGGTCATATATCTGAGATAAGCATCAGGAAGTGCAATTAGAGAGCTGCATTTTCACATGTGCCAACATACACATATATAGATCTGACTGCAGATCCAACTGTAAAGCAAACAGGTAAATTCTATCTGTTGCTCAACTCTGCACCAAACGTACATAAAATGTGCTTAATTATGCTACATGAGTTCTAAAAATAAAATATTAAGGTAAAATAATACTGTACTTTTTATACAAGTACTTCAAACGGAATACATAATACAAAATATTGATTCAAGAGGGTTGGAGTATTGAAAATCAAATGAGTTTTTGCCATTGCTGAGAGCACAGAAGCCCAGTGTAATCAGCCTGTTCAACTAATCATTACAGCAGTGCTGTTTGTGGCACTCTACTTAACAGTCTGTCAGCAATTCCATAAAAAGGACCCCTTTTTTTTTCAGGGATTTATATTTTGGCCATAAAAGGCTGCTCCGATGTGAAATTAGAAATACACATAGAAACGTGAAAGAACAGAGTCCCCCATTGCTCCACCCAAGTTGCTTTTGAAAGGTTTGATTCTGGGTCACCAAAGACAGCAGGGATTTTGCCTTTTATGCCAGTGGGAGCAGAATTGGGATGAAAGGGTCTTCTGGTGATTAATTGCAGTTAACAGGAGCTTTGCTTTTGACCTTAGCTGAGCTTAGCTTTGCCCATATGTTTTAATCACCACTGTGTGAGGAGCTCTGAGGTGCCTCTTGGATTTTTTTTATTTTTTTTTCTTTTTTTCCTCAAATCATTGTTTCCTCTCTGGTACAGCCCTTGGAAAAAGGTTTTCTGATGCGACACTTCAGTCAGTGAAGGCAAATACTGCAGCCCAGATTTCAAGTGCAGTACAAGCTGTTTCCTCCTGTGCCAAAATGGAACCTTCCCACCACAATTTCTCCTGCTGAAAGCTGGCACCAGAGGCAGGAGAATTCAGGACAGTGGAGTAAAGCATTAGTTTGAATACTCCTGACTACCTGCAGTGTGACATTTATAAGATTTGACACTCAGCTGGACCAGATCCTGAGCAACCTGATCTGATATTGATGTTGGACCTTCCTGGGGGGTGGAGATTGAACCAAGTACCTCCTGAGTTCCCTTCCCTCTTCCATTATTCTGTGCCTCTGGGAAATTATGCAAGACTGCAACATCTGCTGACCAGAGACCTGGTCAGATTCCAATTTAGGGTCACCTATAAGTATAAAACATCCCATTGCTTTAGGATATTTAGAGTCACAGTTTGCTTTGGTGCCTTATAGCAAGAGAAACGGCTTGGATCGCTGTTCTATATCCAAACTGAGTGATTTATCTGACAAGCCTTGGATTCAAATGATTCATTTTTTCCTCTCTCTTTGGGGACTACTTAAAACTTTATTTATACAAAAATGAGCTTGAATTAAAGCATAGAAGTGCTTCTGGAAATTTTGCCCTGTAGAGTTACATTAGCAGTAGCATTATAATTATGTTTCCTTTCATTTTCTCTGTACCACCAGGCTGCTAAAGCTGCATTGGTGTAGTGGAGGTTATTGAAAGGTACTTTTTTAGATTTCTTATACAGTGACTAAGAAATAATATGGTAGCTACCAGAAAATGATCAACATCAAGGGCCATGTGAGCAAAGTATGCCACAATGCCATAAGCCATGCTAGATCTTAATGAGAAGTTAATTTACTATTTGCATTCATATAATGTAAATCACTTTGTTCTTTGTTCTAAAGAAAGTAAAACTATCAATGTGATGAAAGAAATATCAGTTGCCAAGTAAAAGTAATGAGTTTTTTTGGAAGCTGGCAAAGCTCTGTGAGTCAGAGAGAGGAGAATATGACCCTGGGGAAAATTTGAAGTGTGATGGCTTGGTGAACACCAGGACTTTACTTCCATTCCTAAAATGGGACAGCAAGCTTGTATTCAAGTTCTGACAGATATTATACATCAGAGTGAGAAGATAAAAATGAACATACACAAAGCTCTGTCACTTTGCAATGTAAAGTATGTATTATGTATTAACAAGTTCACCTATGGTATGCAAATAAAACAAAAAAGCTCTCTAGATGTTTTTCATATTTTATTTAATTGTTTGCTGTCTCAGGAATGTACCTATGAACAGGTAGAGAAGCCTTTCTCAAATTCCACACAACCTTTTCATCCTTGTCTACTTACATTGAGGCATGTCTGATCTTTCACTTACTTCTAGTTCCCAGCCATCTTACAGACCTTTAAAATACTCATTTGCTGCCATCATTTCAGTGACTGCTGTTTGCCTCTGTTGGATTTCTTTGGTTTTAGTGTTCAGGTAATTTGTAACCTTGAAAAAAATGGATGTTTAAAATGCAAAAAAACAAGCAAACAAAAAAGGTAAAAAAAAAAAAGTTGTTCTATTGTGTGGATTAAAAAATATAAATAAATCAACAAAGAAACAGTAGCTCAGCCACTTTGCAGTCTTACACCTTCCTCCTGAGTCAGCTCCTGTGCTTGTTTGCTCCATCATTATCCTGGCGGAAAAATGTCAGAGTGATGGAGTACCTGTGAGCAGCTTCCCAGAGAAAAAATAAAGGGATTTGCTGAGCAAGCATGAGGCGTGTTCCTCAGAGAATCCTAATATCTGACGACAAATCCAGGACAGAAGCAGGTCCCCTTGCAAGGAGGCCCCACTGATGGAAGCACGGTAGTCACAGGAGCAGAACTGCTCCTTACAGTTTTTATTTTTCTGATGCCTGTGGCATGGCCCACGTATATATATGTATATTAAAAAGAATGCACATATATATTTGTAAAAAATTTTTTTTCTATACATACATATATATATTTAGAAGAGAACCACATCCCCAAATTGTCATAAAAATAAGGCTTTTGAGGTCCACACACAAACCTTAGGGGTTGCCAGGATTAAGATGTATTATAAATAAGGTTCCCCTCTGTATGTGGAATGATATAATCTTTAATTACATGACTGCACACTAATTCTTCCAAGGGCTGTGCCCTTCAGCACATGTAGGAGGCAGAGTCCTTGGAAGGGGGTGGAATTCTTTGTGACTTGCCTGACTTTGGTGGGGTTTTCTGGCTGTGTGGCTGAACAATACTTAACATCTGAAACATAAAATTACCTTACAAAATAATATTTCCCCTCATCATCCCTCCTCTGCCCTTCCCATAGATAAATGAGTCAACTGTAGGGTTGGGTTATAAATTAATAGCACAGTCTTCAAGCAGCTGTGTGTAGCTGGGGCAAGGAAAGCCTGGAGACACCACTTTGCCAGAAGTATTGAGTGAGTGAGAAAGTGAAGGAGAGATCTCCAGGTCTCTGCCACAGTGCTCATCATAGATTAGTTTGGGTTGGAAGGGACCTTAAAGATTAGCTAGATCCTTTCCCCCTTCCATAAGCAGGGGCACCTTCTCCTTGAACAGGTTGCTCAAATAATCTTTGGAGCTTGTCCTAAAGAGCATCTCTCCACCCTTTTTCTTCCCCAGTCCTTCTTGCCTCACAGCTTCCTGCAGCTCCTATTTCTGCTTATTTCTTTATTCCTTATTACTCTGCCTCAGCCCCTGACATTGAATTTGGCGTGTTTCCTTTCCTCAAAGCTTTGAGGCTCCAGACAAGTGAAAATTTGAGCACAAAACAGAAATATTCCCCTTGTTTTCTGCCCCTATTTCTGGTATTCCAGTAGGAGGGCTTGTACGTTTAGGAGGAAATCTCATACTCCACCTCCATCCCCAGAGTGACATTTGTTCAGTGGCAATGCAAGAATTTATTGTACATAACACCAAATTCCCCTAACGGAATATGGAATATGGAATATGTCATTAGTGAACTGGAATTTTCATTTTTCTCCTGGGGTTGACTCTTAGCCAGACTCAACCCCCCAACATGTCACTGAGGCTGGAGCAGGTCAGCCTCCTTCTGCCTCACCATCATGTTACAGGTTACTGGATTTCAACACAAGAATACTTAGAATTTCCAAAGTACATAGGTATGATTCTCGCTCCCCTCCTCCCTCCCGAATGGTCAGTTGTATTTTGCTGAGAAATACCCAAAAAGCTTTAGCTGAAACCTCTTGATGGAGGCTGTGAAAGTTGAAATTGGGGTAGTCTTAAATGGAAAATTCTCTTGAGCTGCATCCAGAATGTGTTGCACAGACGTCCCAACCAAACAGCACTGGAGGGAGAGGAAAGGCTTTAACCTTATATATTGACAGGTGTAGGGTCTGAACTGCTTATATATTGTCAGATCCAAACCATCACAACCATGGAGAACAAATCATCATCCCATGTGTGCCAAAAAGAGACAATCCCCAGGCTAGGGAGCTCCAAATCTTTCTAACCCAGCTGTAAAACAGTGGGATCTGGCCTGTGATTCATACTGCATATAGCAGTTCACATCCTCAGGGATCCTCTTGCAAGGACCAAGAGCTAAGATTTGTGCCCCACACTGCTTTAAAAATGAAAACAATTTGGCTTCCTCCCCCTATGCTGATCTGAAACGAAGAGGAGAAGGTGTTCTCCCATGTGCTGCCTGGTTCCTTGCATATTAGTTTTTCTGTGGTAATTGGCTCTATTTTAATGACAATTATTGTGTTCCACCGATGGCAAAACTGCCAAAATCCTTTGTGGAGGTAGAGAAATTAATTATTTTTTTGCTTAGGTCTGAGAGCATCAGAAAGGGAAATTTGAAACCTTTGTTCTGTGCAGTTTTATTCCACCCAGCTCTGAAGAATACAGAATGATGCCGTTCACTGGAGAGAGATGTACTGTATTATTTCAGAGGTTTATTGTTACCAGTATAATTTGGGAATGTGCTTTGCTCCCTATGGAAAAAGAGCTGTTTCATGATGTACTGTACTTTCTCTTCTGATGTTCTTGGTCCTGCTGGATGCAAACAGTTTGGATAGGACATTCATTCATTCTCCTATGAAGCAGATAAAAATTATTCAGTGGATGTCTCCTGGTTGCACACTGATCCTGTTTCTCCCACGGCAGAACCCACAAAAAGGTATGGCAATGCCTGCCACCTCCTGTCTCTCCCTACTTCCCATGAAAGGAGGAATCATGCAGGTGAAGAGGAGGTGGATATCAAGCTCAGGGTTGAAAGGTTATACATGGACTGTCTTTCTCTATCCTAAATCCTTCACAGGCACAAACTAGAATAACAAACTTTATTTCATAGGGCTCCTGTGTTTGGAAGTGCCCATGGGATGCTTCAGTACCGTGGGATGGTGTAAGGGAACATGAAATATGAACACCACAGATGTCACCCCCCGACCACTGGGAACATCTGATCCAGGGATGAGAGCAGGTGCCCAAAGATCTGACTGCTGATCCCAGCTTTGGTGGTACCTGCAGCCAGGCACCACAACGCCCCTTTCAAAGCTCTCCTTCCAGGTGTAATGAGATGCTCCATGAAATGATGGGGGTGAGTGGGTGCTTCTGGAGATAGAGGAGAATTTTTGATTTGTTTTCAGTCACATTTCAAACAATAACAATGTTTATATGTCATTGTACTGCTTTAAGGGGTGTTATTCCTAAGCAGAGAAAAACCCATTCAATATGAATAAAAGAAAAATGCAGAGGTTGCTCTTTTATCCCTTTTTCAAGAATTTTGGAGGAAAACTTACTTTTAGGCAGAAAAAGAAGCCTAAATAAAGCCATCCCACCACCCTCTGGCTGCATTTCCACCCATCAGCCACCCTTTACTTCCTCCTGCATTACACCCCAGGCCTTGGTGCTCAGAAGTTCACTTCGACTGATGTGCTGCAGCTGCAAGGGATTGTCCCCCACTTGCTCAGGAATGCAGCCAATCCAATGTGGTTTGTTTAGGATGGAGTCATTTGCTGGGACAAGTTACCCTCCAAAAATGCTTCTAATTGAGTATCACTTCGGTTAAGGTGGAAAAAGGTGGTCCAAACACATGTTTTTGCTCAAGAAATGACTGGATGTGGCACTTAGTGCCATGGTTGTAGTTGATGAGGTGGTGATCAATCAAAGGTTGGAATAAAGGATCTCAGAGGTCTTTTCCAACCTAAACGATTCTGTGATTTTTGAATGATTGAAGAAAACTTTTAGTCCAGTTTTCTTAAGCTAAAGACTTCCCTGTATCCCTGTATATATACTCCTTTATCAAGCTCTAGTGTAACAACTAATTTACATTTCAGAACATTTTTTTTTCTGATTTAGAATAAATATGGCAATGAAACATTTCATACTGCTCCAAGAGGGGAAAAGCCATGTTCTCTTTAAATCTTAATTTTAATAATTTTAGAGTGAATGTCAAAATTAGATTAAAATTAGATTTTAGTGCAATAGGTGCACAAACCAGGTAGGGAAAGTAATTTAAGAGATCTGTTAGTTTCAACTGGAAATTTTACCACATAGAAAAAACCTCATCCTTTCCCTTTCATAAAGAGCTTGGTCAGGAAAGTTTGCAGAAGCAAACTGTTATGCCTTATTCATCTCGCAAATGGATCTCAATCTCTTGTAACCTTAATAGCAAAGGTTACATAAGGATTGTTCAAAATTCAGTTTTCATAAGGAAAAACCCTGGAGAACAAATGATATTAGTCCCGAGGAAATTACTTTTACTGCATGTATGTGACTGTAACAGACTGAGAACAAAAATCGATGGCTTATCCGCACACCAAGTACCCTCGAGACTATGAAAAAGCAGGGCCTGAATAACTTATTTTACTTTCTGAAAGAGCATTGGGACAAACATAAACCAAAACCAACAGGAAAAAAATCCAGCCATTCTTTGTGCAACCTTCAGTGCTTGCTGCAGGCTTATTTTCCCAATGTCTATTGCAATGCTGCAGAGTCCTTGTGCCTGAGGGAACAATAACCTTTTCCTCAGGTGAGGAACAAGAACATGAGAAATGCAGGTTTTCGCTCCAGTGCAGATTTCCTGAGTGATCTTCAGTGATTCATTTAATCTCGCTGTGTATCAATTCCATGCTATAAAAGGGGGCTGTTATTTTCCATTCTTTTCAGCGATGTTGTGAAAATGTGCTGTAAAAATTGTATTGTGAAAATTTTAGATGGTAAACAGTCATGGGAAGTATATGTGATTGTATGTATATATATATATGTATAAATGCTTCTTTCTCCCCTTTTTCTATTTTCTATTAGACACCTTTCTTTTTTCTGCTTTTAGTAGAAAGAAATAATATAGGAGCCTGTACTAATCTGTGGTGTCTTGAGAACTGATTGCATTGGGGGTTATTTCTGTGTACGGAAATTGGGTTTCTCTTCTGGCTTGGAGCACTATAAAGCTGGTGAAAACTGCCCTGGAAAATACACAGGCTTACTGGCTTCTTGTGCATTTATATGGTCATTTGACAGGGGAACATTTGGCTGCAAATTGTTGTAATTTAGGTCAGTTTCTGTCATAAATTCTTGGTTTACTGTCTGGTCTGGGCAACAGATTGATGTTAGCTTTGAGTTTCTCTACAGATGACTCAGCTTTGCCGAAGTAATTTGCAGTCCAGGTGTCTTCTGGGTTTCTGTTAAGTCAAGTGGGTGATTTTAAGGGGGTTCTTCTGCCCAGATTGATTCAAAAAATAAAATCCTGGCAATTGCTGTTGTGCCATGGAGTTGTTAAGTCGGGGTTACTCAACCTATAACTGCTTTTACTATAAGCATGTAAGAAACAGTGTGTACAATTTAGTGACTCTTCTATTCAGGTTTGGCTCATGTAGGTAAACCAGATTTATATATTTTTAAAATAATTTAATAATTTTTTTCCCACTGAAAGTTCCTTTGGTGCTGAGGGCTGGCAAAATGCTTCTGAGACCTATTTGGGTCTATTTGCACGTTCAGGCTGTGTTGGGGAAACGCATCCTCACAAAATGTTTTGAAGGCTTTATTCCAACACCCCAAACTCATTTTGAGCCCATGACAGCCCAGGACCACATGGTATCTAGCCATATGGCTGAGTGAAATCAGGGCTTGACAGGCTGACTGGCAGCTCTAGCCATTTGAGGTGATGGTGTGATGGGTGTGTGTCAGCCTGTCACAGCACACACCGGCCCTGCGCTGCCTTGGAGTTGGAAGTCCCCTTTTCCTCTCCATTTCAGCCTTTTTCCCTTTTAATCGCAGGTTTCCCCTTTTGTCTTTCCCAGGCAGGGTTGCCATAGCAACGGTGTCTCTTGACCACCCTGCCTTCCTCCCTACCCCTGTCAGCCTCCCTTCAGCGAGGTTTCACCCATCTCAGAGGCTCTGCCTTAAAGCCTCTTTCCCAGCACACACAGGGGAAGTTGATGCACTCTGCTGTCGAGGTGTCCCTGGACATTACAAGTGGAGCTGCTGGGCTGGCCCCCAGGTTTATGTTGCCTGCTGGCACAATTTGCCATGCAAAGTGTCTGCAGAAAGCTGCTCAGGAACAGTTCAGCCAAAACTCAAGGGATCTGTCAGGGTTTGTAGGCAGGGTTACATCACAGCAGACACAATACTCTGGTTCCTTCGGTGTTTGCATCTCTCTTTTAATAAGCCAAGAGCTTCTCTCAAGTGATGTGCTTATAACTTTGGTTTGTGGAACCCTTATCCCTTGACAAAAAACACTTTTTCAGTATTTGTTCAGGTAGGTCAAATAGAAATAATCCCTTCCTCCACTGTGAAAATCTTCTTCTCCTATTTAGACTTGACCTTATCCTGATGCTCTCCAGCATCACTTTACCAAGGTTGAACTTGCAGCTCCAAAACCACTTCTTATTTTCCCCAGAAAAAAATGTATAAATATAATCATAGAATGGCCTGGCTTGGAAAGAACCATAAGGTCATCCAGTTTCACCTCCTGCTATGGGCAGGGACACCTTCGACTAGCCCAGGTTGCTCCAAGCCCTGTCCAACCTGGCCTTGGACTCCTCCAGGGATGGGGCAGCCACAGATTCTCTGGGAAACCTGTGCCAATGCCCCATCACCCTCTCAGTAAAGAATTGGTTCTGAAATAACAATGTTACTGGTTGGTCCTCAAGCATCTTCCTAGAACCTGTTTGATCTATTGCACCTTTGAAAGGGATTAATTCAGAAGTTGCAAATTTCTCTTCTAAGTAAGATCCCTGTGGGTAAAAGAACCTTTTATAGGTTTTGATGAATGTATAGAAAGGATTAATTAAAAAAAGTTTCCATAAATATCTAAGTGCATAAACGAATATATTTTTAATAAATTATGCTACAATCTGTCACAACAGGCTATTTATACAAGAGATTTCCATTTGACACAAAGTAATGCATCTGTTTATTAAAATAAGTATTAATCTCATGTGTGTTATGTGTTCATGACATTTTATATCTTTTCACAAAGGTATAAAAGTTCAAACTTAAATTATAAACCTCTATATGTGATGCAGCTAGTGAACAGATAAATGGGTCTGAGGCGGGTGGGAAAGGATATCTAGAGAGAAAATATCTGGGAATCTACAATATTGTCTATTCTGAAAATGTTGTTATTGAGCAACAATTTACCTGAATCTAAGCTGAGGCTTCTGCAAGGAACAGAATCAAGAATCTAAGAGAAAATTGCACAGTAATGTGTTAGGAAACTGAATTTCCTGTGGATGTAGTGTAGTCACTGGATATCTGGGCCATGAGTTGTGCCTGACATTTCTAAAAGTCCTGTCCCAAGATATTGCTGTATCTGCTGACTGGTAACCCAGTAGATGGTAAAGCTGGTTAAAATGGTAACCTATTGCTTTAAGTGATGGAGTGGGTAGGATTGTGCCGAATATATCCAATGATTTTAAGTATAGGAACATGATAGACTCTAAATTAGCTGGCTAGCTCTAAATCAGATCTTTCTTTCATTGTGAATAATCCTCTGAAAGCATCATCTCATTGTCTGTGGGGTTCAAAAAACAAGTTGGATCAAGAAAAGAAGAAATAAAGGCAAACTGGAAAGAAAAACCTTGGGTCTGTACAAAACTCCTTTGTGTATTTATATCCTGAACTCTTTGCAATTCTGGTCATGGTGTCTCAGAAAGAACCTCACTGACTAAAAAAGGTATGGAGAAGGGAAGATGGCCAAGGACATAGAATAGCTTGCCTACTGAGTGAGAATAAAATATGTTATGCTTTATCTTGGAAAAGAAATCAGCACCAACAAGGAAAACAGGACATGAATGCTGTGAACAGGGTGAATAGGGAATAATACCAAAACTTGGGATACCCAGCAAGATGGTTGGGTAGCACATTTAACACACATACAAACCAAAAGTATGTTTTCATTGACTATTTATTGAGTTTGTAGGGATCATTTCCACAGGATGCTGTGGATGTTAAACCATAATTGGTCCTGAAGATCGAAATAGGATTTGGCAAATTCATGGACACACCTTGATTAAGGGCCACTGAATGAGAAGCTGAGATGCAGCTGTGGCTGAGGACCTGTGTGGTTTGTTGAACCCTTTCCTGAGGCATCCACCACTATGACTGGAAGACTTTTCATGCCAAATAGGCTTTTGGGCTGGTCAAATACAGCTATTGTGATATACCCTCTGATGGGAAGAGATGGAGACAGAACACTGTCCTGCACATATGAATGTGTATTTCTCAGTTTCTGTGATTATGGTTTTATGAAGACATAGCCAGTGTCCAAAATATGTATCTAATTGAGAGTAAGTTTCTCACTTACAAAACCAAAAAGTTTAAGTTATTTTAGTCTGTTATTTAGTAATGAACTTATAAAATATTTTTATAACTTTTAGTATTTCAAAACATTTAAAAAATAGATTATTTCAGTAATTTTATTCAAGTAAGAGTATATAAGATTTCTAGCTGTTACCTTAGAAATGCCTCTGACCTATCAAGTAGTAACAAAATGAAATAGAATAGGTCAAATTCCTGTAGAAATACACAGAGATTGATTGTGATTTTAAATAATGCTTTACATCTTTTCTATCAAAGCACTCGGAGTACTTTGGAATTATATGGCTCAAATCTCCGTTGGGTTTTGGAAGCTTTTTTCCTAAAATGTAGCACCATAAAATGGTATTTTTTTCAAGTTCATTTTTATAGACCTTTTTTTTCCCCTGCTGTTGCTTTGGGCATGAATTACTTTTCCATTCCTGGTAACTAAAGCCCTGGGTGGCATTCGCTGTCTGGAAGTAGCTACAGGAAATGGAAAAATTACAGTTTATTCTGTTACAGTGGGATACCTGTGAAAATGTTCGTAGGCACTGCAGTCCTATTGAGACTTTCAGTGAACTGTTGTGCTGTTCCTTAATTACAGAGAAAATCAGGTCAAGAAATGGATTCCATCCCCAAAGATTATTATATTCCTGCTGCAGCCACATTGTGGTAAGAAATAGCACATCCCATCTTTTCCCTTGAGATAAATTTCAGTTTGCACTGTCAGATACCAGCATGTGGTGTGGAACCTAAGCCAACCTGTGGACCAAATGTCTCCAGGCAGACCTAAAATTATAGCACAAACAAGTCCCCTCTGTGTGTATGCAAGAATTTTGCTTCTGTTTGAGACAATAGTAACATAATTTCTCGATAATACCTGCTTAAAGACGTGGATGTTCGTGCTTTCTCATGTAATTGTTCTCTGAATGAAGATGTGAAAGATTGCTTTCAACAGTGATGATGGACCAAGGGCTGGAGGACCATGACTATGAGAACGATCAACCCCCAGCTGACCCCGAACTTGTGTGGGATCCCGCTGTCTGGATTCCTACAAATCTCTGGGACCTGATGGGATTCAACTCAGAATCCTCAAAGAGCTGCTGATTTCTCTCTTAATGATTTTTGAGTTGTCTTGGGAACCCAAAGGGGTCCCAGCTGACTGAAAGCTGGTAAATGTTGCCCCAGTTTGCAAGAAGGGCAAGAAGGAGGACCCCAGAACCTGCAGATTTGTCAGTCTCACTTCAGTGCCTGGCAAGGTTATGGAGAAGATTATTCTGGGAGGATTGAAAAACACCTGAAAGACGAGGCAGTCACTGGTCACCGCCAGCACAGTTTCAGGAGAAGAAAGTCCTGCTTGTCACACCTGATTTCGTTTTATGACAAGGTGACCCACCTGGCTGATTAGGAGAAGCCAGCTGATGTGATCTTTTTGGATTTCAGTAAATCCAAAAATTCATCATTCCATACTGTCTTTGCCAGGATCCTCCTGAACAAACTGTCCAGCCCACAGCTGGATAAACACATCATGATGTGGGTGAGAAACTGGCTTGTGGATCAAGCACAGAGGGTGATAGTGACTGGAGTGACATCTGACTGGGGACCTGTCACTAGTGGGTTCCACAGGGCTCCACCCTGTGCTCTTCAACATCTTCATCAATGACTTGGACATGGGGCTGGAAGTGACACTGAGCAAGTTTGCAGATGACACAAAACTGGGAGGAGCTGTTGAGTCCCTCAAAGGCAGGGAGGTCCTGCAGAGAGACCTCAACAGATCAGAGGGCTGGGAATCACCAACCATGTGAGGTTCAACAGGGGGAAAGTGTCACATTCAACACCTGGGATGGGGCAAGCCTGGATGTACAGACAAACTGTGGAATAAGATCCTGGAATACAGTGCAGGCAAAGGGCCCTGGGGGTCTTGGTTGGTGGCCAGTTGGCTGTGAGTCAGCAGTGCCCTGGAGCCAGGAGGGACATCTCTGTCCTGGGGGGATCAGAGAAAGCATCACTGTCCAGGAAAAGGAGGGGTTTGTCCCACTCTGCTCTGCACTGGGGTGGCCTCGCCTGCAATATTGGGGCAGCTTGGGGTGACACAATGTAAGAAAGGTAATAAGCTCTTGGAGAGGGTCCAAGTGAGGGCAACGAAGATGGTGAAGGGCTTGAGGGGAAGTGTGTGAGGACACTGAGGGCACTTGGTGTGTTCATCTGGAGAAGAGGAGGCTGAGGGAAGACCTCACTGCAGGTACAACTTCCTCAGGAGGGTCAGGCACTGATCTCTGCTCTGTGGGGACCAGGGACAGCACCCAGGGAATGTGTCGGGGCAGGGTTAGATTGGATCTCAGGAAAAGGTTCTTCCCCCAGAGGGTGGTTGGTCAATGAACAGGCTCCCCAGAGTGGGCACAGCACAAGCCTGACAGAGCTCAAGAAGCACTTGGACAACACTCTCAGGCCCATGGTGTGCCTGTTGGGGATGGTCCTGTGCAGGTCCAGAAGTTGGACTCCATGACCATTGTGGGTCCCTTCCAACGTGGCATGTTCTGTGATTCTGAGATTCTGTGCCTCTGGTTCTTCATTTTGCTTTCAGTTTTGGGGGAGCAAAGGAACAAGGCAGATGGGAGCTCTTATTATGTTTCAAATGTTTATG
>JAWWMO010000001.1:114459909-114469971 GCA_035047845.1 Dendrocincla fuliginosa
GCAAAGAACCACTGTCCTCATTATTGTCTGGTTTCTCTTGTACTGGAATCACTTTGCATTGCACAACACTCTTGGCATCATCTCAGGTAACTTTGAAAATACCTGCAACAATGTTCTTATTCACTTTGCTAACAAGAGCTCAAATTCTCAGCTTTTGCTCCTCATCTTTATAAACATTCCTATGAATAATGAATTGTTCCTGCTGAAATCCACATTCATCACTTCACCTCAAAGGTCCATGTTTGCTGCAGTCTGAGGGTCTGTCCTACTGAGGCAGTAGAAACATGCAGCTCTCAAAGGCACATAAGGGAGAGATGTGACTGCTCTCACAACTACTGCTCTAACTTCTCGTCCAGAATGACTCATGGCAGGGCTGGAGTAGAACTGGATGTAAAACTGAGACTCTGTCCATAGTGAGATGTGTTCATGCTCCAAGTTTTTATCCTCTGCCATATCACATAACTGTTACTGTAAAATTGTCAAGAATAATGTATAGGGCTTGCAGGACTTCTGGCAGTCTCACATCATGGAGCTTTGCATAAACATATAGTTCTTATAGGATAAGAATTTGAGAGTGTGGCCTGGTCTCTCAATACAAAAAATTGTGTTTCTATGGTTGTGTGACTAGAACAAAAAAATCATTCGAGTGTTTACCACAGTAATCTCAAAATCTGGGAACTTCTGTGGAAATAGCACTTGTTTTGTAGAAATAGCTCTTCCCTGCACGTGTCTTGAATCACAGGAAGAGTGGTAGACTGGATGATTGGTTCATAAAGAGAAAAACTTTCCCCCAAATAAAGTAGAATGATTGTGTTAGTCATTCCCAGCAGTTTGGAGGCATGCCTGCAGCCAGTCACACCATTTGTGGCTTCCTGAGTGTATTTGAAAGTGCTCGTCATAAGTCTCATTCATTTTGGTACACAGAACATTGAATCAAAGCACTCTTTATCCAGCTCTTGAAAAGATGCTGTTGAAGTTGTTCTTTGAGAATAAATACAATTGAATCTTTGGTCCACTATATCTTATCAGAGAATTAGTGAAGCAACACATTCACCTCAACAGCCAAAGTTTAAAGTTAGGCATGGAAAAAAAGTGGAAGAGCAAAAGACTGTCTTTATTTTCTATCTTCTGGAATATTTTAAAGAGACTATCTGTGATCAACAACAATTATATATTTTTCTCATAGAAAAGACTTGCAGAGGCCAGAGGGCTCCAGCTTAGGTTTCAAAAACCCATAAAAAAATAAAAAAAAACAACATACTAACCTTTATGTCAAAAAGACGGTGTATGAGATTCAGTTTGGTAGAGGCATGCATGATTCAGATCAGGCTGTTTGCTAACACAGATAGCTCGTTTTTAAAGTGGAGAATGACAGAATTTCATATTCAACCAAAGCTTCTGTACCAGTGACATCACAGCAGCCTGTTTCATAGCTATTTCTCAGCTCTTGAGATGTGTTCTTCCAATGACTTCATACCCATTCTGCATTCTGGGCACAGGGTAGACTGCAACCTCTGCATGTGGAGACATGACAGAATAAGGCTTGATGAAACATCATTCAGGCAGTCTGGGCTGCAGGCAAAGCTACCTCCGTGTAAGATTCTACTCGAGACTTGCAACAGAATTGTAGAATCCCAGGATGATTTGATTTGGAAGGGACATTTAAGATCATCTTGTTCCAACCTGTCTGGAAGGGACACCTTCCACTAGCCCAGGTTGCTCAGAGTCCCATCCAACCTGGCCTTGGACACTTCCAGGGATGGGGCAGCCACAGTTTCTCTGGGCAACCTGTGCCAGGGTCCTACCATCTTCACAGTAAAGAATCTCTTCTGTAAAAACCAACTTCCCCCAGGCCATTTGTGGTTGAAATAAGCCTCCTGAGCTGGTTATTGAGGTGTGTGCCCACAACAGCCTGTGGATACTGACCTGCTCAAGAAAGTGAGGAACTGGATTTTATCAGTGCAGAGTCTTTGAAGCTGCAAATGAGCCAGTCCCTGAACAAATGCCCTCAATAACAGTGCAGGTTGCAGAAGAGGGAAGTCCTTTGGCGTGTCTGTCTTCTCTAGGCAGTGTATTCACTTCACTTGTGCTATGCCTTGAGCAGTTCCTCATTTGTCACATGTTGCATCTGGAGTCACTCCAAGGAAACTGGGAGATAGTCTCATTGACATCTGGTTGCTGACATATTAACAAGGACTTTGGCTTCTATTTCTCACTTTCCTTCCTGAGATCGTTATATGTCAAATAGCACCAGCATGAGGATCAACAAAACTTCACAAGTTCCTGCAAAATCAAGAGCTGGTCACAATTCTCAGAGTGTTTCTACTCCATTACATGATAAAATATACTTTTCTCCCTTTTTTTTTTTTTCTTTCCCCTTTTTGTGCAAATGTTGGTAGAAAAAGAGCTTGCAGTTTGATTCCTTCAAGTGTTTGTGTTGGGAGAGCTCTTGTCGCATATGTTCACAGAGAGCGAACATAAAAGGGGCCTGAGGATAGACAAAAAATCTGTTTGACTATCTGACAAATAGTTACAGAAACATTTTGCATATTTACCCATCTTCTAAAAGAAACATATTGCTATGCAACAAAAACGTGTTTACTGTAAAATGACATAGACAGTAGAGCTTAGAATATACTTGAAAGAGTTGGATTTTGTAAGCAGCTCATTTGCATAGAGACACAAGAACATTTGAAGCCTAAGAGACAGCATCAGGGAATAAAAGACATCCCCTGGGACCAGTCTCCATTAACCTTAGGCTTGCATGGCTTTCTTTTCCTCTCAGGACTGAATATTTGTTTAACTATTAAATCAACTCATGAAATTGTTCTGCGCCCTTAAAAGTCTAATGAGTTACTGCCATGCCACCAAATTAGTCTAAATTCCTCTTGGACTGGTGCTAAATTTGTATAATTTTGTTATATCACTGGCAACTTATATTTCTATAATTTCATGCAAAATAAATTCTTTCTCACTTATGGGGTAATGCTCCTTCTCAGTTACAGCCTGAGACCTGCTGATTTTTTACTTAGTTATCCCAATAGATGGTTGGCATTCATATTCATTTCTTCCTCTCTCCTCAGCCAGGCTCTGCCTCAGTGAGGCATCAAACTGAAGCCAAATGGATGTAGCATATTCAAATTTCAACCTTGTTACTGAAGAGAATGCCAAGAGTTTAAAAAATGTCAGGCCTTTGAGACTGGAGGATAAGATGCTGGAAAAGAAAACTTTCAAACTCAGCAAAATGATGATTTTTGCCTCTGGGAGTTGGATGTAAAAATCTCTTAAGCAGCTAAATGAAAGATGTCCTCAAGCACTGATGATAATAGAAGGCTAAATGTAGATATTATGATGCATATAAAAACCAGCAAATAATTTCATTATGCATTAAAGTGGCTAAAATCCTTCTTCCCAGTCCAATACTTCAAACTGCTACATGAGAAAAGAGGCTATGGAAATCTAATCAATATAACAAGTGTCAGCTACTTTTAGTTAATGTGAGATTAAACAAATTTTGCTCAGGGATTTGTTGACAGAAAAGTGAAATTTTTCATTTCTGGGTACCTGTGTCAGATCCCACCTGGGCTTAGAGCTGAAAGTTGTTGCCTCTGCTATGTAGTTGAGTAGTAGTTTCTCTAATTTCCTGCATGAAATTTTGTGATAAATACAAACTTTTTTCTGCTGGTTGTGGTGCAAGAGGTTAAGGTTTCTTGTGATTTGATTGTACAGCTCATGGACTTGCAAATTTGAACTTAAAGGTAAAAATAGAAGTCTCTCTGAAATATTGCTCTCCCAGGAAGCATCTAGAATTTCCAGTGGTACTTGCAGATGCTGTTGCTATCTCTGATTTATGCCTCAGAAAGTGACACTAGAGCTGTCTGAGGCTAAACAGGAGACTGTAGGCCAACCAGTCTAGGAAGGGAAAGCACTGAAATGGTGCATGGTGGATGGTCAAGGTGAGAAACAACAAATTAATATTGCCACAAGGAATATTCCTGTGGGTGTGCATGATACAGGCACAATGTTCTGATGATACCTGCAAAAGTTGCTCCTTGTCTATGTCTTTGGAGATCTTAAAGAACAAATTAAACTGCCACCTGTTAGCGACAGAATATTAGCAGTGACCCTATTTTGGGATAGGGACAACCAACTAGATTAGCTTTGGTGTCCCTTTAAAGTTGTGTTTTCCTAAGATTCAAGGTCATCTCTGTCTACGGCTGCGCTTTCTTAATCCCTAATATTCACACGACAGTTAAAAAAGAAGTCCAATAAATCTGATAACACCTTATCTGTCTTTAAGTAGGATTATGATGACAGTTTAAATCACAAGATATTAATATATGCTAATAATAACAAAGAGGAAACTTAGGTAATCTAAAACTAGGCCAAGGAAAAGCAACTAATACCTTTATTCCCAGTAGAATCAGTGTCCTGGGGGGCTTTATTGTCCTGTTTACAGGCTGCATCTTCCCTGCACCAGCAACACTACATGAAACGGAGTTCTAGCTGAGAGACATTTAATTTAGAGCAAATATTGGAACTTTACAGATGCTTGCCTGCAGCTGTACAGAAAAGACAAACAGCCTCCAGACACGCCAGCCCCACAGAGCTTTTGCCTTGCTTAGTTTTAGCAAGATAATATGAATATCTATGCAGATGGAAAATGAGAGCTGGGATGAGACATTAATAGAACCCACTGGGAATCAGAGTCCTAATGTTGCCAGAAGCAAAGTCCCTTCAACTCTCCGTGCAGTGGGGGAGATGTGACGGTGCACAGCACTCTGCTGAAACACACCACGGAGAACAAGAACTGTCGAAGTCCCATCCTGCCAGTGCCACAAGCTGGAAGGGAGCAAGACAGCTGTGCAAACACCTATGGAAATAATGCATGGAAAAGAGTCAGAAGGGAAAGCCTGCTCTGGCACTAAATGTATGTCACTGGAGAAGTTTTGGTTCTGACCAAAGCAAAAGAGGCCCTGACCCAGCAATTCAAACTCACAGCCCAGAAAGACAAACCATACCCTGGGCTGCATCCAAAGCAGCGTGGGCAGCAGGTGAGGGGGGATTCTGCCCCTCGACTCTCCTCAGTTGAGACCCAACCTCCAGAGCTGCCTCCAGCCCTGGAGTCCTGGCACAGGAACAACATGGAGCTGCTGGGGAGTCCAGCAGAGGCACCAAGATGATCAGAGGGATGGAGCAGCTCTGCTATGAAAGCAGGCTGAAAGATCTGTCTGTTTTGAGTTCATGATAAGAGAAGGCTCTGGGGAGACCTTATAGCAACCTTCCAGTACCTAAAAAAGTCCTACAAGAAGGCTGGAGAGAGACTGTTTACAAGGGTGTAGTGATAAGACAAAGTTGAATGGCTTCAAACTGAAAGAGGATAGGGTTAGGTTAGGTATTAGGAAGAATTTCTTTGCTGTGAGGGGGGTGAGGCACTGGAACAGGTTTCCCAGAGAAGTTGTGGGTGCCTCATCCTTGGAAGTGTTCAAGGATGGATTGGATGAAGCTCTGAGTGACCTGGTCTAGTGGAAGTTGTCTCTGCCATGGCAGGAGGGTTGGAACGAGATGATCATTGAAGTCCCTTCCAAAACAAACCTGTCCCACCGCTCCAAGCAGAGGCAAGGCAAGCAGGAAACACCAGGGGACAGCCCCAGCCATGGGCATTGGGCAGCTGTCTGGGGATGGGGTGTTGTCCCATGGATGGGGACATGATCATGACCATGGATGGAACCAGGATCTGATCCAGCCCCTGCTTCATCAGCACAGGCTTGGCCAATGTCCAGCTGTCAGTCCCAGCCCTGCTGCCCACAGGACACCCACAGTTCTGGCCAATGCTGCTCCCTTGCCACTCAGCCTCTCTCTTACTAATAGTCACAAACCTGGATGTGGTTGCAGAGGTTTAGTCTCACCCAACTGGAGCTTAAAATTCATAAATCACGACTCAAAATTCCTCTGCCTTTGTGACCACAGCTGTCTATCTGACCACCACTGCTGTGCCACTTCCATCTGTACCTCTCCTCAACTTCTGTGAGGACAAATTTCATGCATGAACAGCCCCCACAGCAATTCTGAAAAGGTGATAACCCAACTGCAGCTTCTGCCTGCCCTCATCCTTACGGATAGTGCCGGTCTTCAAAGCCCCCTCAGCCCACACCACAGGAGCCTCCTCTTTCCTTGCCACCTCTGAGGAAAGAGGATGTGCCACGAACCTTCCTCCTCTCTGCTGGCTGCCCCCAGCGTGGGCTGACAAAGTTTTAACCTCTAATCTGGTGGGGGAGTTTGATCGACAGACTGCAGCTCTGACATAGGAGGCCAAAAGCCTTTGAGGAATACGACTGTCTTGCTTATTAAGCCTGTCCAATTCCAGCCAACGAGTTCTCAAACTAATCTCTGGTAATAGCTGCAGAAAGGGTCACTGCTTGAAAGAAATGGTGTGATCAAGTGTTCCCTGGTGTTCTGCTTTTCCATCTTCTCTCTTCCCTTTGAACTGGAAGACCGTGGGCAATAGGGATAATGTTTTCTCTGTGTATGTGGAAAATACCTTACTGGGAAAACTAATTTATTCAGACAGAAATATCGTCCTTTTTTCTGAATATGCAGAAAATCAAATGCACAGTGGAGCAGTAAAAAGGAGGGTTTTCCTTGGTTACAGTGTATTGCAGTGAAATTCCCTACTGTGCCAGAAGTAATGTCACAGTAATGAGTAATGTCACTGAGGTCCCAGAAAAGCGCAAATTTTTGGTGAATATCATGCCATATTTATTGTGAAACACAATCACTGTTCTTAGGAAAGTTGAAAATGAGCTTTTCTGCAAAAGAGCGTATTTTCCTCCCTTGCAAATGTCATACATTTTGACATGCTAAAAGTTGAAAAGAAGGAAAAAAGGGCTTGTACACCAGGAATATATAAATTGATTACATCATTTCTGCTGAAGAATATTCTGTATGTCAAGAACATGCTATATACCTCTTGATGGTAAGAGTCACAGAGTTCCTCAGTTAAGCTGGAAATAATCTCTTGGGAGGTTTCTTCACTGAAGTTGCAGGCAAACAAAGGCATTTTAGTTTCAGAGACAGTGGAGTAAACCAAAGAAGAATCTGAATTTCTGTTAGTTTCCTGCAGTGCTCCACAACTCTGTGTAATATGCACATAGGGAGCTTTGGATTTCCCTCTGTAAACATGCCTGGAAAATCAGCATTTTTTGCAGTCCCAGATCCAGCATTTCCTCTGTGGTCAGAGATTTTCAGGGCTTATATGATCCTAGTACAGGTCAATGACCTAAGTGCTGAGGCTTATTTCTCTCTGATGGGTAATTTAAAAACTGTTGTATATGAAACGAAATCAAATTTTGAAACCATTGAAAACGTTTACTGCCCATTCAACATCTTAAAAATACTGTTTGGTGTTTTCTTGCAGTGCTGTCATTTATTCAGCAACAGACTCAGCGGTCCAGCCTAACAGATACTGTGGTGAGCTGGTTTTTACTGCACTTTCAAGCTGTTCTGTGTGTGGGTTTGTGTGTAACAACATGTGTGTACACACCTGAAAGCATCAGCAAGTTTGGTGCTGCATTAATAAGAAAATCTTTCTGTCACCTATGTGAGAAGCTGCAGCAAAGTATGTGTAAAAAACCTATTGGATAAATACATTCTGTGCCATAAAATTCTATCACCTGCAAAGGCAGGTGTTGATGCTTCGGGAATACAGACACACAGAGTGCAGACGGTGTTGCAGGCTGAAACCTGGGGTGTGTTTGTGTTCTTGTAGCTATTCCTTTAACATTTGATTATTTGTTCAGGGCCACTGTGTTGTTGCTGCTTATCCATATATTGACATGATTGGTTCCATGTAGAGCACTTGCTTGTTTCTAACTTTGCAAAGACTATTTCACGATGATGCTGGTGGGGGTGGGGGCGTGAGAGGAAGAGAATATTTGTAATTAGTTTTGTGCAGGCAGGAGGGAGAGGACAGACACACATCATAAATGTATCATATATTTTTTTACATTTTTCTTGTGATCTCAAGCAGCAAATAGACCAATCACAACAGCCTGGTAGCTTTATTTGTTCTGCTTTTGGAGGGCTTGGCACTGCTAAGCACCCTTATTGTTGTTCCTGCTTGACATTCCCTGTCCTTGACATCTCCCCCTCCTTGAATGGATGATGACTGCCATCCTAGCCCTCGGGCTTCTCCACGGCTGCTTTCAACTGAGCAAGCCTCGTCCCTTATTTCTTGCTGCCCTACTTTTGCCCCTCGCCACCCCCTCTTTTAAAGTCTCCAGCAACTTGAATTCAGCTTTGTGAACGTGTCGTGAAGCGATGTTTTGAAATGTGAAACCCTGGTGGAAATTTCCTCGCATTGGCGGGGTCGTTGAGGGGACTGTCTGCAACCAGCCTGGTCTGACACAACATGGCAGCACCGCCACTGCCTGGAAAATACATTTAAATATATATATAAAAAAAGCAGTTTATGGTGCCACTGCAGTTTCTGGATGGATATGGCTATCATGGGGTAATCGTGCCCATGGGGGATCGAAAGCTCTGGTTTCCTCTTGGTGCCTGATTACACCCCAAGGACATGATTATCCCTCACCAGTAGTCATATTTCTTGTCATGTCTCATGGCTTAATTGCAACAACACAGCAAAAAAAATAAGGAAAAGGGGGGAAAAAAAAGAAAACAGAGCTCAGGTGAGATATTGCTGAAATCACCGCAAGAGGTGGCGACGGTTTCTGAGCTGCCAGCTATGTATGTTAATTAACCCTTCTCTGAGGAAATCCACTGAGCCATAGTTTCAAGAGAGATTTCCCCCCGCCTCTCACACACACAGATATGTGCTACAGTCTCTCTCCCGGTATCTCATGCACTGCTCCAGGCTCTTGATGTCAAAATATACCAGCTGAGAATGTAGGATAAGAACAGCCGAAGGCTTTCCCCTGGTCCTCAAGACATTTCAAATCTAGACTTCCCTGATTAGTATAATACCCTGCTTCATCAGGAGCACAAATAGGTTTTTTTTCCTCCTGGTCTCCAAACGGGCAACTTTTACAGCAGTACGTGGAAAGCTTTAAAATGAAGAAAACAGAACACCAGAAAATCCACCTGGGAGTCCAGAGCTCTAACCTATATTTACTTTTTCCATTGTGAGAAACATTTAAACAATTCCTTTACATTTATAACTGCACATCTGTTTGAAATAATTGAAACGGAAACGTTAAAAGAAATTACATTTTGCTAATCCATTTACAATGGTATAAATTGCTTCTCATAGCCAACTGCCAGACTGGCTGTTTTATTTAATAACTTTAATTCTGAGGTTCCCCGAGGCAAGGAGACAGTTTATCCCACCAACTGCAGGAGGTTTTACTGGAGTGTCCCCTGGCTATTGTCCAGGGAGTGTGAAGGAGCTCAGCTGACAGGTTCACTTGCATTCCCTGTCTCTGGCAAATAGAGCTGTTATATGTTTTAATGCAAACTAATTCCAAGTGAAAGACAAAAAGGTGTAAACAAGGCATCCTAGCAGATCAGGCTGTTCTATAAGTCAATGATAGCGGCTGGGTGGCTAATAATTTATCATTGTAAAATAGGCTGTTATTACATTTTGAGAGCCAGTGACTGAGCTCTCAAATGATCATCAAAACTCATCAAATGATGACCTTTCTCCACAGCAAAATCACAGAAACATCTCAAATTTGGAAGACTCTCAGGCAGAAATAGTGTCCAGTAGGAAAACTCCCAAGCAAAGCCATTTGATAGCCATTTCCTTACTCACTACAACTGCATTTATAGCTTTTATTCTCACATTCAGGAGTGTCATGGAAGATAACCCTTTTCTCCCATGTCTCCACGAGGAGCTGCTGCATTGGCCTGACTTTCTTTTCAGGCTGTGAGTAAATATGATTTTCATGGCCATGACCCCTCTTTTGTATGTCTTGGTTTGAGTGGAATCACTCAGTGCAGGGAAGATCAGGATCCAGCCTGTTTCCCCTGTTGTGAACTCTCAGTCCCTTCTGCCATCACATGAAGTACAGGGTGAGATTTAGGCTTGGCCCCTTTCAGTTC
>JAWWMO010000001.1:114473920-114510845 GCA_035047845.1 Dendrocincla fuliginosa
TTTAACTGTTGCCAAAACCTGTATTTTCAAGGTTAGCTCTTCTTTCTCTTCCCTGAACCAAAGCATTCTTGCTGGTTTTCACAGTTTTGTCAGCTTAGGCTATTGAGTTTGAAGGTAGTGATGTTACCAGAGAAATTAAATTAGGTGAGGGCAGACAAACATTAAATACACTGAGTTTTCAAACTCTTAACATGCAGTTTCTCTAACAGAAAGTCAGAGATACTCAGTGCAGACAGCAGGGTGTGATTTTCAATCAATCTCAGCTTTGGTCAAACTTTGTTGCTGTTGAGGGAAATGGGACTTTTCCCTGTATCCTCACTGAGTGCAGGAGTTAATGCACTACTTAATCCCAGGTTATCTACTAGAATTCTCTTTCCATGGTCCTGAAAGAAACTCAGGAAAAGGTGGACTTTTGATATATTGATATTCTTGGCCAAAATATGAGCATCCCTTATGGCTCTGCAGGACACTGGAGTACAGACATGGAGCAGTTCATGTGTCTGTATCAATGTCTTGACCCTGAGCAGCTTTTTGAGATTGTTTCAAGATTAACAAAACAACCAGGATGGGAAATTCAATGATTTGGTTGTTGCTAAATGAGAGTTGTCTCGGCCATGACAAATAAGATAATTGGGATATAAAGTGTGCTGCTCGAGGGGGAATTTTCCATGGTTCAAAGTAAAAAGTGATGACAAAATCCTGTAATATAGGTTTAAGGTAAACAAAGTTGCTGACCTGCTTCCTATATATGCTCTAAGTTCCTTAAGACATCGTTTTCTTGAAGCTCTGGCAAAATTATAGAGAGTTTATATCCTTAAGGACAGTCATTTTATCAACTTAGTGAAAGCTCAGGGTTTGCTAGCATTGTAAAATCTGATTTAAAGGAATTAATGACATAAATGAATGCCCTTAAATAACAAGGATAGCATTCAGGGTCCTAGGACAGAAACAAGTTATCCTGAAATGAGGAACATGGTGTTCCAAGACAGAGAGGAGATACATTCTCTGCTGTTTGTTAACAGGTTTCTACATTGTTGGGGTTTTTCACGCTGTGCAGCAGCCACATCAAAAGATGTCTATTTTTCAGAGAAAAAAAACCCCAAACCAGGCATCAACATTTTATTGTAATTCTAACAATGATTTTTCCACAATTGTATGGTTGGGAAGTTATTGAGAAAATGTGCTGTTTTACTCTCAGATATTTTTCTTTTACCTTTTCCATCATTTCCTTGCCTTGTTTTGATTATTTGAGTATTGTTTAGTAAAGCCTACAGTGGCTGGATTTTGCTAAGTGCTGTGAAACTGCTAAATGTAAAAAGCAGATTGGGATGTAAATTAATTATTTGGATGTGAAGAAGTGTTTATCAACAAAAACAGCAAAAAAATGTTAAGTATCTCAGTGATAACTTGGTGAGTTTTACAAAATCTTTACAGTATATTTATTTCTGGGGGTGTTTTTTTATGTTTCCATGTGAATACTGCAGGATTTGTTCACACATAACCCTTCATCTCTTGGGTCTGAGCATCCTCTGAATTACTGGAGGTAATTCCATGTAGTCAGCCCCTCACGGACTCATCTGGATTTACAAAAGTCTGCAGCAATATCAGCTGCTGCCTGGGGAATTCTGGTGGAAATGCATCTTGCCACAGCGAGCAGAGCAGGACTTTTGATCCCATGACAATTCTGGGGTTTGTGGCTGCTGAATTTCAAAACTTGTTTCAGTGTTTGCTTGATTTAACCTTTGAAAAATCTCTTGTGAAATGTGTGATTCTAAAATTAATTAACCTAACACTTTTTCTAAGCTTTTTTATTTCTCTCCTCCTTTGTCATATTTGGCTTCTGTCATGGAATGCACTTCTGGCTTGTTTTTTTTTATTTCCTTTCTCCCTGGTCTGTACAATTATCTGTACTTGTGTGTGTTTGTGTGTGAGAATTCAAGGTATCAAGAATGGACTTGCATATCAGGCACAGAGTGTTTCTGTCACTAATAAAATTACTATTTCCCTCCCCATTGTTATATATTCTTGGTATATTCAGTATAAATATATAATGCCTTCACTTGACCTTTTTCCTTGTCATTCCTTGAAGAATTGTTATATTTTTCCCTTTCAGGAAAACATAGCTGTGCTTTATTTTGCACAAATACCCATCTTTCTGACCTTGTGTTAGCACTTTCTTTTGTCTGCTGCTTTCCTTTCAGTGAAATTGTGTCCTTTTGGTGAAAATGTTTTTCAGCATTTTCCTATAAAATTCAAAAAAATCAAGAACAGATAAAATGCTAAAAAGTTGCAAAGCAGGTACTGAACAGACAGAAGTTTATATATATTTTCCTTGCCATCACTTTACAAAATTCTAGTACAAACAGACTCTTGAAGTCCACATACCATGAAAATCGGGATTTTCAGATTATATAAAAATGAAACTGTAAATTATCACATAACTGTGGGCTAATTTTCAAATTCTCTGGATGTTTTGTTATTCATTGCTTAAATACTTCACAGTTCTCTTCAGTTTTGTTGTTTGGGTTTTTTTCCCTTAGGTTAGCAGTGAAAAATCTTCCACCTGATTTATAGTTTATGCAAACCTACTGCTAAAAATAAAGAAAAAGGGAAACCATAAAAATAGGTTATTTTAGAAGGAGGCATAAGCAACAAAACAGGTTTCTGGATCAATGAACTTTTCCATTAAAAACCCCCAAAACATTCAAGATATTAAAAGTTTTGGAAGCTTCCATTTTACAGTGTGCTACAGTACAAGTAGCTATTCTTCCTTGAGAAATTATTTATTAATTAAGAGAAAATTCGAAATCTTTTGAACAGAACACACAACTAAATCACAGTTTTAAGATTTGGGACACACTAAGTGTAACCCCATATCTGAACATGGCTAGAGGCTGGGGCAAGGCTTTTTGACTTGTGATTGTTCCTGCTTTTCCATAGGAGACTCCCATGTGGTTTCAGTGTTTCCTTTGGACCTTCTAAAAGGAGGGATGCTCCCAGTGCAGCCAGTGATGGTGACACACCCACTGTCACTCCTGGAAATGGGACTTTGTCATTCACAGGGCAGTGAGTGCTTCAATCCCCCCTTTGTGCCTCCTTTGAACCTGAGTCCAACCTCACATTCAGCTGGAGCCTTTAGTTACCTCTCAGTCTGATGTCCCTCATTCAGTCTTTGAAATACAGTCTTGGCTGGACATAAATCTTCACGTGATAAACACATTTTGGCTTCTCTTCACAGGCTCCTCAGACACACAACAGTCTCAGGAGGGAGAAGATAAGAAGCACCCTGTTTGTCAAAACCTGCTTTGATAGGTGGGATCAGCCTTAATCTCACACATAAATCCTGCCTTCCACCTCTGTTCTGATGAAGAAAGGGAAGCTCATTTTACTGGGTCTGGCTGAAGGTGGGTACAAGATTAACTCCAAATATCAGTGTGGATGAATCTTGAATGTCTCCTCTGATAGAGAGATGTGTATTGACTTTCCAGCTAAGAGTGAGTCTAAATAGGAACTGTCATGTATATGGGGGACCTTCTGGGATTTGAATGGCAGTTTATCTCAGACCTTGGAGCCAGCTTTTTGTCTGTTTGACTCATATGAATGTGTGGGAAAAAAACTTCTTTACCTTGAGGATGACAGAGCAGTAGAACAGGTTGCCCAGAGAGGTTGTGGAGTCTCCTGCCTGTGCAGTCTGCTCTAGGTAAACCTGGTTTAGGAGGGGAGTTGGACTAGGTGATGTCCAGAGGTCCCTTCCAACCCCAGCCATTCTGTGGTTCTGTGACTCCATGCCATGTGTTGTGCAGTCAGAGTAAACATGGAGTTGTCACAGACCTCAATTTGAGACCCTGCTTCATCATCTGAAGCTGCAAGTGCTGCTGCTTTTAGTTTTGGAGTTCTCTGTGTTTGATCTTGAACTTGATATAAGTGGTGGTCTTTGAATAGACCACACGTTCCACTTACGAGCTCCTCATGTAAGGTTTTCACTTGTGGCTAAAAAAGAACACTAAAACCAAAGCACTTTTGTGTTTATTTTGTACTGTCCATGCAAATCATGTGAGATTTATCAAATTTTTTTGGCAAACTGTAAAAACCCACTGCTGTTGTAACCCCTCTGAAGTCAAGCCATGGTCTGATCACTCCGGACTGAAGCAGCAGTGCAAAAATTTTTCCACAGAGTGTCAACTTTGGTTCCTATATCCTACCTATGAATATGTGACATCTGGTGGCCCAGGTCCTTTAAATCTTGGTGTACCTGTGTGATCTTACTCATCTGAGTTAAGCACATGGATGAAGAGAATAACTTAAGCAATAAGGGAGAAGAGACAGAGTTAAGAGTACTCAGGCACTTCAGCACTTATTGGTGTGTCAATTTTAATGTGGAAAAAAAATAAAAATAATAAAAAATCAGATTTCCTTTGTCTGTTTGCTAGAGTGCATGATCTTGGCTTTAGCTTGTTGAGCTTTGCCTTGTGCCACAACATCACACAAAAAGTGGCAAGTCAAAATACCCAGGCACTTTGGAGACTACATGTTTGTGTATTGGTCAGGTGGGGATGGCTCCTTTCCTCCTGAGTGATTCCCAATAAATATTCCTGTCACAAATACCAACAGGAATTTAGTGGAAAGTAATTAATTGCACAATCAGCCAAATAACAGTTGCAGCTGCAAGACACAACGTAGTTTTTTCTCACTAATGACAGTGTTATACTCAACTGTTCCGAACATTTTGCATGTCTGAGAATAATATTTTCCATCCCCCCACACAAATTAATCTTGGCACTTTCTGTGAGAGTCTTATTATGGTAAGAGGAAATTGAGAGAAACTGGGAGAAGGAACAATGGGAAGGGGAAAATGTAAGGATATGTTGCCATTCTTCTTTCCATGGCAATCTGCAGTTATTTTGCAGTTGTTCCTAAAGTACTTTTCAAATAAAATGGAAGTTCTCAATTTCTCAAGTAAAATGGGAGTTGGATATTAGTTTTGAGATAACAATATTGTTGCATGTCTTTTCGGCATGTGCATGTAGTAAATCCTTTTATACATATGACATTAAAATTAACTGTGTAAATTTTATTTGCAGTCTCTGAGAGAGGATAAAGACCTGAGAGATTATATATTCCTTTTCCCTATAATTTAACATGCATTCCTACACAGCTTTAAAGAAGCCATTGTTAAAAAGCAATCTAAACAAAATTAATTTAGATTCCTTATTGGTAATTCTTCTGCTTCCATCACTCATTACTGGTGTGACCACAATTCTTTTCCCTACTCCATCCTTACACCAAGAAATCCTGTCCTCCAATCAAATGTTCCCTTTAAGTCTTCAACTGAATAGCTGAGAATTACAAGATCCAGGACTACATCCCAGAGAAGCTCAATAGAGCTTTTGAGACAAAGCTTGGCAGGTTTAGGGAAAGAAAACAAAAATTCACTGTGAAAAAAAAAATCACATCTTTAAATGCTCCTCAGTCCACCCGAGAATTACTACTCATTCACTAAACATACCCTACAACTCTTGAGTTTGCTCTGCTTGCCGTATTGGCCCCATAATGATTTGCAAGTGGGCAGCAAGACAAAGTTCAACATTGACAGTCTAAACAGACATGCAAGGGGAGAGTAATTAAGTAAAATACAGAAAAACTGAGTTAGTCTTCTTCAAGTTTATGTCTAAAAGTACTTCCAGGAAAATAAGCATCTAATATGTGTTCTGATTTCTTTATTTTGAGAAAGGAAAACAAAAATACCCCCCCCCCCCAAAAAAAAAATAAAAAGAGGGGAAATTAATTAAGAAAAAACCAGTAAAGTTGAATGAAGGACAGTCATGAGAGAGAGGGTAAGTAACCTATGCAGAGCATGGCCAGACAGCAGTAAGAAACAGAAGCTGCAGGAAATGCAGGTCTGACAGGATGCTGGAAGCATATGCAGGATACAGGAATAATCAGTGCCAGGTCCTGCAAAACTCCCCATTTCTGAAGGTCACTGAAGGCATCAGAAAACGTGGTCCTTACAGAGTGAGAAACAACCCTTTCTCATTTCCATGGTTTAATCCCAGAAAGGTGGAGATTACCTCTTTGATTAATAACTAGAGATGCCTTGTGAGAGATTGACCAAGCTGCCTTTTTACTAGCTAAAAACAGTTCTGCAAGTTCTGCTCGTTCAAGAAACTCAGACAACAAGCAGGTTCAGGTGCTGCCACCATGGTGAGGAGAGACAGGCTGAAATTATTGTGTCACCAGCAAGACTGAGCTGACCAGGTGAATTAAAAACTGTAATTATGACTCAAGCCTTTTAAAATATTGTTCCTGGTTGATGGTAAAGGAGTAAGTCCCAAAGCACTGTTATTCAGGCAGCAGTTCTGCTTCCATTGAAGTTACTTGGTAAGAATCTCTTTAATTCTGTGGTACTGAGCTAAGGTGTATTGATCACTGTCAATTCACTTCTAATTCTTTAATGCTCCCAACATGGCATTTGGGAGCTGGCAGCAGTGGGGAGCAAACTGCTGCTAGTCTTTTCTGTGCATTGAAATGACAGAGCATTGAGGGGACTGGAGCAGAAGGTGCCTGCACTTTCATGATTGCTACATTTCCGTCTTTGCTTTCAGAACTGGCATCTCCTTCTTTGTGCTGCAGGTCCCTGAGGGAGAGCCCCAGGCTTCTGTTCCACGTCTGTCCTGCCCTGAGTTATAAATGGACTCCAAAGCAGACCCTCCTTTACACTGTGCTTTGAATCCTGTGACTTACAGTCACAAAAGCTGCCTTAGCCTTGCAGTAAAACTGCTCCTCAGCTCTCGCTTCTGTACTGCTGATGAGGCAAGGGGAAGGGAAAGACACCCTTCTCTGCTCTACCCATGCACTGTCAAAAACCTGCCAGCAGTTCTTCACGCAAATGAGTTTCCAGCTGACAATGTGTGTTTTTAATTTAGCTCACACCGTTATACACGGGCAGGTGAGAAGGGCCCGTTTCCCTTTTTCATTTCTTTTTTTTTCCCTCCCCCCCATGCTGGTAAGTGTATTTCATCTTGTAACTCTTAACTTTGGATGAAAAAGCTGTTGCCTTCGGCAGTAAAGCAGCACAGCAGGCTGAGGAAAGGAAAGCTTCCTTTCATTGCCATGTTTGAAACTAGAGGAAGTCATCATATTACTTTAACAAGCAGAAATGAATGGAAATGTTTAATAGGATTATGCAAGCATGAGTAGCTGTATGGCTGTGTTCTAACTGCCACGGATTTTGGTCCTCGTGATTCATCCTGCTGGTGGATAACGTGACCCTCTATTTTCCCCTGACAGCCAAGTTAGGATTCTGTGGTGAAGATCCTTGCAAGGTGAGATCTCTCCAGTGATCTCCCTTCAGAACATCGAGTCCTCAGGGCTGAGCTGCAGATCTGGCACCGGGTTTTGCTGCCACTGAGCATTTCATACCTCACCTTAAAATACCATCCATTTCATACCTCACATTAAAATACCACCAAGTCTTTGCACACAGGAAGGAAACAGTGATGCTCTTCTGTCCGAGCTCCTGTTGTGGTAACGTGGAATGAAAATCAGCTCCTGGTAGTCCAATCGGCTCCAGTTAGTTGGCTCTGGATACATGGATACACAGCACGTTGGTAATTGATGTGTGTTTCAGCCCTGGTGAGCAATGTGGGCGCTGACTATGATTTGGTGAAGAAGATTGGAATTCATCTTGTCTAATTTTGGATGTTGAAATGACAGCTGGCTGAGCTTTGTATGCACTGGAGAAAAAAGGTGCAGCTAATGTTACCAACCTCATTTCTGGCTCAGCGCAGAATGAATTTCCTTCTGGTGGTGACTATTTTTCTCTAATGACTGAATTCGTTCTATAAATTATTTTTCTTTCTCTTTAATTGTTTTTATTTTGAAGAAATTACAGAATCCGGGAATAACTGAGGTTAGAAAAGAGCCCTTGAGATTGTTGAGTCTAGTCCCTCTGTTGAAAGCAGGGTCAACTATAACAGACTCTTAGGATTGGTTCTGTGCAGGGCTAAGAGTTGGACTTTATGATCCTTGCGTGTCCCTCCCAGCTCAGAATATTCTGTAATTCTGATTCCTTAGGACCAAGTCCAGTCAGGTTTCTCATGTCTTCAAAGATGGAGTACTTGACAGCTTTTCTGGGAAAATTGTTCCCACTCTTTGATCACCTTTACAGTAAAAAAACCCATAATTATTACATTAAAGTGGAATTTCATGTATTTCATCCTGTGCCCCTTCCCTCTTGCCCTTTCACTGGGCAGCACTGAGGTCACAGCATCTTCTCTATGTCTCCTGTCAGCTGATTTTACACAGGGTTAAGATCTTGAATCTTCTCTTCTTCAGGCTGAATAGTCCCAGCTTTCTCAGTCTGTCTTCATATTTTTCAGTCCATTGATTGTCTTTGTGGCCCTTTGCTGGGCTCTCTCCAGAATGCCCAGCTCTTGTACCAGAGAGCTGGACTTCAGGTGTGACCCAGCCAGTCCTGAGCAGAGGGGAAGGATCATCTCCATCAATCTTCTCACCTTGGTCTTCCCAAGGCAGCCCAGGCTGTGTTTGCCCCACAACCCAAACTCTTCTGAATTTCCTCCCAAGTGAATGTTTTCTGTGATATTTCCATGTTTATTATCATGTCATTTTTATGCAAAGGACCAACTCCAGCAACAAGCTTGACAAGTCCCAGCAGCATTAATAGTGTTTCTCATACCTGTTCTCTGACACAGATGGGCCTGACTTCACCCACACTCAAAGCTTGCCTTGTTAGTGCAGTAATTAGTCCACGGTGATAAGACCTATCTCTCAGTGCCTCATTAATGGGGATTTATGGCTTTTGGACTGGAGCTGAGTCATACCTGGCCAGAGCAGAGAGTGGGTAGGATTAACACACAGCTGTCTGCCTGTGGCCTCACTGCTTGGGTTGGAAATAAATTAGGTGAAGAAGGATTGGTTACTGTGAGTGATATCAGGGCATTGATTATAATCGAGTCTTTAACAAGCAGATATAGCCTGGATAACCAATGAAAGTACAATGCCCCTGCTAACAACCTCATTGTTTGAGAGGGGGCAGTGATTTTGTTAAGTGAACTTCTTTAAAATATCTTAGGCATGTGGCTACATGTGATTTACTGTTCTTTTTTTATCAACCAGTAGTGAATCTCTGAGTGATAATTTGGAATTGTATGATTTAGCCTTGTGACTTTTCCTAACCCTTCACCTTTCTTTTTACTCCTTTTATTTAAGTTACTTGGAGAGATACAGTAATGTACAAGAGCTGTTTTCCTATTAACCACTCACTCCCATTTTCTTTTTTGTTCCAAATTCCCAGAATAATTCAAAGCCAAATATGTATAAGTGAGTTCCTGTAAGCTTGTAAAAATGTATTGTGTTGTTTGAGCCCTAACTAAGAAGAAGGTAAATGTTCTATTAGGCTCATTAAAGAAAACCAAATTGAAAGAATAAAAATAAATATACATTCCCACTTGTAGAAAGCACAGAATATGCTTCAGACAGAGAAGAGTTGGTAGGCACAAGAAAAAAAGGGTGTTTTGGGAAGGCAAGTGAATGCTTAGAGAAGAATTCAGCAAAAGTTGCAGACTATCCCTTTCCTAACTAATAAATGACATCAGCATGACATCATCCAGGTATTGTGACAGAGCAGGACTGAGAACAGATGGAACACAGGATGGTTTTCATTGATCTTCCAGGATATTTTTCCTTCCACAGAAAGGAAAGCACGAGAACAAGAAAACAGCCATATGGTATCATATATGGATGAACGAGACTTGGGAGCATGAAAACCAGAACATATTCAGGGTTCTTACTGGAAAATGGAAACGTTTGGGGGGTTTGATGTTTGTTTTGGTTTATTTTTGTTTTGTTTTCTGTTTATTGTGGCTTTTTGGTTGTGGGGTTGTTTTTTTCTGTAGTAGAGAGTTATGAATGGAGGTGCACAAAGTGTGTTTGATGGATCATAGTACCGAAAGGTTCACTTGAGGACTGTTTTATGTTGTGAATCTTGGCACCTTCTTCATCTTTTATGAGACATTATTTCACACAGTCAAATGCATTGAGGTTTTTTAATTATTATTATTTCCATAATATATTGGATGCCAAAATTCTTTTTTTTTCTTTTTTTTTTTTTTTCCCCAAAAAAATTGGTCTTCAGCTCATGTTATCAGATACCTCTGTTGAGAAGGAAATCCATGAGTCTTGTGAGGATAGAAGGTATTCCTAATGAAACTTGAGTTTTCCTAATTTAAAGGATTCATTTGGAGCTGAAAGACTGTGATTTTTGTCACTAAAAACACATTGGCTTATGTAAAAGCAGGTGCATGTAAGTTTAGCACTTACATACATCCTACTTTCACTTCCTTGTCGATGAATTCTTGCTTTCCAAAGGTACAGCACATTTTGAGAGTGAGCAGTTATTCAGTCAACTAGCAGTTGCTAATAAAAATAAAAGCAGTGCAGATCTTGCTATAGATGTTATAATTAATCAGGCACAAAACCAGGCTTTCCATGAAGCCATAGGAATCTCAGTGGGAACAGGTGTTTTAGGGATAGCACTGAAGAGGGTTTTTTTTTAGTATAGAAGAATGTTTCACAGATGATTTCTTAAAAAAACGTGAAGTCATGAAGTTTTATCATCAGATATCATTCACAAGCCTGGTGTTTCTCTGTTTTCCCCTAAGAGATATAAATTAAGACATTATCACTGCAGTATTTGTAGATGAATCTCTGCAGCTCTGCCTTGCAGAGATGAAATAAACTTGGAGAAAACTCAGCATTCATAACTAATATCAGCTTATCCACAGATAACAATATAGGATGCAATTTGAACCATTTAGTACCAGGCTACAAACCTTTAGCAGCCTGTAAATCAGAGTTTTATTTTTATGCAGCAATGTAAATTGCTGTGGCTTGATGGCTTGCTTTATTTGGGTTGACATAAACTGTGAATAAAATCTGCCAATTTTTTTATGGCAATATGATTTTTAGACATACATTGTTGAAGGAGTTGGAATATTCAACACCTCTTGAGGCCAACATGCACTGCCCAACTACAGCAAATAGTGAAATTCTGCGAAAATTGAACTGTAGCCACAAAAACTCTGCTCTTGCATTGAGGTGAGGCAAAGGCTCTCATCCCTCCCCTTTCTTTCCTGCAACTTTGCATGTGTTTTTCAGGGTCCAGATTAATTCAAAGCAATTGTGCTCGAGGCCATGGGGTAGGGCAGCACAGAGCTGATGGTGAGTGTGAATCTGATTTTACAGGCTGGAGGGAAAATGTTTTTTTTTCCCCCCTTCATCTCACCACATGGAAACTGTCAGTATTTTAAATTCCTGGTAGAACACTAGGAATGTGATGAGCTGTAAGTGTGAAACTCTTGTTTTCAGATATCTCTTCTCTGGGAAAAAAAAAATAAAAAGGAAAGAAAAAAGATACAAAGTAAGAAAATAGAGGTGTAAAAAAGCATAAGCCTTCTCAGACTCAAGTGACCTTAATTTCATCCATGGTCCATTGGAAGTCCATATAAGGTGCAAATATAAAACTTTCGACCTAAGTATGTCACTCTGACTGCTAGTAATTACAGATTTTATTTAGACTGAGGAGTTAATTACCACGGGAAGTCATTAAGGGAATTCTAAGCCTCGTTTTCCAGAGTTTAAGACTATCTTCAATTATGGGAGAACAAGGCTTAGAATTCCTGAGAACTGCACGAAGGTTGAACTCCATGGTGAACCTTGATATGGTCTTGGCCCTAATGACTTCTATGGGCAATGAGTTTCATGGTTTAGTAATATGTTGTGTGAAGAAGAATTTCCTCTAAGTGGTTTCAGTCATACTGACAGACCCAACTTTCTAAGTTTCTTCTTCATTTCTGATGTGCCAGGTCCACCTCCTTTTGATTTAGCAGCTATGAAAACTAACAAAGTTATACATACTTATATATTTGCAAAGCTATACACACTTTTATATTTACAAAGCTATACACACTTTTATATTTACAAAGCTATATATACTTTTGTATTTACATTCATATTTATTTTATACACAGTCACTTTCTCCTTGAGAAGGGAGAACATGGCAAAAGGGAATTTTTAGAGCAAGAAATGTTATTTTAAAGAACTGAACTGAGCCGAATGACACAATTACTTGTTTGGCAAATGTTTCCACCTTTGAAGCAACATCAGTGGAAGCCTGGGGGAGACAAAGTTTCAGAACATTAGAGCCACGAACTTTCTTTTTAATAATACATGAAGTTGCCTGAATAAATCCTTATGGAAACTGTAACAGCAGCAGCTAATGACTGGTTTTAGTTAATGACCCATTAACGTGTTAGCAAAGCAGCCACTAACTGTGATATTTGGCGAGAATCAGTTTCAAAGGGACAATTAATATTAAAATCGGATGTTGATTTATTAACCAATACATTTTCAGGTATTGCTTTCCACCTGGAGCAATGAGTGCACACTGCAATGGCACGGCTGGTAAATCAGTAATAATCTGTTTTGCTCCAATCAGACGAGAGGAAAAAGAAGCAGCTGTCCCTCCCCACGGGTGTTATTGCTGAGGTAAACTTCAGCCTTGGACGATGCTTTAAAACAATGTTCCTACTGTGGGTCTTAACTGGACTCCTAGAAATCTGAGCCATCCAAAAGCAGCAGATATGAAGACCTAGTTTTGCCTAATTAGGTCAGAGGAAAGGACCTTCCATCACCTCTTCACTGAGGAAGCCAGTAAAACAAATTACACAAAAAAAGCACAGGCCTCTTGCAGCCAAAAAACTGCATTGGTTGAGATAATTGAGCCCACCTCTTTAATCTAATTATTTATTGACCATTTTTTTGTGCATGTGTCACAGGTCAAAACTTTTAGATCTGTAGTTTATGCCTGTGCCTGTTAATTCTCTTTCTATGTGTATTACAAACCTACGTCATGGATATATCTGCTTTTGCTTTGTTTTCACCTCAGTTGAGGTTGAGCCAAAGAAGTCCACCCTGCACTTTGGGGGAAAGGTGGCAAACCTGTGTTGGTATTTTTTGAGGAGCAGGTTCCATGCTCTGGGGTGAACCTCATGAAACTGCTGTATTTTGTGCAGGAAGTTTTATGCTGTTTTATGAAATTCCAGAATTATCGATCATGTCTTTCATCTCCATTGCTTCTTAGAAGCGAAGGCTGTAAATTCCCCAGAGGAACCTTTCCTTGAGTTCACACAAAACTGAAAATCAAGCACATTCTTGATGCATTCATTAGCAAGCCCTGCCTGCCTGAGCAATCACCTGATCTCAGCAGGCTTCCTTCCCTCCTTCCTCTCTTCAATGTGCATCAGCCTGTGCTGTGTCCTGGAGCCCTGTGGCCCTTCCTTCAGGAGAGCTCCACTGCTTTGCAAAGAAGGAAATGTTTTTTCCCCTCCTTCAGCTCTGCAAGTGGAGCCACTGAGACAGAGAGAGACAGAAAATACGTGGCTGAGGGCTACTTGTTCCAAACTCTCCTAGGGTTCTGGTGCCGTGGCACGTTTCATTTGGTAGTTGGATCCCTTTCCCTTGTCAGTAAATAGCACTGTGGAAGGGTTCAGGTGCTCCAGCATTTCTCTGTGGGATACACAGCAGCTGAAATTACAGTATCACTTACACCACTGGAACCAAGTGAGAAGCAAGGTCTCTCCCATCCATCACAGGGTGACAGACAGTAAAGACATGCCAGGAGGTGCTTTCCTGCCCGGGCATGTTGAGGCACAATAAAACATGATGAAGTGGTCAGTTAACAGCCATTCCAAGCCAACCATCACTCTGACTGGCGTCTGGCCACCGATATATTGGCCAGTCAACTAAAGAGAGCATTCATCTGATGTTGACCCACAGCATTGTTTTCCCATTGTGGTTTGTGTGTGCATATTCCTGTTTTCAAACACTTTGACTATTTGCTAATGGATTTGAGATGCCTGTCTGCAGAACAGTTTACTTCTGAAGCCACCTGTCCTCCTGTCTGCTCACAGCCCTCTTAGTTACGAGGCTCTACAGGGATGGGGAGGGCAGAGGGAGCTGAAATTGAAGGGAAAAAGGAATTTGTCCATGAAGAAATGACTTTTGTTTAACCCAAAATCCTTTTCATTCCCTTGAAAAACTTCATACACTGACAGCATCACTGTGCAAAGGTAATATTAATAAAGGTGGACCGGGTTGATGAGTCAGTCACAGATCCACCAACAGTTTATTACTGACCTGTCGTTAAATGAAGCTTCCACATGTCGATTTTCTCAATATGACACCAGAACATGAAACAACTGACCCCAGTGAAGAGTTCCCCACATGCAGTACTGTCTCGAGCTTTGCCTCTTTGAAGAGAAAGCAGATTTACTTGGGGTTATTGCCATGTCAAAGGAAATTAGTTCAGTCATGCTGTTTCCTTATTGGTACCTCCTACTGTTTGCAGTTGCTGAGAATCACTAAAAACACTCTGGATCTGCTTAGTTGATACAGATAGTGTTTTATTGCAGGAGAATGAGGCCTGCCTTTTTTTAAGAAACATTATTTAAACATCTGCTCAAGAAGTTGTCTTCTGCCCCAAATGTCTTGCCCTATTTTTGAGGCTTTCATATTCTCTTTTCGTAGGTGAAATGTGCCAAGACACAGCTCTAGGAACCTAAGGAGTTCTCTGGGATGATAAAGGGAAGTGGAGCCAAGGCACACTCAGAAAGTCAACTTTGCTCTTTAATTCATAGCAGCAAAAGCACCCCAGCAGCAGTTGCTTGTGACAAAAATTCTAATGCTGCCTGCTCTGAGAAAACCTCTCCATGTCAGTGATAACACTAAGAAAGACACTGGCCATTTGGCTTCAGGCTTGGGTAAAGCCTGGCACTGAGCTGTGTGTATCAGCAGTGGTCAGGTAGAGATGACAGTGGGAGATTTTTATTCAGCCTTGGGGTTTTCTTAGATTTCTTGGCTCAGCTTGGTGTAGCTGATGCAACCTATGTTTTAAAATTTATTTAGGGAGTGATAGCAAAAATCACATTGCTGCTTTGTAGCATCACAGGGATTGATACCCTGCAGTTCCTCACCTGTCCTGAGGCTCTGCTTGAGCAGGATTCACAGCTCTGAAGTGATCCCCCCACTCTGGATGTTTGATGTGCAGCAAAGGCAGCTGAGGAGGGAAGTTAAAATAAAAACACAGGCCTAAGCTTACTTACAACACCCAGCTTTGATGTTCACCTCATCCAGCTCTGATACTTAGGATGAGCACTTTGGTTGGCACCTAAGTGGGGCTGGGGCTTGGATAAATGCCAACTTGCTGATCCTCTCTCTGATGAAGACTGAGGAAAACAACTGGAAGATTTGGCAGAAATTACATCAGAATCCCTGACTGAGAGTGTGCACCTGCCACTTGTTGTTCAGGTCAATAACTTGGGGCTTTCTAAAATTACACCTGCTCCTTTTGCATGTTTAGTTAAAACTTATTGACAAGATTGTGTTTTATTACCTGTGCAAGTAATTTTTTTCCTAATGTGGGGTGGCAGGACACAACCCGAGATGATTTGGAACTTCAGCCAGCCTGGATATGAAGAGAGACCCTGACATAGCTTGTCATGTGCTCAGACACGTTTAACTAGACCCAGATGCTCCAGTGAGAGGGGGAGAAATGACAGACTTGAGCATGAGCATGAACAAGGTTGCTGAATATATGCTCATTTGGGGATGGGAAGGGGCCTTGTTCACTTAGTGAGCTGCTTTTGTTCCACCTGCCTACAGGTTTCAGATGGTGCCATCCCTCTGCAGAGGACTGGAATCCAGGAATTATGGCATAAATCTCTGCGAGAATGGATCCTGTGGAATAACTGTAGGTAGATGGATTAAAATATGTTGCAATAAGCCCTTGTGCTGGGAGGAGTTAGCTGGGTATAGATGAACATTCCTTCCCTATTCTTTCATCCCCCTACTCTCTGCTCCTCACATTTTATTCTTCAACATGAATTGATTTAGAACCAAGAATACCTGAGATAACAGTTCTGCATGTGGCTCATCCAGCCTGAAGAGAAGGTTGAGGTAATTTTAGCTAATTACACAGGGCAAAACTGATCCCCAGTTACCTTTGGTAAGGTATTAAAATAGCTTTCACATGAAGATAAGATCTTTCATAAGATCCTTCATAATGTTATCTCTTAGAACTATCTCCATAACAATATATATAGTATTAGAGAGATATATATAGTTGTACTTGCATTTTTAATGACTTGGATACTTTCAGAAAAAAAAGAAAGCGCTAGGCAGACGACAGAAGGACTTGAGAACAAACTGCAAGGAGGCTTTCATGAATTAGAAATTGAAAATTATGTTTAGAAAATCACAGGGAATGGAAGAGTCTCTATAAATTCTCCTGTTAGTACATATCTTTCTTTATGTTTTTGTGAAAAGCCTTCAGCACAGAGTATCACTGTAGGACTTGATAGATCTACAGTCACCCCCTGGATTTCTGGCCCCAGAGCAGGCATGAAGATGCTCGTGTCCTGAGGGTGCTGATAATCCTGGCTTGCTCCCCAGCACATGCTGGTCTGCTGCCCTTCTGCCATGTGAAGTGTGGAACTGGAGGAGAGAAGGTGTCCTTCCTCATGCCCCCATTTGTCACCCCACACTCAGAATCTGAGAGCACCAGCTTTGAAGGTGGGAGATCCACGTTCCAGGGCATTCCTGCTTGGTTTGGAGAAGGACTCCAGCTCCTTTCCCTCAGAGAACATGAGGTTGCTATGGCATCATATGACATCATCTAAGTCACCCTTGGTCTATGTGAAGAAAGCATCGAAAAATACTACTTTGGAAAAAAGCAGGAGCTGGGTGTTAAGTCTCCTAGGCAAGTGAACTACCACAAAAATAGGATAACTAGGGTCAACCATTTCTGCAATATTTGTCAGGTAATAATCTGAACCCAGCTCTCTCTGTGTGGGGTGTAGAAAAAGAGCAGAAGCCAATTGTCTCCTCTTCTGCTTCTCCAGCAAACCTCTGGGCTGCTGCACAGTGGATGTTGGGGCACCCCCCTTTTAGGTGTTTCCCAATGTGCCTCTCAACTTATTTTCCTTGAATCCCATTTTGCAGTACCTAACTTTTCTATATGAACTACCAGGACATGGGGTACTACATAAGGTTGTGAGTTTCAGTATGTCTGAGCCCACTTAAAACTTGGCTTTGTACAACAGGCTCAATACCTGAATTCCTTAGTAGATTAGTCCTTGCTTTCCCTGGACTTCAGTCCTTTAATACAGAAATAACAACATACTCCAAACTTACAGGGATGCTGTGGAAGATAAAGGCACAAAAGATTGTCAAGAATAGAATAGAAGCAGCTATAAGGTAAGTCATGAGGAAGAGTGCGGACTACAGTCCTTCCCAACAAATGTATGACTGCAGTCCGTCCACCCTGAGGAAGCCCAAAGCACTGCCTGTGCAATGGGATTCCACATATTCAGACGATAATCTTTCCAGGAAATCTTCTTGCAGTCAGACAAAGCATCAGCAAGACCACTGGGAAGTCTCTCCCCAAAGAAATGAGCACAAAACAGTGAGAACTTGGAACGAGCCTCTTGTCATTAAAAGAAAAATACCTGTGCATAATCATTGTGTTTTAGCAATAAGATGCATTTCTAGATGTTTAATGCATGAAAGCTTTTGTAGTAGAACTAGCAAGTTATACAGTCAGGAAGCCAACTGCAAAAGTATTTAATACAAAAACCAACGAAGAAATTATCTGACAAGTTGTTGAGTTGTTTTTCCCTTTTACTGATTTAAGAAGCCATTTTGACAACTTCAAATCAAAAGGAGAATATTTATTTCACAACCGATCATTATTTCTTTTTGACAAAAGTGTATGTAAAATACAAAGGAACATATTTCTGGATACAGAACTCCTGCTATCCATACTATAAAGAAAATTATATTAGCCTTCAGAATTTTTGCTGATATTTTTCTTTATTTAATTTATGGAAGAAGCAAGAGGAAGTCAAGCCCATGTTTAGAATCCTCCTAATAATTAATTCCTTTTCATTCTCTTCTTCTTTTTCCAACACTTCTTTATCAGGTATTATTGAAGCATTGCATTTTCTTACAGGGTTGCCAATATGTTCTCAGAAGAACACTGAACTCAGAGTTTTCCACTTAATTTGTAGCCAACAAAAATCATCAGTTCATTACTGTTTTGAGTATTGAGAAAAAAAAAAGACATTCAACGAAACAAAAACTTAGGGAAATCCATTTCTTCCCCTTCCCAAGACTCCAGTTCAGCCCAGGCATCTCCCTTCACTCTTCCTATTCTCCCCTGCCCTTGCTTTGCTGCAAATTACACTCAGTCCCTTGAGTGATGCCATGGGTGGTGCAGGAGTTTGGGGTCTGTGTGTTGCCAGGGGGTTTGCCGCTCGTTTTTCCTTTCTCCTTTTTTCCATGGATCCCTCCTTCTTACTCATTTCCTTGGTCTGGCATTAATTCCTCCATAACACCAGCATGGGGACACTCCCTGGGGTCCTCCCACTCAGGGCAACCCAAATCCTGCCAGATACACCCATATGGAGAAGATATATATAGATGATTTAGCTCCATCTCTAAATACCTTGTCGAGCAGCTAATCCTATTGCCACCAACCATATCCATCCATCCAGTTGTCTCTGATTTCCATCTCTGTTCTCTGTCACTGCCAACAACATTTCCATCCTTCCTGCTGCTCTGAGCCATACTTTGGAGTTTTTGACAAGTCTCTCAGCTCATGTATCCAGAACTTTCTGCCTTTTACTCATCACAAGCATTATCTACCATTTTTCCTCCCATTAACCACCTCATGTGTCCTGTTCTCCACTGCAGATATTCTACCACTGCAAGGGCCATCCAAGAATATATGTACAGACCTGTCTCCTACCAAAATATACCCCAGAAGATAATTTTCCCTGCCAGCCCAAAAGGTAAAACAATAAATAATTCCATATTTTAAAAGCTTTGGTAACTTTGCATCTTCTGTTTTGTCTTATTAATTGATTCAACTACTACAGTGTCCATATTTTTTGTCTCATTGCTGTGGCTTTGTTGACGAGTTTTATGCCTTTATCACAGCCTCTTGCTCAGCTCCCTATACAACCACTTCAGATTTTCTTTCATACAGCCTCTTTACGGTGGTGCTGAGTTGGTGGGACCAGGTGATCTTGAAGGTCTCTTCCAACTTTGATGATTCTGTGATTCTGCCCACCATGAAGTTCCCAAGACCAACCCCTTTTCTGACCACTTGAAAGGCCAGTTTCTACTCTCTTGCCATCCAGGGAAAATAATATTTAATATCTCTTTACCTTAAGCTGCTGCTCATCTATTCCCCTTTTGACATGCAAAGAAGGAGCTATATGTCTGCATGATCCGGGTCTGGGATCTGTGGTTTGGTTCTCAAGCCCAAGTAGTGCTGTCACCAGTCTAGGAGAAAATACTACATTCTGGAGAGCACCAACACCCTCTCTTTGACTTACATACTTCAGTGAGAAATCAAGCTATTCCATCCACTGAAAGATTTACAACTCAGCGAGGATATTACAAGTAGGAAAAGTCAGTAGGAATATACGAGTAGAACACAATATATACAATTTTTTATGATTGATCAAGCGTCCTTTAAAACAAGAAATCACTGTCTTATACATAATCCAACTTAATAGCTGTTCCCTGTGGTCCCTCCAGAGTGCCATCTGGAGCGCGCTGATCACGGTGAAGAGAGCGCTTTCCGTGCACACACCGATATTGTCATATTACAGCATCTATCACCACCACGGGTTCCTTTGCTCTTGCCTTCCCTCCTCTCCCGCTGCGCGGACTTGGTGGTGCTTTAAGGCTGCGGAGGGCTGGGGTTAGCGCTGCCCTGCGCAGGGGAGGTGAGCGGCGGGCTCAGAAGGAAGCAAGGAGAGGAGGCGAGGAGAGGAAAGGAAAGGAGAGGAGGCAAGGAAAGGAGGGGAAGGAAGATGTGCCCGCCCGCCGCCGGGCCGAGGGAAGCCGTGTGAGGATCCGTGCGACGGGAGCCGGCTCGCCGCCGCGGCCGCCGCCGGGGATGCTCCTGTGGCCGCGCCGGAGGATTTTGTCACCTGTGGCCCTGCCCCCGCCTCCCCGAGCCAAGGACACACCTGGGCTGAGCGCTCCCGCCCCCCGCCCCCGCCGCCGGCCGCCTCTTCCCCCGCCCGAGCGCCGGGCGAGTGTCGGCGGAGCCGCGGGGCTGCAGGCGGGGCTGGGCGCTCGCTGAGGCTCCGAGCAGCCACCAGCCGAGGGAGGAGGAGGAGGAGGAGGAGGTGGGGGAGCGGCGGGGGGCATGTGGATGTTGGCCGTCGCCTTGCTCCACAGCATCTCGCATGGTGAGCCCCCGCCGGCGGGCACCTTTCCCTTCTCGCCCTCCCCCCGGGGAAGGGGAGCGGGGTCGCGGCGGTGCCTTTTTTCGGGTTGGATGCGTGGCACTGGCTTTGGGCAGCCCGAGAGGAGGAGGAGGAGGAGGAGGGCGAGCTCGCCCTGTGGTCATTTAAACTCGCTTGCCCAGCAAAGTGACAGCCCGAGACTGAACGGCATCTCTGCAAACATCAGAGCAACCTGCGCGGGGGGTGGCACTAAGGGCATCTTTTTCCCTTGTCATCCTCCCGTCCCCCCCACCCCCCTTTTGGCAAAAGGACATGTTCTTCTGAAACAGGAGAAATAGCCAACCCTGTGCCATTTGCCGCCCTGCATAAGAAAGGAAACTAATATTTATGGTATTTGGAAGGTCTTAGTTTGTGGTCTCCTGTGTATTGAAAAGGTTATACGTGGTAGCTGTATGTGTTATTTCTGCTGAGCTCTAACAGTTCCCTATTAATCCTTATATAAACATATCTTCCAAGGAACTGAATTTAGAAATAGGTTTAAGAAATTATGTATTGCACTCGCAGAAGGGTATTGGGTGCAAGAATTCATTGGGGCAGGCTTCCAAGGCACGGAGAAAAATTCTGTTCCATGATTAGGAAGTCTTGACTTCTCGAGAATTCATTTATTAATATGAACTATTGAAGACAAATGAGATCTCACCAAACCCCCATCAGTCCCCTCCTCATCTTGTAAAGGTTGTTTAGGGGAATCTGATTGTTATTTATGTGAAAAGTCTGTAACACTTGAGCTGGATGTATACATGTAGGCATTTTGCCATTTTCCCACAAAGCTTTGCCAACTCCCATCAGTCACGACCTGGAACAGCTGCTGATCACTTTTGAAAACTCCGAGTGCAGAGATTTGTCTGTGCCACGGTCTGTGATAATTATCTGTTAGGGCTTTAAGTGAGGTCACCATACTTCTTTTTGTATGTACCTGGAAGAAAATCTAAATACAGACATAATTAGAAAATACATCCTTACAGTGAAGGGTTTTGTATGTGTATTAAAGCTATTTGAAAACCAGAAATTTAATTTAATGACAAATGCTAACACGCAATAATTTCGGTTCTAAACTCACAGAAAACCCAAACTTCATATGGAAAAAACCTCCTCAGACTGCTATGGTCTATTTTATTCTCAAGCAATTGTTGTCATTTGAAGATTCTAGTCAAGAAACTGTATTGAGATTTGGAACTTACATGGCAGAATGTTTCAAACATATCGAATTCAGCTTTTTCCAGAAAGGAGGTCAATTAACTTTTTATCAACCTTAAACTTATACTTAACATGAAAGTTAGCACAATTCAGTAATTCAGTGCCTCAGCATGTACCATATTCTTTGGGTTATTATTTTTTAAAAATAAAACTATTTTAATAGAATATCTTCTTGAGCCATTTATTGACTCGTAACCAATTAAGCATGACTTTGTATTTTTATATCCATGTCTCTGACAAGAGCAAGGAGACCAAAACAATAAGAAGTTATTCTCTGAACATTGCTGTGCAGGAAAGACAGGAGATATTACGCAAGACAGGTGTATCTTTTTAAGATTTCTAGCTTAACCTTCAGCTAAAAAAATGCTTAAAGCCCATTGTGTTCTGGTTGTATCATTTCAAAGAAAGAGATAGCAGGAACAGACAGAATCCAGATATACACAACAGGAGTGACAGAGGCAGGAAGAAATTTTGTGTGAGAGGAATATAAGGTGGGGAGGGAGGAAACATGCTCGAGGAAGAGATGAATCAGCAAGGATATGATAACTGTGTATAAAACAGGATGTATGAAATGTGCATCCCTGTCTTTCTGGAGGCAAACACTGGCATTTTGTGCCACATGTCAAGTACCAAAATCCTCCTGCCCACAGGAGTGTGGCCTGCACGCCAGCCCTTTATACTGAGGTGGGTGGTGGCATGTGGGGATTTGTTTTCTCTATAGTTTTGGAAGAACTATTCCAGAATAGTGGAAAAAATGCATTTTCAGCCTACTTCCCACTCCGCTGAAGTGCCGTCCTCTCCAGGAAAGGCAGGTGAGCTCTTTTTACTTGCCCATTTTGTCTCTTGCACAGATGACATTGATGCTGTTTACTTAGTGGCACTCACTTTATGAGCACTTAAACTCAGAAAAAACCCAACTGTGGTAACTGTTAGTAAATGCAGGCTTTTAAAATGAACCACCATTACCTAAAAATAACTATTGGTGGTGAAGAGACCACTTTTTGACAGGTGGCTGTACTTAAAAAAAAACCAACCAAACAAACAAAAAAACAAAACACTAAAACCCCAACCAAACCCACAAAAAAATCCCCAAGGAAATGAACAAGAAGTACCACAGCACCAATCTGTGCTGGACCCAGGTCAGCTGCTCTGTGGAGAATGGAATTACTGGTTTTGCTACAGATCCACAAGGCTGGCCTTGGGAGATCCAGACCAGCCCTGCTGCCCAAAGCAGAGTCAACCACCACAGCAGGACTGTGTTCTGTCAGATTTTGAATAACTCCAAGGATGGACACTCTACAAACTCTGTGGGATACCTGTGCCAGTGGTAGACCACCCTCATCATAAAAAGAAATACATTTTATTAATATATATATAATCTTCCATTTAAATAGAGCTTCTTGGTTTCCGTTTGTGTCTATTGCCTTTTGTCTGTTCACTGAATGCCACTGAGAAGAGTCAGGCTTCCTTACATCATCCCACCTAGGATTTTTGCTCATTACTAAGATCCTCCTGAGCCTTCTCTTCTCCAGAATAAACAGTCACAGCTCTCTCAGCCTTTCCTCATATTTCAGTCTCCAATCCCTTAACCATCTTTGTGGTCCTTCTCTAGACTCACTCCAGTATGTCTGTGTCTTTCTTGGTCTGAGGAGCTCCAGATGTGTTGTCACAGGTGATGACATGATAAGTTTGATTTTTCTCCTTTAATCACAGTTCAATGTGCTGCTGCCACTGATGTTTACCCAGCCTTTCATCTTAAAGTAAAACCCTTCACTGGGAAGGATATCCCATTGCTTCTCTATCACATGTTGTTCTCCTCCACTACTAAAGTCCTCCACGACACAGCCCTACCAAACTTCTCCCATGAAGTACTTGGAGTCATTTTCCATCTCTAAAGAGCATATGAATTTCCACTTTTTTGCCAGACTTACAGTCAATTACTTTCCTGCTCTTGTATAAGAATTTCCTCCCCAAAAAGCCAGATCTCCATTAGCTGCCTTCAAATCCTGCCTGTGGGCTTGCTGCTATTTAAAAACTCGGCAACAGTTGGCTGCTGTGGACATTGCTCATCTCACTTAATTTAAAGTGTTTATGGTGCAATTCACTGTGGCTTCTCCACATAATACATGGAGAGAGAGGAAGAGGGGTTCCCAGGGTCCATTTTCTGTTTTAGCTTGGACAATCACTTTCAGATGGGAGAAATCATCTCTGAAATGTGCTTACCCCCCACTTTTGATTATTAAAGGAGACACAGATACCTGCATGAAAGAAAGAACTGTTTGCTTTACAATCTTTTGTGTTTCTCTGGGTGACTTCATGACCTGAAAGGCTCAGAGAATGTCTCTATCTTACCTGTGAGCAATTTGCATTGGTAAAATTTACGTCCTCAAAAGTAAATGCAAATGCAGTTTCCTCCATAGTTTTCTGTTTCCTTCTCTGTAATTGTAAACAATGATAGGTTGTAGAAAACACATTATGGCATCAAAATTATTTGTGCAGTGGTGTGTGAGCCCACAGATTGCTGGTGATCTGAGATAATGGGTATAAAGTGTGGACAGACAAAAAAGGGTCAACAAAAGAAGGGGGATCACAAATAATTTTTGTGACTGTACTTGAAAACCTTGAGTTGCACCAGGTAAGAGCAGAGCATTGCAAGGCTTTGCAGCTAGAACTGTAGCCAGGTTTGGGGAAAGCTGGAATGTGGGGCACGGCCATGAGGAGCTGGACTAGTGATAGACTGTCCTTGCAGAGTGGGGCTTGGGATCCCTGAGGTCAGCCTTCACCAAAGTCTTTCCAGTATATGTGGTCCAGCCCCATGAGCTGTCAGAAGTTTTTATTTTTGCATATTCCATTCCCTCTCAGACTGGTCCCTCTTCACCAGAAGAGATGAAGATTAAAAAGGCTTTTTAGGCTGTTGCCTGAACATTTTGTGAAGGCCTCCTCCTCTACATCATCTAATGCTTACGTCTCACAAAATAGAAACAAGAACTTTATGTGGAAATAACACAGAGGCTCTATTTGTTGCACAGAAAGCCTGTATGGAATGAAGTAAAAAAGAGGTCCCATACATTGTGTGTGTTTCCGAGGCAAACGGTGCACCAGAGGGAACATCAATGATAGAGTTGTGTGAAGAAGGAAGCTCTGGCTTTACTTTGTATTCCTGAGTCTTGGGGCAAGCTGCCTGGAGAACCCATGGCAGCCTGCTGCTCTTCTTGCTGTCTTATCCATGACAACAAGTTGGCAAAGAAGGTATTTCTTATGGTTCTCCCCATTGCAACCTGCTGGAGGAGCCGACTGGAGCTCATGACGCAAGACACAATCGTGGCCAAATCCCCTCATGGAGCCCACGCCCATAACTCCATGGAAGTAGGAAGAAAAGCAGATGGAAGGGGCTACTGTGGCCCCACAGGAGCAAATACCATTTATATCTGTTTCCCTTCCCCATTTTAACTCCCCCCTCCAGTGGTTGGCTGTTGCTTGGCAACTCTGCATCCTTGCTCCACCGCTGCTGTGCGGTGCTGCTGCTCCCCTCTGGCCCCCTCCTCTGCATGAGGGTTGGGAAGAGCCATGTTCTCACGTGCTCCCAGCAATCTGCAAGCAGAGATTGTCTCTTCCTCAGGGATTGGAAAGCAGGTGGGAGCCACCTGAGGAAGATGAGAATGCAGAGGATGCTGTGCATCGCCTTGGACATGGCAAGTTCTGCTCTTCCTGGTGCCTCCTGTGTCTTGACTCTGGTCAGGGGGGTATCGGCTCCCAATAGTTCAGTTCTTCTTATGTTTATGTGGTTGCTATTCTGTGTAAGCCACTGGCATCTTAGGCAGGTAATAGATATCAGAATTTGGCTCAGGACCAGAGATAACCTTCATTCCCATATAATCACAGCACTTAATGGATTGCACTCTAACAATTATTAAAGGCAGATCTGCAGAGGCTTGAAACCATCATTAATTTTTATTAAAAAAAAGCCTTGTTGAAACTGTGATATTCCTTCAAATTTCCTTTTTCCCAACATTTCTTTTTAATAAGAAGCAGTTATGTATATATACATGCCCACATCCAATTCCAGAGTAGTCCTAACTGTCTTGTTAAAAGGCTCTGACTCCTAATCCAAATAATGGAAAATCAGATTTAGAACTGAAATAGTGCTCTTGACTCAGCCCTTTCATGCTGCAATGTTATGATATGTCCTGTGTGCATAGCTATGCCTATGATTTCAGTAAATGTAAATCATTCCATAATATCCTGGCGTTACAATCATTTAATGCCGTGGTCTTTAATGTCTTGTCTTTACACATACATCAGACACACAAAAGGGTTTAGTTCATCTTTATTTGGAGACTTTTAAAGGGATATCTTCAGTGCCATAATACTTGTATGTCATGTTATGCCACTTTCTCTTGTGAGAACCAATTAGCACCAAGAGAAGCCTTTCTGCCCTTCTGCAAGCCCAGATTTTCACCCAAGACAGTTGTTTGATATGCTGTGTGCTGTGTCCCCAGCCTTCATCTTTAGTTATTTTACATGTGTCCCCTGCTCCCCTATCCCTTTTCTGTGTTAGGAACAATTTTGTCTGTTTGAAGAAGTGAAAATTTTTTTAAAAAATATATTTCTCCTGGCTTCTCCCTTCTAAAAGAAATATTTTTTCCTTTAGTTTAGTTTTTTAAACAGAAAGAACCTTACCTTCTCTGTTTGCAAGGTGCAATGCAAAAAGAAGTCTACACCACAAAAAAAAATACTGTCCTGTGTTTTGATGATGTTACTTTAAATAGAGAAATCTGGTATTCTCTCAAGAAAACGTGAATCATACACGGGGCTTTAAAATCCTTCCCACAGACTGGATTTTTCCATGCCTTACTCTAGCATGGTTTTCTAAGAAACATCTTTGTCAGCTGCTCTTCTCCCTCTCTCTAATAACTTTTGAACCTGCTGTCCAATTTGAATCCATTTGTTTGTTGGGTATAAGTAGAATATAATTAAGTCATTGCTTTAATATGTGTATAAGTATATAAACATTCACCTGGGCAGAGGAGAGGGAGAGACTAATCCCACTCCAAGTTCTGGAAAGCACTGGAAAAACTAACAGACATCTGACTTAGGTCTTGAGTCTTCTGACCAAATATCCAGGGGAAATTCTTTTTTCCACTGCTCTGTGCTCACAGAACCACCCAATGGGCTAAGTTTGACTTTTCACTTCTTCTAGATATTACTGGAACCCCGGGAATGAACTGTACCAAAACAGTAACTTCAGGCAGGGAGAAAAAAAAATAAAAAAATCTCCATTTTCAGGTTTAAAGCTCCGTGTGTATTAAGCCATCTAGAGCGTTTTGAAAGCTGCTGCTTTAATTCATGAGCATATCAAGACTGAATGGCTAATTGTGTGTATACTGTAAGAACAGGTCATGCGAGAGAGCACATTTTTGTGCCAGATAACAATATTCTTGCACATTATCAGCTTGGAGTAGTCAATGGATTCAGTTGGAGTACAGGAAAGGAAGGGAATTGTACTTTTCCCCTTGTATTTTTGGGATGGACTACATAAGTATCAGCAGCATAGATGCCTTCACAAGTAGTTGCATTGCAGATGGTTAGATTTCATTTCTCCATCGTGTTCTCAGCTTCATAGTAACAAACAGAGCTTTCCAACTGATACCTTCTTAATGGTACTTAGAGAACTAGAAATTCCTTTGCAATTCTTAAGTGTCTCATGGAAAATATTTAATTTTTGCAGCTTGCCCTGATAAAAAATGGCTGACTGTGAGCTTATAGATATAAGCATTAAGCTTGGTAGCCAGTGAATATCAGAAGGTTTAGCGATTGGTTTTGACAAGCATTCAACATTTGTCTGAATCTTTCCAGTACCAAATCAGGCATGAAGTCTTCTGAGGAAAACCTGTTCTCACAAGGCTTTTGATTCTCCCATTTCCAGACTGATGGAAGCTACTAAAAAGCTTTCCCTCTTCTGCTCCTCTTCCCTTCTTAACCCCTGGTCCCTTTATCACTCTTTGAGATTATCTTCCTTTATTTTGGCTGCAGTGGCAGAACTTTAGTTTACCTGAAAATCTGGGGAAGAGTTGATCAAACTTGCAACCTTCAGCTTTAAAATAGATGTGAATCAGAAAGAAGGCAGAAAATACTTGATTCAGAAGATTGAGATTTGAATGCTTTGGACTGTATTTCAGACAGATATTCACAAATCCTTTGCACAACACATCTTTGCTTGTTTTCATTAAAAAAGGGAAAAATGTTTACTGAAATATTCCAAGTGTGTTTCTTTACTGTCATCTCAGGGTAATATGCTTCTTCCTTCGGTTTTGGTTTTAAGCTGACTGGGACTACGAGTCCTTTCTTGGTAGAACTGAAAACGTTGTTAAATCTTATTAAAATGAAAATGATGAATGAATGCAGAACTGAAGTTAGTTTACTTAGTTGATAGCCCCCAGTGGTTATCTTTGTCTTGTCTACAAAGTAATAACCAATATTTTCCTTTCAAATAACTGTGCTCTAAGAGCATAGTCAAGTAGAGTACAGTCAGGGAAGGAGGTCTATAATGAGGAGAGACAGAATGGTTTAGAAACTGAGGGATCACCGAGCCAAGGTATCATCTCGTCCAGAATCTGGGCTGATCAGTTATTTAGATTCTGATTTCATGCATGTCCATTTTTTATTATTTCCCCCTCACCCCAGGTCTTCTGACTGCTGAGAACTTCCTTTCTCACCACGTTTTCTCTTCACTTCCTCTCCGCTTCCCTCCCATTCTTTCTTCCTTCAGGTACTTTTAAAACCATTTTCAAAGCTGAAATTGCAAATGAGGGTGTTCTTTTTTTTAATGTCCTGAATGACAATGAAGGGCTCTGTTTGAATAGCTGAATGCTTCAATGGCAGATATTTGACCGAGTTCCCTAAAGCCCAAAGCCTATGAAACCATCCATGATCTGAATAGAACCAATTACTGCTGCTGCTCCCAGCCTGGCCTCTCCTTGGAAGATTCTTTTGTTTTTTTAAAGTCCCAGTCAATGCAAGCTTATTGTAGACAGGCCATTTTATCTTTCGCTTTGGGAAAAAAAAAAAAAAAAAAGAAAATAAAAGGCATTTCCCTGCAAGACAGGTTACAGAATTTAGAGACCAGATACATCATCTTCCAATATGGGAATGTAAAACGTTCAGCCACTTAGATCATGGTAACCTATTTAATTTTCACAAAGGCATCTTTTCACAAGGCAGCTTTTACTTGGTGTATTGGTCTGCTGTGGTCATTCATTGTGTATCTGCTCACCTAATACGAGAATATGACATAGATGCCTTGGAAAATTGGTTTGCAGACCTCAACATTTAGCCCTTTCCATTGTTTTCAGTTGAACTTCCCACTCAGCTGAAAGCTGATGACTGGGTGGGTTGTTGGCAGACTGGTCATGCTGGGGATGTTTCTGTATGCCCTTCATGCTGGTGGCTCAGGGGAGAACTGGAATGTGTGTGGCCAGAACTGTCAGAAGGTATATTGGTGTTCTGGATGTCCCGCTGGAGTCAGGTGGCTCAAATGCATTAGGGTTTCAGTGAGGTCCTAATCCAGAAGTCTTCTCCTTGTGTTTCCTGCAGTATAATGTGCAAAGCTGAGTGTCTGAGATACATTTAGGGTGGTGGTCAGATGATGTGCACTGTTGCCATATCTCTGTTAACTTCAAGAGATGTTCCTCACAAAGTTTGTGTGGTACCTGCAGAAAGCAAGGATGGTTAACCTGATACAGGTAACCTGTACAAGATCTAAACCCAGTTTAAGAACTTAAATTAAGACTATTTTTAGATTTTTTTGCCCTTAATCACAATTAAACTAATAATTGCATGACTTTTTTTTTCAGAGAAAATATAATTATGTTCAAAGTCTAATTGAGATATCTTTCTGAAAAATGATTAAATTTGTTTTAGGGAGCATTAAATAATTTCCAGCCACTTAATCTAAGGCATTTTAGTTTAATCAAACAAACAACAGAAAAAAAAGCATATATGGGGATTCTCCTTGGTTCATGACCTTAACCAGCCTTGATTGAAGCTGAAGCCTGATCATGCTTGATTTTTCAGACTTGAAAAGTAGCATTCTGACTGATTTCATGTACTCTGGGTGGAACTTATCATATGGTCTTCTTTCTCCAATTTGACAGATTGTTTAATTTAAGTTTCAGTCAGGTTGTTCTCTGAGCAGCAGAACCAGTGAACCCTGCTTGCATGCAAAACTGCATCCTGCCTTCCCCCTCCCTCCTTAAACCCAGCCCAGGACAATGATTACACTGCCTAGTTGGCTGAGGCTGAAAAATGTTATATACCTGCTGAAAGTTGGTCTCTTTGCCTTTTGTCACCACACAAGAACAAATTAAAGACTTACTTTTCTAGTTTGCAGCTGCTGTTGTTGTTGTTTCAAAGGTATTAAAGTGCACAGAAACTTGATTGAGACTGCTCAAAAGGAAGCTGAAATTTGCAGGGACTACCAGAATTATGTAGATGAGTCAAGGAGGAAGAAAGGTATAAAACAACGGTATGCTTATTCTATGTGGTAGAGCATTGTATCTCTTAAGCCCCAAAACATGTTTTGGGCTTCAAACTGGGAAAACCAGCAATTCTGAAAGAGCTACCTGAACAAATCTGTCATGAACTTCTCCAAAATGCTCTTGAATCTATACTTAAGCATTTCTGCTCATTACTAGCTCTCTTCTAAACAGTGATTATTGTTATTTTTAACAGAATTTCACTCCAAATAACCCCAAAATTCTCTTCTTTTTTTCTTTTTCTTTTTTCCCCCCTCCCCTAATTCTCCCCAAAGACATTTGTACTTCTCCCTTTAACTTCTCTTTAAGAGCATCAGACTCTATTTTCCCCTGAACAGCTTCCCTGGTTACCCACACCTTTTTCTTAAGGGCAGCCACGAGTCCCTGCCCAACACTGGTCTCATCTCTCCTCCTCTCACTTCAGGGCTTCAGTCTTTCCTGGCTGATAGCCCAGCCCAAATGGGATGCAGGGAACTAAGCTCTTGCATGATGGCTTTAACTGTGCCTCAGTTCGGACTTTGATTTTCTCAAGAATTAGAATGAAGGGCCTTATACAACGCTTTGGGAGTGCATTATGCTCTGCCCTGTATGGCTTTAGAATTTTTTCCAGAAAGATGTTTCTCCTTGTCCAGTTCTGTTGCTGAGCTTCACGCTCATCCCTGTGTCTTTTTGGGGAACGTCCTTTCTTTGGCTTTCATTGCAGTGCACAAGACAGGGTGTTGGCAGCATGGCAATGTCTGGTGTTATAAAACATTTTTTTTTAAAAAAATGTCATCCCCTAAATGTGAAGTCATCCTATTGGTAACACACTGGGGATTCTGCAGGTTGAGATTCCTTATTGCTTTGTCGTGTTTGCTTTTCATCTTTCAGCTTAAATTCAGAGTTGCCCTAATGCTGTTATGTATTTCACAATATTGATTTTTTTCAGCTGCCTTCATTTAATATTTTTCCCTTTTTTCTTTTTTTTTTTTCTTTTTCCCTTTTAGACCAACCTTCACATCACAGATGTGAAGAAAGAATAGACGCAGAAATTGCTTTTAGTTAGAGAGGCTGTAATTTACTCTTTCACTACAGGGGGAAAAAATTTCTTTACCATAGAAAAAGGTGCAGATGAAAGACTAAATAGTATCTGGATCTGTGTAACCACTGCAAGATGTGTATGTGTGTGTATATATATGTATTTTCGTTCGGTTTTGCACAGACTCCTAGTCAATTATTTGATGTGCTCGCCTGTCTGGGCTGTGACCTTCTAGAAGGGCCCCCTCCTCCAGTTCCCCCCACACGACTTGTCAACACATTAGTCATATACAACTCAGCTGATGCCAAACGGCCGCAGTTCAGCCAACTATTGAGAGGCAGGATATTCTGCTGCCTTCTTCTATTGGTCTTGGGTTTTTCCACTGTGCGGACTTGGTGGTGCTTTAAGACTGCGGAGGGCTGGGGTTAGCGCTGCCCTGCGCAGGGGAGGTGAGCGGCGGGCTCAGAAGGAAGCAAGGAGAGGAGGCGAGGAGAGGAAAGGAAAGGAGAGGAGGCAAGGAAAGGAGGGGAAGGAAGATGTGCCCGCCCGCCGCCGGGCCGAGGGAAGCCGTGTGAGGATCCGTGCGACGGGAGCCGGCTCGCCGCCGCGGCCGCCGCCGGGGATGCTCCTGTGGCCGCGCCGGAGGATTTTGTCACCTGTGGCCCTGCCCCCGCCTCCCCGAGCCAAGGACACACCTGGGCTGAGCGCTCCCGCCCCCCGCCCCCGCCGCCGGCCGCCTCTTCCCCCGCCCGAGCGCCGGGCGAGTGTCGGCGGAGCCGCGGGGCTGCAGGCGGGGCTGGGCGCTCGCTGAGGCTCCGAGCAGCCACCAGCCGAGGGAGGAGGAGGAGGAGGAGGAGGTGGGGGAGCGGCGGGGGGCATGTGGATGTTGGCCGTCGCCTTGCTCCACAGCATCTCGCATGGTGAGCCCCCGCCGGCGGGCACCTTTCCCTTCATCCCCTCGCCATCCTTTTTCCCCGGTCGGGAGAGGGGAGCGGGGTCGCGGCGGTGCCTTTTGTGTTTGGGAGCATCGCGCTGGCGCCGGGCGAGCTCGGCGTGTGTGACAGCGCTGAAAGTCGCGCACCTCGCCAGGTGACAGCCCGTGAGCAGCCGCGTCCCTGCGCGTCTGCATCCCTCGGAACACCACGGGGCTCGGAGAGGCTGCGGGAGAGGCGCTTCTCCTCTTCTTCCCTTCTCATCTGGAAAAGTACAGAATTTCGCCAAGTGCCGTGTAAATCCGGCAGAGTGCACGGGGATGATTTGAAGGGCTTTCATCCTAAGCGGTCGTGTTGAGATATTGCTTCCTTTTACATTATTTTTTTTTTTAAGTCGCCCTCTGCTTTCACCTTACATTTTATATATATATATATATATATTTAAGAAGCTATATTTTAAATTTATTTCACTTTCATCATTTCACCGTAAAGGTACCTGCTCTGAATTTTTTTCCCCCCTCACTCATTTATGTAAAAATATGCACGGATAAGCATTACATCATCTGGAAATGTGGAAGAATTTCAGTCAATTATAAAGTTAGAAAGGGGAAATTAGAGTGGGGATAGAATAAGGGTAAACCTGTTCTTTTTAGTTTTTCTTTTTCTTTTTTTTTTTTTTTTGTTTTATTTTGCCTTTTTCATTCTGACAACTCTTTGATGGACAAACGTTTATTGCAGTTTCTGTGTGTTTTTAATAGTGGAGGGGGGTGCTTGGAAACATTTAGATGTATGTGATTGCAAACTATGGCATATGTGAAAATGTGTTTAAATTGCTTAGGTTTTAGTAAAATGCAGATTAGCATTGCAGTTTTAAGGGCAGAAAACAAATTATGCTGGGGTTCCAGCTATTCTATTGCTCTGCTTCCTCCTTCTCAGATTTGAGAATGTAACGTTGCCTGTAATGCTTTACATCCTGACAGATAAATCAGAGAGATTAAACGCACAATTCTCCAAATAGGCAGAGCAGGTAGAATAGGAAGAATGTTTCTTGTACTGACTGAATGAGAGAGGAGCACCAGGCGAAGTGTAAGATTTTCCTGAAAGATAGAAATAATTGAACCTCTGGCGGAGGGTGAGGAATGAATGCTGGATGAGGGTGCCTTCACATCTTCTTAAGGATACGCTGGACGAGAAAATGCATTGACAGGCATGGCTAGTCCAGTGTGAATAGCTGGGTAGGTCAGAAATTGGGAGGGGAATCTTAAGTGTGTATTTAGAGCGGTCTTAAAACATTTTCATCTTCTCCGTGCCACAGAATGCAAAAAAGATTGCAAACCCCCAGACTGTAAACTTTAAAATTTTTGCATTTCTTTTAGCAGTCAAACGACTGCAACAAGTTCTAACATTAAGCATTTATTTATTTATTTATTTATTTATATTTTTTTGACAGGCAGCACTGTGCCTTTCTCTAACCTCTTCAGCCAGATACCTTGGAGACAGAGATTTGCTGGTTCTAAGACAGAAAGAATCAGCCTGGAAGTGTGTGCTACGACCAGTGCTACTCCTTTAAAACTAGATTTGCATAGGAAAGAACCTTGTTTCTTTCCAGAAATAGTATTTTTTATTTTAAAGCATGTATTTTTTCCTACTGTACTCATGCTAAAAAATCATGTTTTAACCTAGTTAGTCCTCCTTCCAGGGTCTTTTGAAGAACAGAATAATTTTTGCTTTACGAGGTTGAAATAGTATGAAAATTACTTTCATTTATTCCCTGATCTATGAAGTCAGTAGTGATTTCACTTTCAGTTTCCATGTGTTTTTGGATCACAGTCAAACCTGAATTTGTATCCCGAAGATTTAATAGCATAATGTGTACATGATAGATGCATCTGCATGGATTCTATGCTGCCACACAGCAACATCTGCACGTTTATGACTCTTAGAGGACAAAAATTAAATGTTTTTGTGTATAACAGTATTCTAAGGTGAAAGTATTGTAAATACGTGTAGTAGGTGGTTGAACAATTCTTTGCAACTTAAAACGTGTGGTTGTTTTTGGCATCATACTTGGTGTCAAAATGCATGTTTTTAGGGTCGTTTTAAAGGAATTTTTTGAAAATGACACCCACCTGCATGTTCAGAGTCAACAACATGGTTTTGTTCATTAGTAACACTTACTAGGACTTATTAGGACCATTATATCAGAGTCAAGAGTCAAAGAATAATATTTTTAAAGGACTTCAGATTTTAATGGAATGTCATATCAGATATGTATCTCTTTGAAGGAAACGACTGCATATATAAGTAAATATGTCACGTACACATTTATTTTCATTTTTCTGTCTATGACTACATCTGAACTCCATTGTGTGACAGGCACTATTCTATATTTGGGGGGGGAGGGGGAGGGCAGGTTTCTGCTTGTCTTCTGCCATTGCCATTTCTGAACCCCTTATGGAACCGTGACACATTTACTTAAAACTCAAACCCATGTATAAGTAATTTTCAATTAAGTGGTACATCTCATTCTAATTTAACTTTAAAATGTGTAAGATTGTTCAAGTTGATGTTGTTTTTTTTGTTGTTGTTGTGGTTTGTTTGTTTGTTTTTTAAGGGAGAAATAGCTTAAAAAGCAAACCCACATGTTACGGGTTTAACTCTGCAATCGTAGTCTTGGGCTAAATTTCTGTTGAAGATAATGGAACCCATCTGAATAACAATAGCAAGGTTGGCCCCCATATTTCCCTACAGTCTCTCAGCACAAATACATTTTGTCAAATTGGATATGAGCAGTGTCACTGGGTAGGCTTTATGTTTGTGAAATAGCTTCCTACTGGGGACAATAAAATACTGACATGCTGTTACATCCAATTAGTAGTTCTGAAGCCTGAAACAAAACCTCCCTGAATACCTGGTTAAAGAGCATGTATTTTGTAAAGGCTCTAAGCTCTCACTGCTGTGAGTTCCTTAAAAATCCAGGTAACTATTAACCATAAATGCATTGCAGCCTTGGAAGGTGCGTGGGATGATATAGACATCAGTGGGAGCTCTGCAGCTGAATTCACTACCTTGAAAGCCTGAGTCATGCAGTTATAATCCTGAGCAATGCTTTTGAGTTACCTTCAGGGTTACTCTACCTGCACTGCCTTCCGTGTTACTATACCTGGGATTCCAGAAACGAGCATTTCAAACGAGCAGCAGAAGTCTACTGTAGCCTGGTCATAATTATTAAGGGGGCATTTCACTAATTACAGTGGGAGGAGGAGGGAGAAGGCAGGGGAGGCTCTGAGGGGAGAATGGCCTCCTTCAAAATCCTGGCTCTTCATGGTAATTACTGTGATCAGGCTGGTCCAGAATAGGATGGTGTTTTCAGAAACAAGTATCTCTCGGCATCATTCAGTCTCTGCTGTAGGGATGCGGAACCCATTTGCAGGCTTCTCTCTGGCTGCATTTCTTGTATGCCTGTTGTCCATACAAGCTCTGCTGAAATCAATTGAGCATCAGGAGGCACCCAATACAGCACAGATGACACTATAAATAAATTTCCATTAAAATGCTTTCCTGTTTGAATCCTTTCCCTGCTGTATATTTATCAATATGAGTTTTAGCAGCATATTAGAAGGCTGAGGAGGATCACACTGTACTGAGAGCAGGGGCTGGGCTGAAGAATGAGTAGCAAAAGCCACGGTGGTGCTAACGACCCTCTCCAAAGAAAATGGTGACTCTCAGTGTTGGGGGTGAAACATTTGAGCTCTCTTTGCAGAAACATATTGTGATACGTGCATGGTTTATGTGGAATTGTGTGAAAAATTTGCCTTAGAAAGTTGAATGCATGTGCAGAAAGCATTTAGCTTGGTGTGTGTTTGTGGATGGCACAGTACAGCTGATGGTGTTTTTAATCTGGTGTTGTTTGAGCTATGAATAGCTATTAATTAATCACCAAATGCCAAAGAGAGAAAAATTGCTATTGCTGGGCAGCCACAGCATGTTGGAAATATCTATATCTGTTTCAAAAGGTGTGTTTCTCCTCTGCTGGGGCTGTGCTGATCCAACCCCAGGTTTTGGGGCTCGCTGGTGGGGTTTCCTCCCCTCAGAATGGGAAGAGAGCTGTGCCTCCTGCCTGGTGACACACGACACTAGTGGGCAGCAAACCACACTAGTCACAACGATTCTGGCAGGCTGTGGGAGCACACAGAGCCTGGAGAGGCATTTTGTCTCTGTTTTGGTTTTTTTTTTTTTTTTTTTTTTTCAGTGCTTACTAAACTTCTTGACTGGTGGATGCTGTGTCTTCTTTCCCAGCATGGAATGTCAGACGTGTGACAACAAAGGTGGTTTTGGTTGTGGTTTAAAGTGAAACGTTTACCACAAATGGTAAAAACAAAGCCATAAACCCTGTTAAATAGGGTTTTATTATAGCTTACAGCTCTTCACTGTGATTTCATAGAATCACGGAGTTGTTTAGGTCAGAAACGACCCCCAAGACTATGGAGTCCAAGCATTAACCCAGCACTGCCAAATCTACCACTAAATCATGTCCCCAAATACCACAATTGCAGGTCTTGTAAATACCTCCAGGGATGGTGACTCCATCACTTCCCTGGGCAGCCTGTTCCAAGGCTGGACAACCCTTTCCATGAACAAATTTTTCTTAATATCCAATCTAATTCTCCCCTGGTGCAACTTGAAGATGTTTCCTCTCATCCTATCCCTTCTTACACTGTGAGAAGACTCTGACCACCACCTTGCTACAACCTCTGGGCAGGGACTGGCAGAGCCAGAAGGTCCCCCCTGAGCCTCCTTTTCTCCAGGCTGAGCCCCCCCAGCTCCCTCAGCCCCTCCTGCTGC
>JAWWMO010000001.1:114510945-114552282 GCA_035047845.1 Dendrocincla fuliginosa
CCCCCAGCTCCCTCAGCCCCTCCTGCTGCTCCAGCCCCTTCCCCAGCTCCGTTCCCTTCCCTGCACACGCTCCAGCCTTTCTGTGTCTTTCCTGAAGTTGAAGACAAGATTCAAGGTGTATTTCAGTGGCATTCTCCTCAGTGCTGCTGCATCTTGAGAAGTTTAGAAGTTTGTTTTAATTTTGACTGTTCTTGAGTAAAATTTTGCCATGCAATGTACTGACAATTTGGATTATTTGGGAAAATCTCATGGGTTTTGATGAGCAGCTCACCCAGGAAGTTCCTCCAGCTCATGAGGCTCTTCACATGGGAGCTGCTGGGCTCAGGTTGGCCTTCAATTTTTTGTCTTTTCCTGGATAAGTGTCTTAATAAAATGCTGCTCTCTTAGCTGAGGGGGTTGTTTGGGTGGGTAAATAACCACCTTCACAACTGAAGTGACAAAAAAAAAAGCAGAAAGCAATAAAACTAAATGTCTTTCTGGAGGTTGGAGATCAGGGTAGAGGACTGAGGAGCAAAATAGATGGAGTTTTTTTCCTTTCCCCTTGAAGTTGACTCTGATTAGCAAGTTTAGGTGTTTGTAGAATCAGGGCCCGTTTGAACACACCACTCATTTAGCCTTTGGTTTTATTTGGTGCCATTTATCAATCTCTTGCTCTAGGAGTCTTTCAGATTTGCAGTAAGAGAATAATTCTACTTTAAAAGCTGAAGAAGACAGAAAAAATATTATATTCAACTTAATTATTCTAAGGAAATTTTTTTTGAATGTTACTTCTTTTGAGTCGTTGACATTCTAAACATACTACAAAAATCCATTTAAGCAACAAACATGGGTCTGTAGATCAGAAGGTTTAATTATTTCAAGGTGAATGTCTAGGTGTCTGCAGTTAAATTGCTTGTTTCACAATATAGTTTGAGATATTTCATAATCATATTTAATCATCACTTTCTTTTTATTTAAACTGTTATGAAATCAGTGAAATGAAGATTTCCAATTATGTTTTTCTTCAAAAGAAACCCTGTCTTTGCATTCTTCACCTCCCTGTCCCTCAATACGTTTCATCAAACACTCAGTGTTTTCAAAAATAAAACATAAAATAGGAGATATTTCATAAAAAAAGCCTTTCAGAGCACAATATTTTAGACTGCTGATGAGAATACTATTAAGAATAAGCTCCTGATTCCTGAGGCACTTGTTAGCACTGTGAGCTTTTCTTGTCATTGCTTGTCTTTTGATACTGCCATTCACAAAAATATTCTTATTACCTCGGAAGTTTTTGTGTGGTTTTTTTTTTTTTGTCTTCATCAGGGCATTGAATTACTCATCAGAAAAAGAGAAACTAGGGTACATCAATAGATGCCTTTCATAATGGTGTGGGCAATGTTATGGTACGTTCTGAGGAAAGAAAGGCAAATGGATGGACAGACAGGCTGACAGAGATTAGCAAGTCTTCCCAGCATCCCTATTTAAGCTATTTTTACTTGGAAGGCAGGGAGTAAGACTTAAGAGTGAGCCAGCAATCCTATTTATAGAAAGCCATTTTTAAATGCAAAGGCTTTGAGAAAGAGAGTCACCTCCATACTAAACACCAGCCTCCCTGGAGCTTCCTCATAATTGAGGGAGAGATCAGCCCGGCGACCCGAGCTGCATCACTGATGTGCCTCTACCGAAGCTTCCAGAAGGGCAGAGCCTGCAGAAACTCAGGATCCTGGGCCATGGGGCAGCCCAGGAGCCCACCTGGAAATGGCATTGTCCATGTGGCACATACAAAAAGGCACAGACAAGGATCACCTGAGGGATTTTTTGCCCAGTGCCTCTACGCTCATGGCACTGTGTGAACTGGAGACCAACCCTCCTGCTGGTGTGGCTCTTAGTGCAGCATGTCAGGAATACAGTTCCTTCTGAGATATTGAAAGATATGTATGTTTTTCTACAGACAAATGCATATCTGTATAAATCTGGAATACAGTTCCTTCTGAGATATTAAAGTACATATATGTTTCTACACATAAATTCAATGATATTCTCAGGCATGTGGTGTGACTTTTGGGGATGGTCTTGCACAGGGCTAAGGGCTGGACTCGGTGATCCATGTGGATCCCTTCCAACTCAGCATATTCTGTGATATATATGTGAATCTATGTGGCTTGTAATTGCTTAAAAACTACTGTGTAGGGAAAATTTGGCACTTGCTTTGCTGTCTGACTATACTGATGCTATTTTCTTCCAATTAATTACACAGTAATCCCATGCAGAAGATTTGTGGCTTAAGATTTATATTTGCACTAGGCTAAAAATTATTCTCAGTTACTTTCTGTGTCATCTGATTTTTTTTTTTTTTTTTAGTTTTTTGAGCAATTTTGGGGAGCCCTCCAGTGTTTCAAGGATATCAGAAACACGGTTCTTGATATGACCAGGGATACTTCAATACAACTAGAATATAATTATGTGGCACTGTAGCTGCAAATAGTTGCCTATCTACATAATCTACTCAGAGTGATTCTATAGATAAGATTGTAGGGTTGCTCTGTCTATATAAATATCTGTTGGCGTGAAATCCTCTCATGTGGTTTTGCAAATTGAGTGGCTTATGCTGAGCCTGCACACTGAGGGTGTTTGTCTCTCAGTATTACACACTGTCAGCCCTCAACGTCTCCATTCTGTAGGTGCCACAGAATTAAGGGGCTGGATGGGAGGGTTTATTTCCTGTTCTGTTCCTTAGGAGAGTGTCCATGATAATAAGTTGTTGTTAGTTGAGTTTCCTAGAGATTCAGCAGTCAGTGGGGAGTTCAGATAACAAATGTCAGTCTTTGACATGTGGCTCTTGGTTAAGCTGGCTCTTGTTTCAGCTGAGAAGGCTTGCTGGGATGCTGAAATGTGTAGGCTTGGAGGAACCCATATGTTGTTGTTCCAGTGTGTACTGAACCCCACAAGTCACATGGTAGGATTTGGGGGCACCAAAATACTGGTTGGTTGCTTTTTCCCCACGCTATGGGAAGATGATGCATAAAGTGTAAGCTCTGGCTATTGCTAAATTCTCTTGCATGATTGTTTTTTTCTATCAGAAATCATTGTGTATTGGGGTTTGTTTGTTTCTTTTTGCTTTATGGTATTACCTTCTGAAGTCTTTGGAGTTTCTGTGTGAGTATTGTCAGGAGTTTTGGTCCTGACTCAGAAAATACTGAGAATGGATAAGGTCAGTCTCTTGACAATTAAGAGGTGAGCATGTGACATGCTGTTAGTCTGCTTGTGACTTGAGCTAAGGACAGAGGAAGTCCTTGACAAAGTCCTTTTTGTTATGAAAAGCAGATTCTGGTGTCCCTGGGATCTTGGTGGAAAAAAAGTCACTCAAGCAAACCAAGCTTTAGGTGGACCTCAAACAGAAAAAACTTCCTGCTCTTCACCATCCAGAGGGTCCTGCACACACTGCACATTCTCCAGGTGAATTTCTCCTTCCCATTAGGTGACTTTTCTGTGCCACAGTTTAAAAGCCAGTTCAAATATTATTTCTGGATGGGTCAACCATAGTTTGTATTTTAACTGCAGTTGTGAAGCACAAAGCAAAGCATTTGCTATGTCATGATATGAGGGAAGTAATTTTGGAAACTGTCAGTAAAGTACAAGTTCTGTGGTTATGCCTGTAGACATCCAATGCAGAGGGAGTGATTTTCAAGTGTTTGGAGTAGTATTTGCATTTTACTAGTTCATACTTTTAGTTGTATATATTTAGGAAGCTTTCTTTTGTATCTTCCTGGTTTTGTTGTGTGACCTGAAGGTTTGTCTCCCACAATGCCAACCTTTTTCCACAGCCCTGTTGTGCAGGGGATCTAGAAACCAGATTTTCACCGTTCCAAGGGAAAAGATGAGAAGCATGGAGAGCAAGGCTCATCTCACCACAGGAACTGAGTGATGGGCAGTGCTTACCATGTTCTTTGTTGTGTCAAATGTGGCTGAGGCTTTTTGTTCTCAGCTTTTTGTAAATATATATATATACATATATATATATATAAAATGCAAAATGAATGTTTAGAGGAGGGGGAGGCATAGGGGTATGAACTGGATTTTTAGTGTGGAGCATAAAGGGATAAAAAGGGTGATCTTGAAACTACATGGGTACCCAGATAGCATAAGGAGAGGGAGGGCATTCACAGAGCATTATGAATCCCTGTGGGACAGTAGGAAGGCAAAGTTTGAACTGCACAGTTCATGGTGAAGGGCTCTGAGGTCTTGGCTTTGGTTTGCAGTGGGGAAGGCAAACCTGAGCTTGTTCCCCTGTGAGGGAGGGAACAAAACAGCTTTGGGACTACCCAGTGCTGGTCCCCATGACTCTGTGCTGGCAGCTGGGCTGTGCCAGGGAGGAAGCTCTCCATGGATCCTACTGTGCCTAAGGAGGGGATGTTCAAACTCCCAACTGCCCTTGTTGCTGCATTCAGATTTTATTCTCATTTGTGTCTGCTCTTGCTATTTCATCTCTTATATAGGCTTAGTGTGAGGACTACAACCCTTCCCCTCCCCATTATTCTTAGTTATTTATATTTATTTTGGTAGGAAAAGTATTCCTCCTGTCCCTAAAAGCTTTTCCCTGAGGCAAATGGATTTGGGGGAGTGGGGGTGTATGAAGAATGGAAAGCAACCCAAGGAACGTCAGTGCTGCTGTAGGGTAGGATGTGCAAGTCCCTCTTTTGAGTGAAGGAGGAAGGAGCTGAGCTCCTTTATTCGGCAGGAGGGAGATAATTAATCCTCAGCAACAGAGGCTGAGCTGTCAGGCTTCCAGAGAGGCGCTGGCAGTGGTGATTTGCTGTTCAGCTGATGGGAGCTGGAACTGGCAGGTTTGGTGCAATGGGGTCTGCTCAGAGCATGTGCCAGAACACCCAGCCTTGCTCCTGGGGCCTCTCTGGATGTGTTCTCCTGAGAGCACTGGAGGATGTCTCCAATTCCCCACTGGAGAACAGCTCTTTGTCTCTACAACAAATTGGAGAGCTGCTTGCTTAGCAAGTCCTGGGGGAGACTGAACAGTTATGGTGGAGACACAGCCTGGAGTAGGGAATGGTATTTTGTTGTTTTTTCTTTTTCCTGGGGAAGAAAGAAAGGTTTAGGTTTTAGGTTTTCTATCCTCGTCTAGAGCAAATATCTTTTCTAAATGTCTTCTTTTCTTCAATGTTTTTTTGCCTTTCTCTGGTGCCTTCGTGGTTGAGAAGGAGCAGGACAGCATCAGAGAGATGGGACTGTCCTGTTGAAGTGTTACGTGTGCTCAAGCTGTGTTTGTCCCACTAGTGACTGAGCTGGAGGCCTTTGGAATATCCAACCACTGGCACACGTGAAGGCAGTGCAGGGGAAAAGCAATGCCTGCCTGAAGACGCTCTAGCTGTGGCACTTCAGAACATATTTACTAAGTTCAAAACTTAGTCCCTAGTGGATAAAAGCAATTACAGGGTTCCTCACAATGCATTTGTATAGAAGAGGAGAATGCTGATTTTTAGTAATTGCAAGGGGGGCCAATAAGGTTTTTTAAAAATGCTTTCCTAAATAGTAGTAGTCTGACTGCTGCTTAATTTCAAGAATTTTTGAGAACTTTTGGTGTCAATAAACTGTATTTCTGTCTTGTCTGTGTACAAAGATAACAACTTTGTTTGCCCACCATGTAATGCAGTTACTCTTCTTCTCCACATTGTTTCTGCTACTTTCAGTCCCTAGTGTGGATAAACATTGGAATAATTGGTGTAGGGGTTAAGGTCGGCTGAGCATCTCAGCTCTGGCATTTCCTGAGGCATCTGCATTTGGCCTTGTGCTCAGGAAATTTTATATAAAATAAGGAGCATGTATTAAACAGCTTTCAAGTGGAAAATGAAGGCATTATGACATGGCACAGTGCTGGTACTCTTGCAAGTGGAAGATATGGGGAGCTGCCCTTGTGATTGCAGCAGGGGATGCTGCCATTTGGCTCAGCACTGTTGCCCTCTCAGAGAGCAGGGACAGAAGAAGGATTTAGGGATCAGTCTGGGGAAGTGTCTTGTGTTCCAGGTTATGTGTGACCATGGTGCAGTCTCAGGAAGTGTTACCAGCTCTGTCACTCCTCTCTCACTTTGCCATATTGCAGTTTTTGAGAGGTGATGCAAAAATCCCGTGAGTTTTTTTTTAAGTTGTTGCTTGGAAAGAAGCAAGCAGGGATTTAAAGCTAGATGTTTTAAACAAGCAACATATTTGAAACCCCCTAACTTTTTAATTTTTAATGGAATTAATTCCACTTTTTAATTAAGTGGACTCCATGTATGCTGGTATATGACCTCTCTCTTTGAGGCAGGAGTGCAGCAGTATGGTGGTTCTACCTTTATGTCAGTGAGAAACAGATTTATTGTCTTTTAACTGAGGCTCTGAGCAACCTGGTCTTGTAGAAGGTGTCCATGGCAGGGGCTTGGAACTAGATGATCTTTAAGGTCCCTTCCAACCCAAACCATTCTATGATTCTTTTATTAGTTCATCCATCAGTCACTTATTAAATGTGTGACAATGCTTTAAAGTGATATTCAGCTCTTTGTTGCTGGGATGCTTTCTGGAACTGTCACCTGCAGTGGAGAGTTGCTTGCTGGTCTCTTGAGAACTTCCAGACTCTTCACACTGATTACACACAGGGGGTGCTCAGTATGGACAAATCCTGAGGTAGATTTGCCCTATGCTCTTACTGGTTGCCTTATTTTATTAATGTACAGTCATTGTGAGAAGCTGAAAGGATTATTAGTAATAGCTCTGTAAGAAGGATATAATCAATTTAAATTAGCTCACGGCTGAGCCTGTATGATCTGGTGTCTTTAAAATGTAGGTAAGCAGCTCATCATTTTGCTTCCTTACGTAACGTTGTAGGAAACTTTTTCCCAGCCCAGTCTTGTGGCACGCAGGGACATGGGTTAGCTGCAGACTTGGCAGTGCTGGGTTAGTGATTGCTTTCAATGATCTCAGAGGTCACTTCTAATCTAAGTGATTCTATGATCTTATCTATAAATGTTCCAGTTCATTACATTTAAATGTTTTTAATGTCCAGAAGAATTATCCATTTGGAGACCTAAACAGTTATTAAGAGTAATTCAATTATATTGTTTTGTGTAAAAATTCAAGCAAGAGGCCCCTCCAAAGATGCTTTTCACCCTCTGACATTCTGCTTCTCCCCTTCCTCCTTTCCATACAGTCCTGCAGGATTCCTCCTGCCCATGCCTCTCTTCCTGCCCTCTCTCCAGGTACAAAAGACATTTTATTGCATGGGTAAACACCACGAGGGGTTTTTCTGGTCCCTCCAGATTTCTGCTTTACAAAACTGACATGATTTTACCAGGAAAGCTAGACAGCACTGCACAGCAAAGCTCCCTTAATATCTCTTGCTCTTTCATTCTCACCCTCATCCAGCTAATTATTTCAAATGCAGTGTGTAAAAAGGCACTAATACTTTGCTGTATCCCTGAAGGTCATCTAAGTGATCCATAGTTAAACATTCATGTGGGAGACTGGGGGAAACAGTGAGGGATGATTATAATGGGAACACAGTGGGCTGAAGTCTGCTCGTGCTCAAGTCTTCAGAAGGCAAACCAATGTAGTGAGGTGTTCCTGTGCTTGTACAATCTGAATAAACTGAAGTCTGCAGACCCATCTCTCATGCTGGAGAGCTGTATGTGATCCTGGACTGCTTTAAACTGCTTCTGCAGCACTACCATTCTCAATCTCTGTTGTGTTTTATTAAGGAGAAAAAATTATCTGTGCATGATCTTGCGTCATTAAAATGTGCTGGGTGCCCAAGGTGTTTCTTCGTCTGCTCCTCCAGCAGCTTTTCCCCTCAAGTGATTATGCTAATTAGTGTTTGATCAGATGATTAAATTATAATTCGATTAATCCTACGTGCTAAACGCTCTGAATGCATTTCCATCGCCTGAGTGCCTTGTGCTTAAGCATCCCTGTTTGCAGCTTGATAGGAGGCTCTCGCCTCTCCCCGTACCTAATGGATTTTCTGTATTAAAAACACTTTGGGATACAGAGGAAAGAGCTTTTTGTTTTCCTACCCTACTGAACAGAACCAGAAATAGATAGGTTACCCCTAGATGATCTGAATGTTGCTAGGGATTAAAAATAAAGGTACCAAGCCTCCCCCCTGCCCCCCATCCCTGTTAATCTGTACAAACCTCATGTCCCATTCGTAACTTACCAAGACAAAACACTGTGGTAAAGCTAAATCCTCTCTCTGTTTCCATTCTGAGTGGTATTTCCCCCCTTTTCCAAAGCTAAAATGTGTTTTGGTCCACAGACTCTTTGCTTTGCAGAACAAATTGTTCTCTGTCTGTGTAAGAGAGGAAGAGGGAAGGTTGTTTCTCCTCCTGCTACCTGCTCTCCCCTCCCTTTTCATCCAGGTTTATTTTTGCATGTCATCTGTAGGAGATAATCTCCACAAGGGTGTAGAGTGGAGAACACACTGAAATTATAACCTTGGTGCTTCTAAGAGATTAATGCTTAGCTGCAGCATCACTTTCTTTGTCTTTGGGGTCCTGCATTTTTAGGTCATCTAATTTCATATGACTCAGTTTTACATATTGGAGAAAAAGAAAAACAATAATAACAATAAAGCTTGTAAAGAAGAGGTATTTTGACTTGGAATATTAAATACATGCAGGTGTTAGCTAAATATGTTGACTGATTTCTCTGTTTTTATGGAGGTAGACACCAAACTCTTCCTCTGTCAGAGACTGAGCTCAGGCCACTCGTTACTATCAAACAGAGACACAATGTTAAATTTAAATCCTTTGGTTTTTTTCCATTCTACAGTGCAAAAAACACTATCATGGAGCAACCTCCCTCCCTCTCTCCCTCTCCTGAATTTATCTCAGGGGAAGTGTGAGACAGATTGAACACAGGGTTGCCAAGACCTGTCTAGGGGGATTTTGCTTTTTTGTACCCCAGGTGTGGGAAGGTAGAGCAAGGGAATAGGGATGTAAAGGATGCTTTCTCTTCCTTCTCCCTCCCTTTGTTTACCTTAAAAGCTGTCAGAGATCCACAGAGCTCCTCTAACATCTTATTTCACCCCTTTCAGACAGCCTAGCAAACAATTTTACCTGTGAGGTGACTGGCATCCTACAGTCTGTTGCCAACCATGAAACAACGTGGGGTAAAAGTCCCTCCAATTAAAGTCATAGAGCACCTTCATGCTATTAGTCTTTAAAGTGCAGCTGTGTGGCTTTGATGGGATATTGAGATCTCATCAAGCTTATAGTTAAAGAAAATCCATGCCTTGTCCATGAATTCAGCCTCATCCATACCCTATGAGTCTTGTTCTCACCCCTGGCTCACCAATTTACACTTTTGACTCAGTCAAGTAAGTATTCCACGCTGTTGTCCTGGTTGCTTACTCCCTCCAGTCAGGTTGTGGACAGATGTTTGTTCTGTGAACATCTGTGCAGATTTAAGGAGTTACAGGCTGTGTGGGGGAGGGGTTATTGTCCCTGCAGGTCACCCCAAGTGGACTGGTTTGTGTGAGTGATCCCGGATGAATTCAACCCCCCTGGTTTATACTGAGTTGTCTGCCATGAGTCACTTTGCTGTCATAGCTGTGTGGGGCAGGAACCTCCATGTGGAAGGCAGTGACGAGTAGCCAAAGGCAGTAATGCCTTCAACCCCTCCAGATAAATAGATCTGGAAGTAGGCTTGTGTCACCATCCTCATTTTAGAACTGAAAGAATTAGGCTAAGCTGAATTAAGGCTCTAATTCTAAATGAAAGTGCTAGCTTAGGATGCTGCTTAGCTCATTCTTTTTAAAAGTTTAATTTCAGACTCATTTCCTGAGTATCCTCATGTGGACAGGTCCTCAGACTCTGCCTGGCCTTGGGTAAGCTACTTAAGCTTGTGACCTGAGGACGTTGCTGCAAAATAAGCTAAAATGTGTGTGGGAAGTGCATTAGATATTCCATGGGAATTAATTGTATGCCTCTTTTTTTCCCTTTATGGCAAACATCCTCTATATGGTTCTTCCCCAGCAGACAGAGATGAGCTGTGTAAAGGTGATTCTGAAGCAGGGGAAGCACATCCAAGTGGGAAACTGGGAAAATTGCTGTGCAGGGTGAGGTACTCCAAGTTATTCCCTCTAAGTCTTTTGCTCAATTCCCTGTTCCTGTAATGGGGACACTTCCTCTGCCCACTGACAAATGCTTTTTTTGGGTGGATATGAATATCCTTAGAGCTTTGAAATTCTGGATGTAGAGGAATTCATATCGTGCAGCATGAGAACTCTTGAAAATGCCACCTCTGTGTTACTGCAACATCCTTGTTCTTTTCCTGGGAATTACACATGCAGATAGTCCAGCAGCAGAGGTCAGTGCTGATTTGCATTGGAGCAGCAAACCTAAGCTAAGAAGAGAAGGAGGGGACAACATATCTGCAACTACTGTGTACCTAAACACAACACTCTTTGTTGCTGCTGGTGTCACCTGCTTATGTCATGTTTTCCTGTGATGTCGTTTTATAAAAACTGGGAACTGTTGACAGGATAACACTGTCCTGGTCCACACGGTGAGCTGTTGCTGTTTGAAGCATGTAACTTTTCCTAAATACATTTGAAGCAAAACTGAATACATCTGGACTGTAGTCAGTCTGACTTCCCACCTTCAGGTAGCTACAAACACATGAAGAGATTCTGAAGAGGCTCTTTTTTGGGGGAGAGGAGGAGGGAGACATGGGATGACACGCACTTTTGACCTCAGTTAAAATCTCCTGAGTAACACACACTTGATGAACTTTCTCTTCCTTTTTAATTTTGGTACCAGACATTTTTATGTTCTTTGTTGCAGGCATATGCTGAAACAACCCTTAGTACCTTGTCAAATTTTTCAGGCCATTGGTGTCCTGCCTGACACACATATTGCCCTTTCTGGGAACAGCCAGGCTTCCTTGGCTAGTTTTATTGGTTGTAAACCTTTCTCTACTTCTCTCCCTGACTTTCACACTTTCTCAGTGTACGTGAGGTTGGCTTGGTTGCTTGATTACAGTCGAGTGTGGTGTTTTAAGGTTGGTCCCTGTCACTTCAGATCAGGCTGTTCAGAGTTGCTGGAGCTCTGGTAGGGTGGTTGGGGCTGCACATGGTTGCACTTCATAGTGGGGAGAGGAGAAAGAACAGGTCAACAAGCTGGTAGAGCCCCTTGCATCTCATGAGAACTGAAGTCACCACCCCAAGGTTATCCCACTCTCCTGTATCCAGTTTACATCACTGACTGCTAAAACCTTTATATTTTCCTCCCAGAAATCATCACTCATGTGTTGGACAGTGGCAAGCTTAGAAAACTATTACCAGCTGCCTCCTTGTCTTGTTTTTGCTGGGAAGTGTGGATTGTATCAGGTGCAGCTTCAGACTGACCCCAAATCCTGGGAATAGTTGGGAAAAGCACATGTAGTCAGTCCTGTCCAGTCTAACTCCCTGAAACCTCCCTGAATTTTGCAGCTGTCTCGGTTCTCTGCTGTTTGCAATATCTATTTTCTGTGTATCACAGGAGAAAAAAGAGGGACAGGAGGTTATTAGAATGAGAAAATGATCATCTGGCACTAACCTGGATATTTTCTTTATAAAAAAAACAAAACAAAACAAAAGCCTGGAGCTTCTCCTTGGAATTGCATCCACGAGCAGCTGACTACATTTGCCATGAATGACAATTAGTAATGCCTAGAAAGAACAACTAAACGGAGCAGAAATAAGATCATCTGGGGAGAGGGTTAAAAAAAACCAACAGCAAAACCCACTGGATAACCCATATGCTGTATTTTCAAAGTGGAATTAACAAATCAAAACTATTTAGATTTTTTATGTACTTAAACTCTGGACCACCCATGTGTGTGGAAGATTTTCCTGGCTGGAGGGCAGGGAAATTTAAATTTCTGTGTCTTTTTTGCCTTTTCCTCTTGCATTAACAGCTAGTGCAGTCCTAGCTCTCACCTCAGGAGCAAAGGCTCCTTCCTTCTGCTGCCCTCCCCTCTCCTGCCCAGGGCTGTCCCTGGTGCCATCTCACAGCTCTTGTCAGGCCCCAAAAAATTGATTTGAAAGTGAGGAGAGTAAATTACCTCTGTTTTTTCTCTTTCTCCTATTGCTTCCCTTTCTGTCCTTCCCTAGTCATGCCAGAAATGTAAATATTCAGGGATGATCCACCCTCAGAGGTGACTAAAACTGAATAAGAATTTTTTCTTTAGCTCTGCCAGAAAGAACCTTGGATTCACACACCTGGAGTGACTTGCTTTTATTCCCTCTTGGAAAAACCGACTTAATGAAAATAAATGTGCTTCTACAAAGTCAATATTTCTTTCAAGTTCTGCTTGTGCTTTCATCAGCTTTGGGGTGTGTATGTGCGAGAATGGTTAGAAAGAATATTCAGAAAAATGCTTTCTGGCAAAGGAAGAGATCACAGATCAGATCAATGAAATTTCCACAGAAAAGAGAATTGAAGTGATTTAATTTTATCAACCAGAAATCTGACATCTGGGACCGGTTATGTTTTACTGGTGTCTCTAGCAAATAAACTTCTTTGAGAAAATATCATAGCAAAATAATTTTCTGAAACCTCAAAAAACAAAGCCCAGCATGCAGTTTCAGAATGAACATATGCACTGCTATAAAACCATTAACATGAATGGCTTTTGATGTGACAAGCTCCTAGAAGGTGCTAGAAAAGTGGTGTTTAATTATTTGTTCTGTTGCACATGATCATAAATGTGAAAATGTTTTTGAGGAAACCTGTCCTTTGACGACTAATGTTTTCAAGGGACAAGTCATGTCAACAGTGATGCATTAGCAAAAGAGAAAAATGGAATAAGCAACACCAAATAATATAGTATTGAAAACCAGCTCTCACTTCCTAGCCTGCCCTTCTCTTCATTCAGAACAGAAAAAAGGTGATCACATTTGGTCAATAAACAAAGAAAAAGTTGTTATATGACCATTTTGTAGAACTGTGGAAAAAAACCCCCCACATATAGACTATTTCAATTTTGTGTGCACAGGTTTAATGTATGTGACTTAAGAAAAACCCCATCACTTTATAGACTCCTGATATACTTTTAGACATGCTGATTGACAAGTCATAAGTAGTGCTCCCAGCAACATTTTAGTTCTGTGGATTTACAGCTCATTATCACTTATGCTCTCTGGTAAAGATTTAAAACTGGTACATTTTTAGAACCTGAAGCAGGGGGGAAAAAAGTGACTAAAATAATTACCTCTGAAATGTGTATTACTGGCGTTATCAAATCCTTATTTTAGCAGGAGTATGTATTGGTGTTTTAAAACCGAGGAGCAATTGACTTAGTGGAAATATTTCTGCCTGGATTTTGAAACTGTGTTTGATCTTAATGGCTCCATAATGAGTCAGAAGAACAATGTTATGTGGTTAGGCATTGGCTTAGAAGACCTAAGCTTAAATCCCTGCTTGTTTTCAGATGGGATGTCAGAAGAATCCACTTGGCTTGTATGGGTGCTGCTTCCTTCAAAGATGGCAATATAATTGTGCTCAGGAACACGATATGTGGCTGCTGCATGGAAGTCCAAAGGAAAAACCAAATTAATTTACTGTTGGGTGAATCATTGCTAAAGAATTGCCTGCAGAAATGCTAATTTGAAGCAGTTTTAGTGTTGTTCAGCAGGCACTTCAGAAACCTTGGAGGGGATTGAAGAATGAGTCGTGGGGATGCAAATAAATCAATCCCTCCTGTGCACTTCAGTCTGAAAACCACAGAAAACCCAAGCCAGAGTGTGTGCACAGCAAACTGCAATGCAGCTCATGGGTTGGAGGGAGAAATGTGCTGTTCAGGTGAGAACTAAGCTCCCAGGTATCAATTTTATTTTTTATTTTCCCCTGGATCAAGAGAGCTCTTTCAAGGTAATCTGATTTGAGCGTGCCCTGTGAATTCTGCCGGCTGCCTCTGGAAAGCTGCGCTCTCTGTGCCAGGCAGTAATTGCGTTAATCATCCATTTTTAAATAACTGCATTTGAAGTTAAGTTGAGAATTGCTTTTCAGATCTTTAATTTGCTTTGGAAAAGTGAAATAATTCCCGCAAGGGTAGTGCTAATCAATATTCCAAAGGCAAGGAACCTTTGCTAATACTTGAACAGGGGGATACTCTATATTCTTCTGCTTGAGGAATTCTGGGGGAAAAATACACCAGTTCTGCCTGTAATTTGGCAGGTTAATAACTTTTCTGACTGCCAGGCATAGGGGTTTTTAGTCAACAGGAGATTCATCGAGTACAAAATTGCATTGTATTATCTTCCTTTCATTGGTGTTGTTTTTATTTGAAACCTTCGTGCTAATATAAATGATGACAAATTGCATGGCTGTAAATTTGAAAGTCCCTAAATGGCATTTTTGTCAAAGCCTTTACGCTGAAATGCTTACTTGGAAAGATTTTTAAACCTCAGGAGCTGGGGGAGGGGTTTTAATTATTATTATTATGCATCATGACACAATGCATTATGCATCATGGTTGTTTTTCTGCTTTTTAAACACTTGTTATGGATGATGAAACTAATATAAATGGACATACAGGGAGAGCTTCTGCAAAACCTTCTCATGATGTCATATTCTGTTTCTAAGGATTCTCAGCACTTGGAAATGGGAGGATAGGCACACTTAAAAAGACACTTAGAAGCATCCTAATAATTAGCTGACAGGTAGTCATCAAGGGAAAGTCACCTTTTTATGAAAGGTGCCCTCCTGTTAAAACTGGATAACAAACTCATGGCTGAAAAACTAAAAATGACAGAACATGGGCGTTGCTGTCTTAAAGTTGGGAATATTTGACCCTGCTTCCTTTGAAACCACCTGCAAATTACTCCTGAAGCTCAGAGTTTGCTTTCTTTACCTTGTTTCTCCCGCCCAGACATGCACAAAGCTGAAAAATGCACTGGTAGCGGGACTAGAGCTGCTTTTCTTCTCTCTCTCCAAGTCAACATTTCCTGTTCCCTTGAAATCAGCTTGGTATTTAGGTTTTGCACAAGCAGAGGAGGAACACAGGAGAGAATTGTGCATTCATTTATTTAATAAAACTTAGTTTTTAGATGGTCATAGAGATTGCCTAGGCTGCATCCTGTAAAAATTAAGGGACAGAGAGAAAGTCTGAACAGATATTTCTGCCCCCAGGCAGTGGGGGTTTTGTCATGGGATCATAAAGTGAATTTTTATTGTCCTTTTTTTGTCTATATTTACTATTCCCAGATTTCTTTTTTAGCATTGTGTTTACAGGTTGATGATTGTCTACTCTCCCCCACCCCATGCTGCTCAAATTTAATGAAACAATAACATCTTTGGTGTTATGTTTTTGCATCTCACCTATGCTGGGCTAGCAAAAAAAAAATCAATTTTAAGATCCTGTTATCCATTGTTCATAGATTTCTTTGTGCTTTTTTCCCTCTCATGAGTATTTATAGAATCATAGAATGGCTGGGGTTGGAGGGGACCTTAAAGAACATCCAGTGCCACCCCCTGCCATGGGCAGAGACACCTTCCACTAGCCCAGATTGCTCTAAGACCCATCCAACCAGACCTTGGACAAATCCCAGGATAGGGAGGTCATAACTTTTCTGGGCAACCTGTGCCAGGGCCTCACCACCCTCACAGTAAAGATTTATTTAGCATCTGATCTAAACCTGCCCTCCTTCAGGTTAAGGCCATTCCCCCTTGTCCTGTCACTACAGTCCCTTGTGAAAGTCCCTCTTCAGCTCTCTTGTAGCCTCCCTCCACTTCAGGTACTGGGAGGTGCTCTAAGGTGTCCCTGGAGCCTTCTCTTCTGCAGGCTGAACAACCCCAAATCTCTCAGCCTCTCTTCATAGCAGAGGTTCTCCAGCCCTCTGATGAACTTGGTGCCTCCTCTGGACCCTTTCCAGCAGATCTGCAGCTTCTTTGTGCTGGGGACCCCAGGGCTGGAGGCAGCTCTGCAGGTGGGGTCTCACCTGAGGGGGCAGAGGGGCACAATCCCCCCCCTCCTCTTCTGCCCATACTGTTTCTGATGCAGCCCAGGACATGGGGGGGACATGGACAGATCATGTCCCACCTCTCATCCACCAGCACCCCCAAGTCCTCTCAGTCAGGGCTTCTTCTCCAGTGTCAATCCATTTTCAATCAGTAAGAGCTCTGTTCTGTGTCTAGGATGTTTGGAAGAGCCTTTGTCATGTCAGCTTATGGGCTGACCTCTTGGTGACTTCCACCTCTCTGCTGGATCATGAGCGATGATGCTTTCCTTCCAGTCTAAAATCCCTGCTCTCACCAGGACGGGATCTCTTGCACCTTTCTTTTTATCAGGAATGGTGTTTTTTGCCTTTTAGCAATTTCTGCACAGGGTTGTTCGATTCTGACACACTTCACTTAGTCTGAGGTTTCTGAATGTGTCCTGTATAAAATTTGAATCCTTATTGTTCTCAGGCTGAATCAAAGGAAATTGTGATTCTACGAGAAAACTCTTGCTATATTATTCCCTCTTTGTTGTGCCCCTGCTGTTTAGACATATCTTTGAGACATCTTTTGAGAAGAAAGCACAACAAGGTTGCGTTGTTGTGCTGTTTTCTCAAATCTGAGCATGTTCAGCTCATGTGCCTTGTTAGTTTGGTCTCTGTCCTATTGAACTCACAAGATTCCTTCAATCAACTTCCGCAGGAGTTGGAGAAAGCTGATGGTTGGTATTAAATGTTTTTAAAAAGAGCTGTGCTGGTTTTGTTTGTCCTTATAAATATTTTATGGCCCCGTGGCTCTGTAAAAACGCAGCAGTTTTGTACAGCAAACCGAAATAACAATAAGCCTGCACAAGGTATTTTTTATTTTGTGCATCAAAAGAGAAAAGAAGAGCAAGTTAAAATGCATAATGAGGCACAGCATGTTTCTAGTGCTGGGTAACCTGAATTGTTGTTATAAGGTTTAGTAGAAAGATTTACTAGAAAATACAGTATTCAGACTGAATGCTAACAGGGAATGATAAGGTGTTATTTGTCTTTGTTATTCAGGCTGGTGATGGAGAGAGCTGTGGGCAGTAGTCAAAGACTGAATGACAAACTATGACTCAGAGTCCTTTTTTTAACCCTTACAACTTTCCCACCTCGGTCAACTAGCCTTTTCCACTGCAAAACTTGAGTGAGACTTCTTCTTGTTATTTTAGAGATTGCTTACTTTTTTTTTTCTATTTGATTTTTGTGATTAGTTTGTTTGTTTTTAGTTAGTAATTATTTTTTTTAACGAACTAGAGAAAAACTAAATTCCAGTGAATTCTTCTTCCTGGATTCCTTTATGCCTAATGGCTTTGTTTTCAGAATCTGCCTGTACCTGGAAATGTGTGACTAGAAGTGAAGGTGGAAGAAAGACTATCCCATTCTTTACAATTAAACAAAAATATTCACAAAACTTTTAGGAAAAAAATAGAAAGGAAACTAATTTGAAAAATTTCTGGCACTTCTTGTTTAATAAGAAACTCTTTCTTTGGTGTGTGGGAAATAAAGCATCCTATTGCTATTAATTCCTGACTGAGAGCTAAGTCCCTCCATTTTAAGAATATTTCCTAAAAGTTTCAGTCAGATGAAAATGGCATACTGAACATGAGTGTTAAATAGGTTTTTCCATAATTAAGAAATGAGCAGCAGGCTGTGACTTTGAATGTTTGCAGCTCAGAATGAGGATTTTCCTATTGCTGAGATTCTATTAAATTTGACAATGAGAGAATTCACGGTTCACTTGCTCTTGGTGGTCTGTCAAGTCTGAAGCCGGTGCTGTTTATTGAGGTTTATAAACTCCTTACAGATATTCCTTTGCACAAAAACACTGCTTTTTGCTATAGATTAACCCCCTTTCTGACTTATCATCCGTGCAGTTAATGTGTCTGTGTGTTTAATGCCATTAATTCAGCAGCAATGCCTTATGAGCAAAGTAGCCACTGAAACAACACTGTGTTTTACTGGACTGAAGAGGAGGGGCTGTGGTAGGTGCAAAACGTGTGCCTTGGCCAAACATATCTGACCATGCCCAGTTTCTCAAATTAAACTAAATGTTTTTAGCTGTGGGAAGTAAAGGTGGGAGGAAGGCTGTTTTTCAGAGTGTGTAATACCTGGATGCACTACTTAAGCAGACAAATGCTGTGAGAAAGGAAAGGGGAAATTGCTATTTTCTAAGAGATTTTCAAATCTATTTCTTGTTGGAATGTTTTTTTCTACAGAAAAATAAAGGGTAATCCTCTTTTTTTTTTTTTTTTACTTGAGTGGAAGTCTCGAGGTGACCTGCACTATATGCAAGGGCTGGGCAATCTATCTACTATTACTGATGAATTTTGCTGTTTTCTCAGATGTTGTAAACAACTCTAATTGAGCTGACAGTTACTATCCTTAGAGTTTTAGTTACAGGAAATATATATTTCCAATAAAACTAGATTTTATACTTTAAAATATGGTTCTCATGAGTTCTATTCTTTGTCAAAAGAATAATTTTCTTCTCTGCTTTCCTTGCACTTCCTTTCTTTTGATCTCTCTCCTCTTCTCTGGAGAAAAAAGGCATTGAAGCCAAAGTCAGAAGACACTGGTGTGGAATTTGAGGATACTGAATGAGTAAAATGAACAAGATGAAGATTTTGTTTGTAAAAAGTAGTTTTTCAAATTAGAAAGGCTGCATCATGAACTTCGGTAGGACTTGAAGACACGACTTGGTGTCTGAAGAGTGAAAGGTGATGGTTCATGAGCCTGAAGAATCACAGATCAAGAGAAGTGTTATTTTGGGTCCTTAACTCTGCCCTTCCCTGCAAACACAGCTGGATGTTCTGTCAGCAGCTTTGACCTACAAACCCAAGATCACTTGCACCTGCATTTTTGTCACCTGCCCTGGGCAGGGACACCTTCCACTAGCCCAGGTTGCACCAAGCCCTGTCCAACCTGGCCTTGGACACTTCAGGGATCCAGGGGCAGCCACAGCTTCTCTGGGCAACCTCTTCCAGTTCCTCACCACCTATACAGCAAGGAATTTTTTCCCAATATCCCATCTAACCCTACTCCCTTTCAGTTTGAAGCCATTCCCTTGTCCTGTCAGGTTTTAATGTGAACCTTTCCAAAGAATGAACTGCCTGTGGTGACATGTTCCTGCACATGCTGCTTTTTTCTGGCAAGTATTTTGGTAGAATTGGGAAAAAAAAAATATTTGAAGTATTTACATCCTTTTAACAAAATGCTAGCTGAGCTGCTGATGTTTTTATACTTTAAAAATAAGGAAAATATTTAAAAGTTTATAGCAGTAAAAATTCTTTGCAGATTCCCAGTCTCAAGGTGTGGCAAAAAGGTTTGTGTGGATTGATGCAGAGAGAAGAGGAAGAGAGGGTAAAAGTAAGCTGTACTTTTGATTCACAGAAGCTAATTCAAATTATATATGTTCTGTAATTATGTTGCCTGGAGCTCACATTAATGTTGATGAGCTAAATGTATTTATCAGTGGAAAAACAGGCTTAGTTTCATACATCTAAATAGTTTAATGTTTTTAATGTAGATTGTGTGATTTGGAGAGGAAGTATCACATGAAAATGACAAGGTAGATGAGGGATGTGGGATTTTTCTGGAGCCTGTAATGTGCTACCAATTAATTCTTTCTAAGAGTGAGTCTGAGTAACCTGAGGTTGTTACTGTGTGGTGGAAAGCCACTCCTCTTATTGGGGGTCTTCTCTCAGCCTGTGGGTTATATGACTGTGGGTCCATCCTAAAAAGCAAGGACTCTGGGAAGTTACTTCTGCTGATAAAAAAGTGTCCAAGGCCAGGTTGGATGGATCTTGGAGCAACCTGGTCTAGTGGAAGGTGATTCTGCCCATGGCAGGGGGTTGGAATGAGGTGATCTTTAATGTTCCTGCCAACCCAAACCAGTCTATGATTCTGTGTTGTTGTTGCACTTTAAAACAACGGAGTTTTTGGCTCTTAAGTAGAAGTGAGAAACTAAACTGACTGCAGGATTGTGGTATTTTGAAAATACTTGAGGGCAAGAGCCTGAAGAGCTCTGGCTCTTGTGGAGGAGTGGATTTCTTTCTCATCTTCCCCTGATGCTTTCCTTTCCTCTTTCTTATAACCACTGAGCTGGTATGAAGGATAATAGGAAGGATACCCTTTTTTTCCAGCACTTCAGAACCAGTGAGATGACTTAAAAACTGCCAGTTGTGCTCCCATCTGTATGTATTTGGACTGCAGCTCGACTGTATGATCTAATTAAAACAAACCAACCAACCCCCAAACCATCAAATAAGCAACAAGGGTTTTTTTTTCCTCTAAACTTCTCTAGCGTGGGGAGCTGTCCCTTCCTTCCTGCAGGTGGTTTCTTAGTACAACTGGGTCATGTTCTGCAAATTTTTTCCCGTAAACAAACAAGGGGATGCTGTTAAGCTTTTCTTGTCTGATAAAAGGACATTGACTTCCACCCCTGCCCTGCTCCTTTCCCTGCTCTCCTAAGTTCTCTCTTAGTTGTTTTGACTGGGAGATTGGCTCTCTAAGAGTCTGTGGCCAATATTCAGATACAATAATTCAATTCCACAGCATCAGCTTCAAGTCTTTTAAAAAGTCAGCTCTGTAGGTGAAATAAATCTTGCACAAGAGAGGGTGAACAATTAAACTTTTCTTTCTCATGTGATTTATGCTGTTCTATGAGTCACTGCTGTTACCTGTTTCATCATTCCTCAAAACTCATCAGGATTGTAACAGCATTTTGGACTCCAGAATTCCATGGCATCCCTTCCCCAAAGAAAGTACTATGGATTTACAGCGGGTGGATTGGGATGATCAACTGGAAAATAAGCTTATGGGAGTTCTTCATGTAAGAACTCCCACCCCATTGTTCCCATAAAACTCAGAGTGGGGTTGTGGGAGTTTAAAGAGAAAATCCCACCTGGCTCCAGGAAATTAATGGGATGGGAATGTTTTCCCTGCACTCTGCACCTCTCCCTGTGCTCCTCAGAATAGGGAAAACCTCAGGATTCCCTCAGCTCTTTCAGCTTATCCCACTGAGGGCACAATTCAGTCTCAGGAGGCTGCCCCAAAATTTGGATGCCAGAATTCCATGGCAGCTCTTCTCCAAAGAAATTATCACCAGAGTGGATTGGGATGATCAGCTGGGAAATAAGCTTATGGGAGTTCTCCATGTGAGACAGCATTGGGATAGCATTTGCTTTGGACACTTTTGTGGTCTTGCTCCAGCAGTTAATGCACCTGTGGATCAGGTGCTTTTTGAGTTCCAGAGATGTTTCCACCTCTGTGGACCCTTCAGGGGGAGGCACAGAGGGTCTCTAAGTGTCTGACTGCTCAGTTGCACAGTGTTATTGTAGTCTATTTCTGTTTAAAAGCTGAGAAGTATAATGTGGTGTAAGTTCAAGTCTGGTACCAAATCACAAGGCAACTTACTCATTTCCTTCCTTCCATCTTGCTCTCCACCCTCTTTTTAAAATTATTTTTATTTTTGTCATGAGTGGCCGATCACCTTGAGATGTCCCCTTGTAACCACAGGATTACACTTATCATGTACAAGTCTATATAAAACATTAATCCTCTGGACAGGGCTCCTTGCCAGGGAGTTGCTGGGAGGGAAGGAATCATAAGTCTTCTCCCCCAGCACGGGGTCCTCCTCAGCATTCCAGGGTGGCTCCTGCATCTCTTGGTGGAGCGTGGGGTTCAGAATCAGGCACGAAATCTGTGGCAGCAAAAATACCTGCGAATGATAGGAGAGCACTGGAGATCCCTGCAGGGCTCTACACCACCACCAGGCAGACTGCCAAACCCACAGCTTTTTAACTAAACAAACAAACAAAAGAAGCCCTTAGGCCAAGGAACAAGAAAGTTTGTGCTTCCTACAAAGAAAAACAAAAATATTTTTTTTTTTTGAAAGGTAGGGTTTGTGTAACCAACCGAATTAAAACATTGTAGTACCTGAGGGCACAGGAATCCCCCTGTGGGTTTGTGGCATCAAGTCTTATTTGCATGAGGATTTGTAAAACTATTTTTGACCTACATAAAGCATCAAGCATAATAAGGCTTTATTTTAGGAGGAAGATTCAATGGGAGATTGTCTGCTTTGAAAACATTGAAAACTAATATGGTGCAGGAAACATCAAACAAGATTAAATCAAAAGGTGAAATAGAGCCCCCCTAAGGGGAGGAAGAACCACATGCAATCCTATATAACTTTCATATTAGGAATAAACAGTTCAATATAGCAGCTTTGCACAGAAGGGGTGAAAATCACATTTAATTTTTGGGAGAGCTGAATTGCTCTTGCATTTCAGGTATGGCTTACCTTGGGTTCACATTCAGTTGTGTCCTACAGACTTGTATTCCTCACATTTTCACTGTTCCCAAAAACTTTGAGCAAGCCATGCCAGCAAAACACACACTGCAGAGGAAAGAAGGGCCCCCAAATCTCAACTGATCTGCTTTCATTGCCCTTCATTTTATATTTGGTTTGGCTGCTGACATTTAGCATCTTCCACTCTACTCCCAGGATGTGTTTGGGAGCTGCACTAAAGAGGTGATGATGGCAGGTATATACTGAGCTTTCTTCCTCTCTTTTCTGGGGAGAGGGGTGATGTTTGTAATTTTTTCCTTCATTTTTTTTGTTCTTCTGTATGAGACACTGGTGCAGTGAGCCTTGGTGGGCAGCAGCAGGTAGGGCTTCAAACCTCCTGAGGATGCAGCAATCCCTGGGATGTGAGGTGAACTTCCATGGGCAGCACCTGTGTGAGCTGCAATGTGCCAGTGAGCTGTGACTGTGGTGAAGGACAGAGAGGGAGGAGGATAAAGGGAGTTTTTTATGAATTTCTGCGTATCAGTTCAGGTCCTGGGACCATGGCAGTCTTGTGTGGCGGCCCTGGAGATGTTTTAGTAAATTCTTCCCTGTGAGGGTGGTGAGACACTGGAACAAGTTGCCCAGAGAAGTTGTGGGTGTCCCACTCCTGGAAGTGTTCAGGGACAGATTGGATGGAGTTCTGAGCAACTGAGCCTTGTGGAAAGTCCCCTGGCAGGGAGTTTGGAACTAGATGGCCTTTAAGGTGCCTTCAACCCCCCCAAATTCTATCATTCTGTGATATGATGTGCCACTTACAGGCGTGGTTTAGTGGTGTGCTTGGCAGTGGTAGGTTAGTGCTTGGAGTCCATCAGCTTAGAGGCTTTTCCCAACCTAAATTCTATGTCAGATGTGGCAGGGGAGAGGTCTTGTGGTGGTGTGTGTGCAAAGGAGCAAATATTTCCCAAGACAGAGGAGTTGGAGGGAGTCAGAGGGAGGGCTCAGGTTCTTGTGGCTTCTGGATTTGCAGTGCCAGAGTCCCTCTGGACTTGCTGCCAGCTGAGCCCCCCAGTCTGAGCCCTGTTTTCCATGCTTCCCACATAAAGCTCCATGCTCCAGAGGTGAGTGTGCTGTCTGGGGCTGTGAAGGACACCCTCCAGCAGCACTGGGTTACCTGCCTGCAGCCTCCCTCCAGCTGGGAATGCACAGGGATCCTGCTGCCTTCCCCCTCAGCTCAGCTTTAGGATGGAACAGCTCAATCCTCCTCTCTCCTTCCTTGCAGCAACACAACCAACCCCTGGAGCTTCCCCTTCCCTGAGTGCTGGCAGCAGAGGGGATTGCACCTTCCCTCACCCCCATCCATGAATCCTGTGTTAGTCCTACGTGACTGGGAGGTTTATCTCCTCAGAGATGTTTTGTGCACTGTTGACCTCCTGGTGCAAAGAGGGAAACAGCAGTGCCAGCCCACTGAGCTGTGTTAGAGCTGCCCCTTCCTGCTCCTCTTCTCTCTGCTCTTGCTGGAGTTCCTAAAAAAAAGTTTGGTAATTCTTTATAAGCCCTCTGACTTCTGTAAGACATGGCTATGAGTATCTTTGTTACTGGTTTTAGGGGTTATCTTGAAATCCTGATATCCTTCCCTCCCAGTTCAGTGGTGCAGATTTTAATACCCATTTCCATTGTTCTTCATGGTAAGTCTTAGTGGTTCTAAGTGAATTGTAAAATTAGGCAAGGTGTTACAAGTGTTACAAACTATAAAATTATATGAGAATTAGGGTGTTAGGGCATGTTGAGATCTTACTGTCTTTGCAGTGTTTGCTGCTTTCTTGACACCTCACAGTCTGAGGTTGGTGATTTATACAGGAGCAATGCAGCTTTTGTTGTACTGTGCCTAGGTACCTTGGGAAAAAGGAGGTTTAACAATTTCTTAACCCTTTAAAAAAAATACACTTCTGAACATTATCCAGTCCTAAGTGTTTGGGTTTTCTTTTTGTTTTGTTTTGTGTTGTTTTTTTAATGTTTCTCTTGTTTCATAAGCGTGGCAACTTTTATTCTTTTATTTGTCTCTTACAAAAAACCCCAACAAACCCTTTTTAAAGTGCTTTGGATTTTATTTCGCAGGGAAATACTTTTCCTTGAAAAGGCCCACCTATGTGTGGAGCCCTGTGATTACACAGGTTTGTCAGCCTTTGTTTAAAAAGAGGGATCTTTCTGACCCTTAAGAGCAGGGAAGAAATATTAATTTCTTTTTTTTTTATTTAGGATTTTAAAGCTAATCATTTTAATCTGGGACAAAAGGAATCCTTAAATTCTTGATTTATTAATTGTTTATTTTTTAAGATGCCACTCTGGGAGAGTTTAAACTCCCCTCCCTTCACTAATTCACCCAATAATAGTGTGTAAAAATAAAAAAAACCCCTTTTTCCTATTTTCTTCCAGATAGGGATATGGTTTTCTTCCAGAACAATATGGAAAACCTGATTTCTGTTTTCTTTTCCTTCCTTTCCTACCTGAAGGGAGGTTGTAGCCAGGGGAGTGGTGGCCTCTTCTCCAAGGTAGCAAGTGGCAGGATGAGAGGAAATGGCCTCAGGTTGCACCAGGGGAGGCTCAGCTTGGACATCAGGAGTAATTTCTTCATGGAAAGGGTTATTGAACATTGGAAGGGGCTGTCCGTGGAGGTGTCAGAGTCCCCATCCCTGGAGGTGTTCAAGAAATGACTGGATGTGGCACATCTGGACCACAGGGTCTAGTTTGACAAGGCAGGGAACAGTCAGAGGTTGGACTTGATGATCTTGGAGGTCTTTTCCAACCTCAGTGATTCTTCATCTCCTTGTCTCCCACTCTTTTTGTAAGCAGTTTCCCCTCTTTCATTCGTAGAGGAAGAAAAGAAGTTGCTTTCCTTGCTCAACACCAGAAATGTCTTTGGTGTCTCTCCACCCAGGTACAACATTCTCCTCTTGTCCTTCAGTGGAGATGAGGAGGAAAGACACGTGTCCAGCTGGGATCGATCCCAACCTTGCTCCCCTCACCTGCACACCCAGAGCAGCTTGTACACACGTGGCTCTGCCTCATGTCTCTCCCTGGAAAGGTTCCTGCTGTCCTTTGTGTCTTGAGTGGGTTAATGCATTAAAGCTGACCAAGATGTGAATGGGACTTCTCTGAATCTCTAGGGCAAACTGAAACAAGAGTGACATGAGAAAAGCAGTCATCCATTGTTGCCTGATGATAGAGAAGTTTTAAAAAATCAAACGCTCCAGTATAGCCCGACTGTGCACAGAGAAAAACCTAATTAATTATAAATAAGATGGATAAATAATTTAAATGTATCACTTATTTCTCCTTTATAGTTTAACTCATGAAAAAATCATTTCAATTAGAAATTTCAACTCAATCTGAAATGCAGAGAAGCATGATGGTTCAAGATGGATGTGAAGACCTTTATGATTTTCTTTCAAATATGTGAGCCGATTTTTTTCCCCCCAACTTGGGTGATAGAAAAAGAAAAAAAGATTTCTGAGACAGAAACAAGCAAAATTTCCTTTGATAGCATAACAGAATGTATTTTTAATTTATGAATTAATAAGTATGTTTTGTGCTGTGTCCAATTTGTCAGAAACGTCTTGGTTCCCTTCTCATTCATGTTATATGCATGAAATGGATGCAGTTTTCCCCATTAATTATAATATCCCATTTCCTCAAGAGTAACGAGAGATGATTCATTCCTCTCCTCTGGCCTCAACTGGCTCCTTGGCATTACTGATGATGGGTTTTTCCATTTATTTTTGACCTTGTGAAACTGTTTATGTTGGACTCACTCATGATGAATGGAGTGGGAACTGGGTGGTTTAAGGGTGAGAACATGGAATTAGAAGGTTCTTGTCCCCTCTGCTCAGTGGTCCCACCTCCCATGTCACTCTTAGTACCCCAACACGCCCGAGCTCATCTTGCTCTTGGTGGATCTTCAACCTTGAAAATGTTGCCAGTTGTCTGCAACTATAGAAATAATTTGTGATGCTGATTCTTTCCCCCCTCTACTCCCATGTCTCGCTTCTAATAATTTCAAGGGTTCTACATTTAGGACCATGTTTATTTCTCCATAGATTTCTCCATGCTCTTTGTGTCTTTTTATTTGTTTTCTTCAAGTTTAAGGAGGTATATATAGTATCTGTTTGCTGATGGCTCTCATCTGAAGCACTAAATATGTCCTAATTGCCTCAAATTACTGCTTTTCCTTCCAGTAAATAGTCTCCTGTTTTGTTTCAGTTTCTGCTATGCAATTTTCCTGTTCACTGGGAACTATCGCTACAGTATGTGTGAAATATGTATATGGTTACATCTGGGGATGGTTGCAAATGAGGTATATTGAATGTGGTGTGAAACAGAGATATGAGTAGAACTTGATTGGAACACTGTCAGGAGGAGACCAAAATCAACAGAGATGGAAACAGAGCATGGGAAGGACAGGGAGCTACTGGAGAGAGTCCAGAGGAGGCACCAGGAAGGTCAGAGGATGGAGCAGCTCTTCTGGGAGGAAAGGCTGGCACAGCTGGGATTGTCCAGCCTGGAGAGGAGAAGCTTTGGGGGGACCTCATTGTGGCCTTGCAGGACCTGAAGGAGCTCCAGGAAAGATGGAGAGAGACAATTTCCAAGGGATGGAGTGACAGGACAAAGGGAATGGCTTTGAACTGCCAGAGAGTTGGGTTAGGTTGTATATTGGGGCGAAATTCTTTACTGTGGGAATGGTGAGACCCTGGCATAGGGCAGAGAAGCTGTGGCTGCCCCTGGATCCCTGGAAGTGTCCAATCCCAAGAGCAGCCTGGGCTGGTGGAAGGTGTCCCTGCCCATGGCAGGGGTTGGGAATGGATGGACTTTACGGTGCTTTCCAACCCAAACTATTCCATGATTTTATAATGATTCCATGACTTACACCACTGCCCTGGACACCTGTTCCAGTTGTGGCCACCCTTACAGTAATCTTTTTTTTTCTTGTTTCTAATCACCACTTCCACCTTTGCAACTTGAATTACAACCCTTTGGACTTTTGCTGCACACCTCTGAGAGAAGTGTAGCTCTGTCTTCTCTCCACCTTCCCATCACACAGCCAAAGACCACAATAAATCTTTATTTTTTTATCTATTCTGCAAACTTTGAACCTTTTTCATTCATGTTTTTGATCTCTCGCTCATTGCTGCAGAGTCAGGCTCTAATACAATTCAGCTCAGCTTAAAAAGCCATTCAATGTCCATCTCTATGGGTGCATCTATAGATGTGTGGAGTGTTATGAGTTAGGGCATTATTTCAAGAGCATATGAACCCTTAAAAGAGGTAATTGGGATATACTCCATTTCTGAGGGCCAAATAGGCATCAGAGGTATTTCATGATGATTATATGTAACAAATTCCTTTTTGACATCCACCAGAGAATTAAAAATAATCAGCACTTGGTTGTGATGGCCTCGTGAGTTCTTCAAACCACTGACTTGCCATGTCATAACTGATGTATGATCATAGTTTAGTGAGGACTCAAAGCCCTGGTGCAGCTCTTAGAAGTTCATTTTGTGTTCCCTGAAATTATTAATCATTAGAGATATTTAGATTTATGAGTATTAAAGAATTATGTTTTCTGTAACTTCAGTCTTGCTTTTCCTTAAAGAAATGTATTCCTAAAAGAAAAGAAAAAAAAACCAAAAGCAAGCTGCAAGTTCAAAGAATTTAACTGAGTGATGCAAAATATTTCCTTTAAATGTAGATCCAATTTCTTCCACTATTTTTATGTGCCAGGTGTGTATAAATGCCAACTACAAGATCTCTAACAATGACTCTGCCTTTTCAGCAGAATTTAAAAAGGCAAATACTCACCCTAAGATGGGACTCATCTTTGTGCAACCTGCTAATGAAATATAGCTGGGATGATAAAAACCAATCAGTGCTGCCACTTCCCCTGCACTTGCAGAGTGCCTTCATTTTTTAACAGAGCAACTTGGAATTTAACTTTTAGAGTGTTTGCAGGATGGGTTTGTGTGTGATTCGTGTGTTTCATCTCCAAGCACCTCATCCCTTGCAGAGGAACTCAGTGCTAGATATGCAATACAAAGATCAAGTAACACAGATCCTTCATTAATTCCCTCTTCCCTCAAGTTGCTGGTGCCAAAACCCTTTTCCTCCTCTCCTTGGAGAAAGGCAGGAGGAGACCAGAGCTGGTGTTTACAATGGCCACAAAGCACAACTATTTGATGATTTTCATCCCACTTCTGAGGTCTGCAGGGCAGCTGAGGACCCACCAACCACCCCCTCAGGGAGACCATGTTCTCCATCAATAGAAAAAGGACATCTCCAAATATCTTCCCTTTTCCTCTGGCTTGATGGTTGTCCCCATGGAATTCAATGGGGAGGGCATGTAGTCAGGGGGTAAGGAACAATTTAGGCCTAGTTTATATTTGTGAAACAATTAGTCATTCATTAAGCCAGTTTCACATTTGGTAAAGGGGAGCAGCTTTAATTGGAGTGGAATGATATCCCTCTGACAGACTTCAGAGGGAACTCTAATGGCAGGATGCAAACTATAAAGTCTGCCAGGCTTTTACAGCATTTAATGGTTCACGGAGCATATTGGAAGTATCCAGTCCTTTTAGGATGCATAACAACCATCTGCCACAAAATCCATGTCTCTGCCAGGATCACAGTTACTAAAGGGGGGGGAAAAAGAACTTTAAAGCAGTAACCAAATCCCCAGCTCGGATTGAGCATCTTCATAACCACATTTGGGCAGCTTTTCTCCCAATCTAGAAACGTTTTCTCTCCTCGTGGAATTCTTGCCACGGAAAATAAAGAAAACACAAAGTGCTACTGAAAGAGATAAATGTTTAATGTATAGCTGCATGGCACACTTTTTCCTCTCTAGTCATGCTTTTGTTTAGCTGTTAACTAGAGGAATGGTCTGCACATGAACTGACAGACCTAAATAAAGAAAGTGAATTTAATTGATGCCTTCTGCTACTCACACTGAGGCTGAAAATGGGCACTGGGCTCATCATTTCTTGGGAGCTGCACTTGTTGTGCAGCTTTATTTCCACTGCCTTAGCTTAAACACCTTACACTGGGAGAAATAGCACATCTTTCACTGCAAGCTGTGGGACCTCTTCTACAGAGACCAAGAAATTCTTTATGGAGTCTATAGGAGTTTGGCTTTGAGGCAGGGAAATCCAGTGAAAGACATTTACCTAAACATACAAGCACACTCCCATGCTCTGAAATCAAACTTGAGCAAGATGGAACCATAAGCAGATCATGTTAAAATCCTAGCAGGGACTAGCATGGGTGCATCCTGCTTCCCAAATGTTCCAACAATGGAATTACAGACTTTCTCACCCTATGACTAAACATTTTACTCCAAAGTGGACCCAGTTCTACAGAGGGGATGGAGGGAGACCCATCTGCCAGCACCATTCAGTGAGGATATTCCAAATGGGAGAGATTTTTCATCTGCACTCAAACCACAGCAGGGATGTGGAATGAGGTCTGGGTTCAGAACACCAGGGAGGGGACAATATTTGTGAGCTTTTAAGGATGCAATGGGACAACACTTGCAGTGATTGGATTCCAAACAGCGCTAAGAAGGCACACAGAAGCAAAAAAACTACTCCCCTGAATGTTTTAAAGCACAATTGTGGACACCCACAATGTCTGTGAAACAAATGAAAGGGATTTAAAAATAATAATTTGGGCTTAGGAACACGAACTCCTTACAGAGAATTTCCTGCCCCTTCAAACGCTCCCTCTTCTCATCTCAGCTCTGGAAAAATGTCATACTTGTGGTAACTGATTCTCAAATTATTCACAACCAGAGATTTAAGCCAAAACCTTGGGTACCACTTATAAGGTTGGTGGTAACTAACACAGGTGATGGATCCCCAGCCAAATTGCTTTTTCTGCACTCACTCAAAACAAATTAACAGGTAAAGAGTTGCACCCAGGGTGCATGGTTGTTATTTTCCATAATCACTGGGGAGGGGGAGGAAAGTCATTCTGGGATTAATTTCATAGACAGATTCCCTCTCATCTATCACACCCTGGGGACACAGACTGTCTCTAGCACAGTCAGCAGGTGAAAGGCAAATAAAAGAGCATAACACATATGAGGGAATGCACCAGCAATAAGGAAACTGTGCCCTAGAAGGTGTTGCTTTTCACAGGAGGAAGAAATAATGGCAAGGAAAAGCAGAATAGCACACTGGCCAGCTGTCATGTCAGAAGATCAAGGTGGATAACTAATGTCCTGCTTTGTGCCAGTGTCCTCTTTATTACATCCCTTTGGAAGAAACATCAACAGCACACAGAGTCTGGTACGTCCAGGTTGCCCCAAGGTTATTATGACCACTGTGACCTCTTAAATCCTCTCTTATCTTGGAAAACACCTTTTACATCACGGCAGGCCCGGGTTAGATTGTAATTTTAACCAAAACCAATTCTTTTTCATAATTTTTTTATATTGTCATTGCATTTTGCACTTTTAGGTACAATATTCCTCATCTTTATCCCCATCGCCTGCATGTCTTGATGCATCACCTTTGTTTGAAACCACGGTGTATCATTTTGTTGAAAACACTCATATTACTATCATTCAATTATTGAGAATGCTCTAAATTCTCTCCTTTTTATTTTTACTATTGTTGAAAGAAATAAGATCGAGGCGTTCTCTAATCACCTTTAGTTTCCAGGAAAACAATATCTACCTGTTGGGCCACCTCAGTAGTTGTGAGATAGCAAGGAAAGACAAAGATAACATCAATATTAGACTGACTATATCAAGGCCAGGTTGGATGGGACTCTGGGCAACCTGGTCTGGTGGAATATGTTGGAACTGGATGATCTTTAAGGTCCCTTCCAAGCCAAACCATTCCACAACTCCATGATTTACCAGCACGGCAGATTCCCCACAAGGCACTGTCTGTAGCTGGCTCTTCTACACCAAGGTCTTCTATTGCTGAGATCTGGACAATCTCTTCATGATACAAACCCAAAACGTTGTCATAAAGTCCAGACAAATTTATGTTGGGAGAGGGAATTTCCTCCCTTGACATTCCCCTTCTCACATTTCCCTCTGCCTGAGACTTTATCTCTCCTGCTCGTCTTGGGGAAGCCACAGGAATGAAAAAAACAGGACAATTTGTCAAGAGGCAGACTGAACTGTTAATCAGCAAAATAAATGAACCTTTAAAACTCACATAAGCTTTTAGAACATAAAGTAAAATTGCCCTGGTGGTGACAGTTTAATTCTAACTACTCTCTGCCAAAGTTTTGCTGTGGGTATGAATACACAGGTTGTCCAAAAGAGTAGCATATACCCCTTCTTTCCTCATGCTGAGACTCTTCTTTCAATGCACATAGTCCAAGAAAAATCAGATGTTAAAGGAGATATTTATGATCTCCACAACTCAATGAACTGCACTTACACTTACAGTACCTTGGCTCCTTCAGGGCTGAAAAGACCGTAAGACTTCATGTATAGTTGTATAAATAAATGAATATATGAAATTTAGTAACAGGAGCTCTTCTGACTCATAGGAGTCTTTGGAAAAATCCCCGCTAATCTATTAATAATAAAGAATCTGTAATGCTAAAATTGCAAACCCCAGCACGTCCCCTCTTCTTGGAATACCAGAGAGACTCTTTTTTTTCCTGGTAACAGTAGCATATTCAAGACAGAACAGGCTTGACACAAGCCTTGTTCAAATTCTGAAGCCAGACAGTGAGAATTAAGAGCATTCCCATGCAAGATATTAGATATTCAGCAAAATTCTCAGCTCAGTGCAAAAAGCAAATATTTTTACATGAGATAAGCATGAAAGTGCCCAGTACAATCAGTGTAGAATTCCAAGTGTTACTGTATTGGGTATCAGATTGTCTCAGTTTCTTATGAAGGACATGGAATTGTTGGAGCAAGTCCAGAAGAGGCCAATTTTCTGAGGGGGACTGGAGCACCTCAGCTGGGATTGTTCATCCTGGAGAAAAGAAGAGTGTGTGGAAACCTCAGAGCACCTTCCAGTGTCCAAAGGGACTCTACAGGGACGCCAGAAATGGATTGTTCATTGGGAACTGGAGCGCCAGGACAAGGGGGAATGGGTTCAGACTGACAGAGAGTAGGGCTGGATTGGATACTGGGAAGGAATTCTTGGCTGGGAGGGTGGGCAGGCCCTGGCACAGGGTGGGCAGAGAAGCTGTGGCTGCCCCTGGATCCCTGGGAGTGTCCAAGGCCAGGTTGGACGGTGCTTGGAGCACCCTGGGCTGGTGGGAGGTGTCCCTGCCCATGGCAGGGGGTGGAATGAGATGATCTTTAATGTCCTTCCCAACCCAAACCATTCTGTGATTCTTGCTGCCTTTAAATTAGAAAATCAGAGTAGAACAAAGAAGCACTGAAGTGCAGGAGATGCTCGAGAGGGGAGCTGAAGCCTCTGGCACATGTGAAGGTGTTGCTGGTAGTTTGATCCCAAACACTCCACTGGGACATAATTTACAGTATTGACATTTTACACACCATGATTAAGTTTCAGGATTATATCCATGGATAAATCAAACACTCTCTGCTTCAAGGGATTTTTTTCCCATGCTGGCTGCAGATATACAGATGTAACTAAGTCACTCAGATTACATTTCAAGGTTCCCTTTATAGGCACTGTGTTTGGGGATCTGAAGTTTGGATTGTGCAGCACAATCCTGCTGCAAGGGGCGATTCCTGAATCCAGCAAAATATCCAAGAAATCCAGAGCTTTGTACCCCAAAGGGTCCTGTCTGTCACTCTTGCACTTCACTACAGAAAACAGGTAGATTATTTCCTGCTTTCTGTCTGTGACCACCCCTTCCCATATTTCCAGGTTCCTAAACTGGACAAATAACACAACTGCAAAAATACATATAATATTCCATCAACCACAGTGCTGTGACTGGGAGGCCTGAATTCCTTTCTTCTACTCTCTGTTAGTCTTTGTGTATGTTTTATTTTTTATACAGTGCTTCAGGCACCACTCAACAAATGATAATCTCCCCACACTGAGCCACAGTCCAGTAAACAAAGTGAGGTGGAGAAGATCTATTTAGCAAGGAGACCATGATGGTTCCATTTTTAGCCCAGTTCTTCAAGCAATGAGACTTGAGGTATCACACTGTGTGCACAAAGGAGTGTTTCTTGCCCTTTCCTCCTGCCAGCTTAGGAATCATTGCCTGGTTTTTCCCAAATTTAACAGGGGGCTGATAGACTAAAAATACTATATTCCATAAAGACTGAGGGAAGCAAACAGCTGGGGGAAGGGGGAAATACAGTGAATTCCTCAAAAGAAAAGCAGCCTTAGTTAGACCTCAGAGAACCCACACTGCTGGAAGGGGCTGATTCATTTTGCAGTTCCCAAATTGCTGGTATCTATGGATGGGGAGCACCAAAAAACAGAACCAACCCTTTCTGTGCCCACAGTCCTGCCTGCCACCAAGGATGGCCACTTCCTAAGTGGCCATGCCAACTTCATCTGAGCATCCCCCAGCATGTGCTGTGGCTGTCACCAACAGGTTCAGCTGAAGTTTAATTGTGCAAGGCAAGGACCCAGGCAGGGCAAGAGGAAATGGTCTCAAGTTATGCCAGAGAAGGTTTAGATGGGCTATAAGGAAAGACTTCTGCACTGGAAGGGTGGGCAGGCATTGGAATGGGCTGCCCAGGGAGGTGGTGGAATCACCATCCATAAAGTGTTCAAAAGGATGTGGCTCTTGAGGATATGCTTTAGTGATGAACACGATGGTGACAGTTAATGGTCAGAACTGATGAACCTAGGGTTTTTTCCAACCTTAATGATCCTGGGATTCTAAGGCATTTGATGGATCAGTAAAGCTGGATCTTGAGGAAAGTTCTGGTCCAGCCCCTGGGTTACATTAGTCTGAGATGACATTAATGGCTTCAAACTGAGAGTAGGTTTAGATCAGATATCATGAAGAAATCCTTCCCTGTGAGGGTGGGCAGGCACTGGCAGAGGGTGCCCAGAAAAGCTGTGCCTGCCCCATCCCTGGAAGTGACTTCTGCTTGGGACTTGGAGCAACCTGGACTAGTGGAAGGTGTCCCTGCCCATGGCAGAGGGATTTGAACCAGATGATCTTTAAGGTCCCTTCCAACCCAAACCATTCTATGAGAAGCATTGTTTGCTCCTTCAATGTGATGTCTCTTAGCAGCACTTTTCCCTTCTGCAAATAACCGTAAGGTTACATGTACCCTGAATCTTGAATTAAACTTCCTGTCAGTGGAGATAAAAAAGTCCCTTGCCAACTGTCACACACCCTCCTGATTTGACACAGAGTTGTTAAAATATCACCAGATTATTCAGGCAGGAAATAATGCTTTGTGGAGGTACAAGATGTGCAAAGGTAACTCTATGGTACCCAAAGCTGTGATTTGGGTGGGTCAGGAATTTTACCAGGTTAACAACAACATAAACCTATCAGAGGGACCAAGAAAATCATTAATTTCTCATAGTTTTGAGCTCATTTTCCTCAAATACAGATTCTTAAATTCTCTTTCAGTCCCAGTGACAGAAGTGCTCCACACTGAATGCAAATATCCCTTTGTCCAAAGACCAAGGGATTTATACCTTATTTGCATGATAAACCCACTTTTTCCGATAACTTTATTAGGTATTTGTCCTCAGTAAAGCTTATGACAAAAAACACCAAGCTAGGAGTCGTTTAAACTCAGAATAAAATAGGAATTTTTAGTATGTACCTTTTTCTGAATGTAAAATAAACGCTGCTCCACAAGAATATGGTTAGCAGAAGATGCCCCCAAGAAAATCAGCCCTGTTTGAAGCTAAATAATATACTTGTATTTAAATCAGAATGCAAAGAGTTAATTTATATCCAGATAACATGAAAGATTTTCAGCTTGCACAGAATTGTGCTAGCTCTATTAACACAGTGCTTTTAAGCAGGAATTATATAACAACTAATTTTAAACTATTAATGTTTTAGTGGTGGCAGGCAGGGTAACATTCTTCCTAATCCACAGGGTAACAACCTTTTCTCTCACAAAAAGTTTGCCATAAGAATAAATTACAGATGTCTACTTTCCAGCCTTAAAAAAAAAAACCAAAAACACACCAAAAAAAAAAAAAAAAAAAAAAAAAAAACAAAAAACATTTGAGCTACTAAAAGGTAAAAAATAGCCAGGGAGAATTACGACCAAATGCCAGATATTAAAAAGTTCTCCACATGTGGCACAGAAAGAAACAGCCAATTCACTGCAATTGTCTGCTTAGCAGGTTGAGCCTCTGTCCAACTGGTAGCAATCAGGCAGGACACTGGAGCGGGCAGGAAATCTAAAATTAGGTTTTACTACCTATAATGGAGGATTTATGGGATAATTTAATTGGCAGTCTTGGGACTGAAAACCCATGGTGGGGGAACAAAAACATCTTTCTGGATATACTCTCTGAACCCTTCCTGTTGTGGGCTGAAAAACAAAAGTACTGGGGAAATAACCCGGAGATGTAACAACCCCCTTGCAGTGCTAAGTAAGTGATGCATGACTATGTTTGTGGCTATGTGGGGGTTAACCAGTCATAGCAGGAAGCCATGCATTGATATAAACTGATTTTTCCTCTTTTTTTGGAGAACATCTTCTGCTTCTTGTAGTGAAAAGTGCCTCGGAGTACACAGGGGGTGATGAAGAGTCCCAGAGTAAACAGGAGGCTGTAATTCACTCCCCTGCTGTCCCCTCTGAGAGCATGAAAGCCCAGCCCCAAGAGTTTATTGCCTGCAGCAGATGGATCCCAGCCTGGTCCTCGCTCAGCCCAGCCCAGCCACTGCCACCCACCACATCTCCTGAGCCACTCAGGACTTTGGTTTCCCCACAGGCCTTTTAAAGCCAAACCTCAGGGAAGCAAGAAGCTCTTTCTTGCCTCCCCCTGCCCACCAGGAGAGCTGTGAAAGGGTTAACATTTCCTTCTCTGCTGGCTCCAAGGCTGTGCAGCTGAAGGAGGGGTAACAGGATCCCCTTCTCCATCCTCAGGGGTGTTCCACCCATGTCAGCGCTTGCTACTGATGGGTTTTCCGTGGCTTATGGAGTTCATTCCATGGGTTTGAGAAGTTCAGAGAGAGGAGCAAGGACACTGCTTATTGTCTCCAAGCGAGGGGATGCTGTCCCATGTGCTGCTGGCAGGTGGTTCCCTGTCACTGTAAGGTCCTCCAACAGCATGGATACCCAGCTCCATAACAGACTGGGATGCAGGGAACAGATTTACCAGTATGAGGAGCACCAGACCCACCAACCCTCACCAAGCCCACCTTCTAACTCTTTGTAATGCCACCACCAAAGCTGCTCACAGTTTCACAATCCCCCTGCTGAGATTTCTTTTTAGGTTGAGTTGTTTCCCTTTTTTTCCAGTCATCCATTTCTACTCCCAACTCCTAGAGCCATTCCAAAGTTTTTCGGTAACGGGATCTCCACTGCAGGCGTTTATGAAGACATTATAGCATTTGACAAATGCCTTCATCTCTAAACCCCATGCACAGTCACCTTCTATTCCATGGTGAAAGCTTTGAGAAGATGACAGGAGAATATGCTTAGTATTATTACCTCTGGCTTATCAATGGCAGTGCCAAAAGGAAAAGTAAACAATCAAGTCAGTATAACAATCCTTGATTATTATTCTTAGAACAGCCCTGACATCAAGTTATAAGCCATCATAAATTTAAAAATGCATTCCCATCTATTTCAGAAAGCAACATGCAGAAATAGGCTGAAAGATTTCAAGGCTGTCACAAGAACTTCTCTCTCAGCACATTTCAAACACGATTGGTGTGACATAACAAAGTCCAAGAAACAAGGGGAAATTAACAGATTCCAAAAATCAACGTTTGGAAGAGCTCTGCCAATAGCCAGTAAATCTAGAGTAAAACCTGTCAGGCCATTTGGAAACCAACCCACTGAGAAAACTACATCTCCAAAAAGAAAGAAAAAAAAAAAAAAGGTGTTTAATTAAATCTAAGTGTGACAGTTTGGAGATTGGGCTGAGGTTTTTACCATTTTGCTTCTTCTCCCTCTCCCGTTTTTTGAATGTTAACATCAATTATCCTTCATTTCTGACTTTTTATATGGTTCCCCTAATCTTGTTTCTACTGGTGTGAATAAGAAAAGTCCCATTGTCACAAACAGGGAAAAGTTTTTAAGTCACTCCTTCACTAAAAGGACCACCACAAACCCCGACACAGATTTAAAAGTCATTGCTATCACTAGGACGCTATTGAAACATCATCATTATCTTTTCATGATGCTGAAAGTGTCCTTTTTGATACATCACTTCACTTCATATTTCAAATTACATCTGAACTTTACATTTGAAACATTTCTTCCATAAACTTCCCTTTTCATTTTCCCCTGGCTTACATTTCCTTCCTTTGGGGATAACATAATTACATTGACATAAAGAAGAAAACCTTTGTGTCTTAAATATGGCCTCTCTGTTCCCTGAACTTAAAATATGTGAAAAGTTTATAGACCTTGACAGATCCAGGGTGTGGTACAACACACTCTCCTTCATGCAATGCAGCCTACATCTGCGACTAGGTTGCCTTTTCATGGAAATGCTATTCAGGGAGCATTTCCATAAAAATTCACCCTGGCACCGCTCTGTTTCTCTTGTCATTCGCCCAGCTGTGTTCCTTCCTTGATTGAGTTCTCATTCTGAGTAAGGCAAAACAGCCATTTTCATGGGGGGAACTTTCCATTTTTACGTAAGAGCAAACGCTGTGGTCGATGCAAAAGGGCTGCAAGAAGACCAGTAAAACCTGGTGTGGTTGTATTTACAGCCAGAGACTCTCTGAGAAACCACTTCAACCCCCAGCTGCTCTTACTAAAGACAAGGACAGAATACACCACACTGAATCCCAAACTTCGCTTTCCCAGGGGAAAACACCGGGTCTCCTTGAGGGTTAATACTGGATGATCTTTAAGGTCCCTTTCAACCCAAACCATTCGATGACTCTCAAGGGTCTGAGTCAGTCCGGGCTGAGCTCAGCACAAGTCCTCCCACTAACCCCAGCAGGAGACAGGGCCCAGCCTAGTGTGCCCAGAGGAAGGAGAGGCACAGAAGAAGGGCTATCCTTAATGAAAAGAGCATCTCACCCACATGGATGAGTTAAACGAGGTCATACCACTGCTCCGGATGCTGCCCCTCAGCCCCCAAGTCCCAGCGATGCCCTGAGGCTCCAAACACCTCCCAGACCCAGTACCTTTATTTCCTCTACCAGCACGCCGAGCTGGGACTCAAATTTAACTATGTCCAAAAAATTCCTCTACTCCTGCAGGAGGCAACAGCAAGAACAATGCAGAAAGGATCCCAGGACCCCAGGATGCACCCTCATGTATCCTGACGCACACCCTGAGCCCCGTGGCAAAGCCAAAGCCAGCCTTGCCCATCCAGGTGGGGATGCCAAAGACAGGCTGGAAGGCAGAAGGTGCACCTGCACTGCTCCCAGCAGGTGGATGAGCTGATGCCCTGGGAAAGGACACCCAGGGGTGGCACTTCCACCGAGCCCTACGTCGCCACGCTCTCGTGTGTTCAAAAGGCATCTCGAGCATGTTCCCCAAACACAAACACTGAATTATTACCTTAAATTACGGGGTTTGTGTTTTTCTGAAGCGCTTGCCCTGCGCTGAGGCTGAAAGTGGACAGGCTGTGGTCTCTTTTACGAAGCTGTTTTTATCCTCTCGGAACCAAAGTGGTAAACCACTAATGGCAGGAGCGTTTTTCTCATTATCAGCTACAATGTTAATGACTCTTATTTAAGCAAGAAGTATTTCAAAACCTTTCAGGCTTGCATGTTCGGTTATTAGACCTCAGACTGTTTATTGTGTCTTCTCTTCAGAAAGTCCTTTTATGATGTTAAATGGACGGGGCCATTTCAAGAGCAGGCAGCAATTTGCATCAGTAAACACTTTTAGGAACACGTTGCTCCAGTGTCTTAAAACTGACTCATTTTCAAAATCCCTTGCCTGAAGGTTCAGTGCACTCTAGTGTTCAGGTCTAACTGTAAATAGCTAAATGTTCAATTAAAATTGTGGTCTAGCAGCTGAAGCACAGGCAGATTTTAATCCCAGTGTATCAAGCTCTGCTTTGCATTCTTGTGCAAATTGCTCTCAGAAAACACTGAGAGAAACAAAGCGCCTCAAATTTGTTTGCCCTAACCTTCCATCTCCAGGAGTCCAGAGCCACCCACACAGAGCAGCACAGGCCACAGAGGTTATTTTCACACAAGGAGCATAAGGGACTTCTGTTGCCTTCTCTTCTTTTTTTGTCAAGCCCCATCCCAACAGTGACACGGAAAAAAACCAGAGGCACCATCACAGCTACGGAGTGGCACTAGTGGGGAAGCACCCAGGGCAGGGTAGAAAGCCAAGCACAAAGGCTCTGGCACCAGAAAAATCAGAGCACATCCATAAAACAACAGCCCAGCGTTCTGAAAAGTATTGAACAAAGTGGCTGCCAAAGGGCTGCTGTCATCTCCAGGAAAAGCAAGCATGCCACAGATATTTCCTGTGCACGCTGGTCCTGGGGGAACAGTAAGAGCTGGTTATTGCACAGACCTACTCGAAATGTTCTCACTTTCATAACACAAGGGAGTGTTTTCTCCCTGCATCCACTGCTGCTCCAGTCCATTGGTGGGCAGCATACCTGACTCAGCTTTTGTTTCAGTTCTTATGTTCTTCCAAGATAATTGGCCCTATGGGACTTTAATCTAAATGGAGTGTATCTTTGTAGGGACCTCGTAGAGGTATTTCTAATGTTTAATAGTCTCCTGAATTACTGCTTTCCTCCCACTGTGAAGGAAATGGGCTCACCACTGCCCGTTTCCCCGTGGCATTCATTACCTCTGGCAACACGGATGTGGAAACAGCATCCCTGGGCCCATCCCATGCACCAAAAACACAACGAGAGGCAAATATTCATCCTCCTTAACCGAGCAAGACTTGTTCCACATCAAGTAAAAGTACCCCTCAGGTGGAATTACTCGAGATCCATCCATTTGGGCTCACCCCAGGAGGGGGAGGCAATCAGACCCCGGCACAGCTTGTTGACTCCGGGTGACCTGGTGACACGGGCACGTACCTGCCAGAGATGTGGGAATGGGAATCTGGCCATGTGGGGTTATTTGTTGCCTTTTCTCGTGCAGCCATTTCTCAGGCCACTTTCTAATGTCTTCCAGACCACCAGCAGCCCTCAGACCATATGTGGAGGAACACCACCGGAGAGTAACTGGTTAATGAGTTATTATTGTCCCAGCCTGCAATAAGGCTCCCCTCAGGAGCTGGGAGACATCTCCCTGCCTGCCAGCAGGCACAGTGGAGAACCAGCTCTCAACTGCTGTCAATACCTCATTTAAAATGCTTGTAATTACAGCAGTACAACAGCAACATTTTGTTTACCTAAAAGCCAAGTCCCTCCTTCGTTCCCTCTGCCCCTGGCAAACATCTGCCAGGCACACACACACACAAAATGGGGGTGTAACTGTAAAAATTGTGCCCTTTGGTGTGTTTTGGTTGGGAAAAAGCTGGTGAATGGCATATTGAACCTGTCTGCCAGCCCTGGAACACCACCAGCTGCATCCCTCTAGGGCAAGACTATGCTCAGAGCAATGGGACCCTCGTCACCCCAGGGCCACCTCTGTGACCACAGATAAATGAAGATAAATGTTCACTGCACTGCCTTTTCCTTGGGTGAGTTTGTCTTTTAAAACTGATAAAGGTACCCAGGCTTTCCAAACATTGCTGCCCATGAGCACAGGTGTGCCCAGGGGGCCAAGGAGGACAATGGCACCTGGCTTGGATAAAAAATGGGGTGGCAGTAGGGCCAGGGCAGGGATTATCCCTCTGTGCTGGGCACTGGTGAGACTGAAGCTTGAGTGCTGTGTCCAGTTTTGGGCACTCAAGGAAGAGACCCTGAGGGGCTGGAGTGGCCAGGGAAGGGAAGGGAGCTGGGGAAGGGGCTGGAGCAGCAGGAGGGGCTGAGGGAGCTGGGGGGGCTGAGCCTGGAGAAAAGGAGGCTCA